>CM063510.1:146867265-146869765 GCA_032207245.1 Pardosa pseudoannulata
GTGGTATGTCAAAAAACGGATGTTTTGAGATAGTGAAGAATGAGAAAAGCTTTGAATGATATCTCCTCTATTCATTCAGACAATGGGATTTTTGAAATAAAACAGTCTAAAAAGGCTGTTGTTTCTAATGACATTTGGACAAACAAAGCACGAGAAAAGCCATAAGTGTATTAAGGCAAAGGGGTGAGCTTTTCGTGTTAATGAGCGAGCACCACTATGGTAAAATATGACTTTGCTCAAAGAATTTAGAAGCAGGGACCAAGCAGAAGAAAAATCCCAAGCTTTGCATGCCATCCTCAGAGGTATTGTTTGAGAATTTGGCAGAAATTGTGACCATGACGGAACTATTGTACGTGTCACAACGAACACGACGGGTCTTAGTCCGGCTAGAGCTCTAACCCGCTATATCTCACCTATTATAATGTGGATCAATGATGTCCCAGCGAACATTAGTTCAAACAAAAGAGCGAGTCTGTATCATCCTTTAGAGAAGATGGTGATTTGCAATTTTCCTACTGTGACGTTACTACTCCATGAATTAGCCAATAAAAAATAAAACTGCAGTCGGTGTTCATTTACCAGGTGTTAATGACATAGACGCCGACCCCTGTAAGAAGGTTTCTTTGCAAAAAAGCGTGAGATCATTCGGGTTTTAACCTTCGAGTGCCCCTTCCTCGATTTGAAGGAATTTTATAATTTTAGGAATAGAATTACCATAAATTTAATTTAGAATAAAATTATAGTTAAATTGGTTAGTTACAGTTAAAATGTCATTAGCACATGTATGTGTGGGTGCAAGTACCATTTCGAATCACTGTGTAAAAATTTTCAACTTCCATCATCGGTATTCCACGTTTTGCATTCTTTTCCTTGTTGACTCCATTTAAAGAAAAGTTAAAAACGAGAGATCTGCGAAGGGTTAACATTACGAATTATATTTGGAATTGTAGCCGAATCTTACGAAATCATAAGTCAGGAAAGTTTTTTTTAAAAAATAGTTTGCAAATCCCGGAGTGGCAGCACACTCTCTTTCAGCTGGCGGTCATCCAAAGAGAGGGGTTAAGGGATCACATATAAACACGGAGACTTATTAAATCAGAAAGCGCCCGACTGGAAAATATGTTTTTTTGTCTTCTGTTTCACCCCCTCCCCTTCGTTTCGAATATTTTCTCCTCCGCTTTTATCTGCCGTTGTGAATCGAGGAATCTTCCTCTTCGGCAATTGAGTTGGCGCGCGTTTGTTTATTAACTTCATAAATATCCGGCCGCTTTCGGGAGAGAGCGCTTCACCATATGCGGCCTTTTAGTTTTATGCGAGTGCTAAATGAAAACGACACGAGATCGGGCAGCATTTGCGAAATTTCGCCATGAATTCGGCATCCGTCCACGCCGATCTCAGATTTCATCTTTTGCAGCTCAACCAAATATTTTAAAGTTTTCCCAATCTGTAGTCATATCGATGGTCAAAACAGCACCAGCTTCTTGCAGTTTGGAATCACACAGACGGGGCATTTTTTCATATCGTAGTGCTCTGAACAAAATACCTCTTCCTCTACACATTGTTTTATTTTATGTTACTACAGAACGTCCTTGACTTACAGTGTGACTTATCAATTAACGCATTAGCATTGAGCTATTTTATTTAAAGTTTGTACATAAATCGGGGTAGTTAAGTTTTTCAATTCTTGGCGGTTTATATTTTTTGCAAATATGGATGGGATCTTTTCCCCAATAGTCTTGTAATGTACTCTTTTTTTCTTACTTTCAGCGTTAAAATTATAAGTCCAAGAAATCGCTTCATTATTATTATGATAACATCAGTCGATTGAAGCTCATTTAAAAACTTTATACCTAGTTACTGGTTTATTACGATATCTATTTGCGTCTTTACACAGATACAAGAAGTGTCTATTGTTTGGTGGGTGTCGTGACAATTTAGATATCACTTCTCATAGAAGCTGGTTGCCATTTCCTCGAGAGGTTGGAATTCTGACAGAGAGGGGTCCTCATTATTTAGAAGCCGGGACCCAGAATACACCATGATAGGCCTGCCACCTCCATAGGTATTTTACCATCATGCTACTGGAAAACTATTTTATTGTAATTTGCATTACATTTTGTATTTATGGCTCACTCTGGTAATAGTCAAACGGGTGAAGAGGAAATTCTCCTTGCTATCTGGGGGTCCTCATGCCTCCATTCTACCCTCTCTACGTTCTTCTCTGAAAAAGTCAGAGAGAGGGATGTGGAGGATTGCGAGTGACGTCACAGCGTCTGAGAGTAGTTCTCGCTGGAGAGAGAAGCTGAGAGAGTTGTTGTTCCGAGGGTGATCATGAATTAGCTTGCCGAGAAATGTACATTGTGTAAATATTTGTAAATATAAAATAATTCTTTCATTTCCTCGATATGGTAGGTGTTCGATGATGCTACCATCATAAGATCTTCGAAGAACCCTGCTCGACCAAAACTCTACCAACCATACATTCTTTAGAGCTGTGATG
>CM063510.1:146879765-146887265 GCA_032207245.1 Pardosa pseudoannulata
CATTCGGAGTAGTAACTCGGGGGCGACCTGTGCTGTAACATCTACTCACATTACCATCAGGTTTGAATCGTTGTCAAAGCCTGGAGATGACACTCTGGGCGATTCCAAGTTCCTCGGATACTTCCAGCTGGGTACGTCCACATTCCAGTCGTCCGATAATTCTACCACGTAAAAAATCATCCAAATGCTTTCTTTGTGCCATAACTATGCGGTTATTGCACTGAAAGTCTTTTAAAGCGATTGTGAACAATTTTACTATTTGCTACCATTCCATATATACCCCTTTCATACACTCTCGTCATTGTGACGTACTATCCGCGCCATCTGGTGGTTTCCTGCAATTTGCATATTCTTCTTCAATATGTGTGTGATAATTCTACAGGTGAAATTTTTATTTTAGAGCTCAATTTCTGTGTGATTCTGAATTATCCTTAATTTATGGACATGAGTGTACAATGCATCATAGTAAATACAGTAAAAATATCTCAAGCTAACACATACAAATACAAAACAGACAAAATAACACTGGAAATACAAAAAAAGTAAAAATCATAAAATTGAAAAAAAAATTAAAATTAAAAAAAAATTGATAATAATTACAAGATAAATGCATATAAATAAATACAAAATCGCAGTACAGTGAAAGCTATATATATTCAGAATCAGCCTTGTTACGGGGCCTGCAGATTCTCTGAATTTTCCAGTAGCCAACCGAACAGCTTGTTTAGTTTGGATGAGAGAGTTTTGTTATAAATTAGCTGATCAGCCCAGACACCCTTCAGGTTTGGTGTGGGGCACTTGAAATGTCAATCCGTAGTGAGGGAGCAGTCAAATAGGTAGTGGTCGAACACACCCGGGAAACCGCAAACACATCTCGTACTAGACGAATCGGAAACCTGGAACCGGCTAAGATAGGCTGGGAATGGGCCATGCTCGGCAATAAAAAATGTAAGGCCTGCATTGGAAATTAGCCAAGTGGAGTTTACATTCGAGTAGTACGCATAGACAGGCCTACCCTTCTCCGCTGTGTCCCAAGTGGCCTGCAAGTCAGCTATATGGCGCTCTCGAAGTTTGCCTTTTATATAGACCTCTGGGAGAGGAAGTTCCAGATCAGTGTGTTCTTGTTCAGCTGCGAAATTGGCCAGGGCGTATGCTTGATTATTGCCGTTTGAGTTTGCGTGGGATTTCAAACAGGTGAGGGTTATTTTTCTTGTTTTGGAGAACTGCGAAACAAGGAGTTGGATTCGTTGAACTTGACTATTTTTTTCGGAGAATTTGGTAATTGCATTTATGCTTGCTTGGCTGTCCAAGAAGATTGAAGATGGAGTTGTGCCCGGGAGAGACGATAGACACTTTAGGGCTGATTCTAATGCGGTTTAGATAGTAATTATATAAACCTTCATATGAAATTCGGTAAATATAAAAGAAAGTGGTGTGGAGGAACTTTGATTCGAACACAAAGGCATCTCGCATGCGAAGCGAGCGCACTACCACTGAGCTACACCCCCGCATTACCAGTAAACGAGAAAAGTGATCATACACAGCTGAGCAGATTTACTCTCGAGAAAGACCTTCTTGAATATTTTCTGAAAGAATGAAGAAAGGAAAGTAACACTAATTAATGGTATTCATAGCTCTGAAGGTTAACTTATAGTGCTTTCTATTGTAGTTATATAAACCTTCATATAACAGACAGTAATATAAAAGAAAGAGGTATGGAGGAGCTGGGATTTGAACCCAGACCATCTCGCATGCCAAGCGAGAGCTTTGCCACTGAGCTACAATCCCCCCCCACGTTACTAGTATACGAGAAACGTGATCATAAACATCTGAGCACATTTGTTCTCGAGAAAAGTAATCCTGAATATTTTATGAAAGATGGAAGAAAGGAAAGTAATACTAATTAAAGGTATTAGAAGATCTGTAGGTCCAACTTACAGTTCTTACTTAGGGTGGTTATTTAAATCTTCATATAAAATTCGGTAAATATAACTAAAAGGCGTGTGGAGGAGCTGGGATTCGATCCAAGGGCATCTGGTATGCGAAGCGAGCGCTCTACCACTCAGCTACACCCCCGCATCACTATCATCAGAGACACGTGATCATAAACAGCTGAACAGATTTGTTCTCGAAAAAATTAATTCTGAATATTTTGTTAAAGAAGGAAGAAAGTAATACTAATTAATGGTATTGATAGATCTGTAGGTCAAAATTATAGTGCTTTCTTAGTGTGGTTATTTAAATCTTCATATAAAATGCGGTAACTATAAATGAAAGTGGTGTGGAGGAGCTGGGATTCGAACCCAGGGCATCTCGCATGCGAAGGGAGCGCACTACCACTGAGCTACACCCCCGCTTTACTATCGTAAGAGAATCGTGATCATAAACAGCTAAACAAGTTTGTTCTCGAAAAATTTAATTCTGAATATTTTGTGAAAAAAGAAGAAAATAAAGTAATACTAATTAATGGTGTTGATAGCTCTGTAGGTCCAAATTATAGTGCTTTCTTAGGGTTGTTATTTAAATCATCATATAAAATTCGGTAAATATAAATGAAAGTGTTGTGGAGGAGGTGGGGTTCTAACCCAGGGCATCTCGCATTCGAAGCGAGCGCTCTACCACTGAGCTACAATCCCGCGTTACGATCACAAGAGAAACGTGAACATAAACAGCTGAACGGATTTGCTCTCGAAAAATTAAATTCTGAATATTTTTAGAAAGAAGGAAGAAAATAAAGTAATACTAATTAATGGTATTGATAGCTCTGTAGGTCAAAATTATAGTGCTTTCATAGAGTGGTTATTTAAATCTTCATATAATATTCGGTAAATATAAATGAAAGTGGTGTGGACGAGCTGTGATTCGAACCTAGGGCATTTCGCATTCGAAGCGAGTGCTCTACCACTGATCTAAACTCCCGCGTAATTATCATAAGAAAAACGTGATCATAAACAGCTGAAGAAATTTGTTCTCGTGAAATTTAACTCTGAATATTTTGTGAAAGAAGGAAGAAAATAAAGTAATACTAATTAATGGTATTGATTGCTCTGTAGGTCCAAATTATAGTGATTTCCTAGGGTGGTTATTTAAATCTTCATATAAAATTCTGTAAATATAAATGAAAGTGGTGTGGAGGAGCTGGGATTCGAACCCAGGGCATCTCGCATGCGAAGCGAGCGCTCTACCACTGAGCTACACCCCCGCGTCACTACCATCAGAGAAACGTGATCATAAACAGCTGAAGAAATTTGTTCTCGAGAAATTTAATTCTGAATAAAGTAATACTATTTAATGGTATTGATAGCTCTGTAGGTCCAACTTATAGTGCTTTCTTAGAGTGGTTATTTAAATCTTCATATAAAATTCTGTAAATATAAATGAAAGTGGTGTGGAGGAGCTGGGATTCGAACCCAGGGCATCTCGCATGCGAAGCGAGCGCTCTACCACTGAGCTACACCCCCGCGTCACTATCATCAGAGAAACGTGATCATAAACAGCTGAAGAAATTTGTTCTCGAGAAATTTAATTCTGAATATTTTGTGATAGAAGGAAGAAAATAAAGTAATACTAATTAATGGTATTGATAGCTCTGTAGGTCCAACTTATAGTGCTTTCTTAGAGTGGTTATTGAAATCTTCATATAAAATTCTGTAAATATAAATGAAAGTGGTCTGGAGGAGCTGGAATTCGAACCAAGGGCATCTCGCATGCGAAGCGAGCGCTCTACCACTGAGCTACACCCCCGCATCACTATCATCAGAAAAACGTGATCATAAACAGATGAAGAAATTTGTTCTCGAGAAATTTAATTCTGAGTATTTTGTGATAGAAGGAAGAAAATAAAGTAATACTAATTAATGGTATTGATAGCTCTGTAGGTCCAACTTATAGTGCTTTCATAGAGTGGTTATTTAAATCTTCGTATAAAATTCTGTAAATATAAATGAAAGTGGTGTGGAGGATCTGGGATCCGAAACCAGGGCATCTCGCATGCGAAGCGAGCGCTCTACCACTGAGCTACACCCCCTGTATCTGATGACATGATGACATTGGGTTTAATTAGATAAACAGATGAAGAAATTTGTTCTCGAGAAATTTAATTATGAGTATTTTGTGATAGAAGGAAGAAAATAAAGTAATACTAATTAATGGTATTGATAGCTCTGTAGGTCCCACTTATAAAGCTTTCATAGAGTGGTTATTTAAATCTTCAAATAAAATTCTGTAAATATAAATGAAAGTGGTATGGAGGAGCTGGGATTCGAACCCAGGGCATCTCGCATGCGAAGCGAGCGATCTACCACTGAGCTACACCCCCACGTCACTATCATCAGAGACACGTGATCATAAACTGCTGAAGAAATTTGTTCTCGACAAATTTATTTCTGAATATTTATAGCTCTGTAGTTCCAACTTATAGTGCTTTCTTAGAGTGGTTATTTAAATCTTCATATAAAATTCTGTAAATATAAATGAAAGTGGTGTGGAGGAGCTGGGATTCGAACCCAGGGCATCTCGCATGCGAAGCGAGCGCTCTACCACTGAGCTACACCCCCGCGTCACTATCATCAGAGAAACGTGATCATAAACAGCTGAAGAAATTTGTTCTCGAGAAATTTAATTCTGAATATTTTGTGATAGAAGGAAGAAAATAAAGTAATACTAATTAATGGTATTGATAGCTCTGTAGGTCCAACTTATAGAAGAAAATGTATCTGCTATATATGATGACATATGGGTTTAATTAGTTAATGGACTTTGACTTTAGTCATTTCATATAAAATTCTGTAAATATAAATGAAAGTGGTGTGGAGGAGCTGGGATTCGAACCCAGGGCATCTCGCATGCGAAGCGAGCGCTCTACCACTGAGCTACACCCCCGCGTCACTATCATCAGAGAAACGGGATTATAAACAGCTGAAGAAATTTGTTCTCGAGAAATTTAATTCTGAATATTTTTTGATAGAAGGAAGAAAATAAAGGAATACTATTTAATGGTATTGATTGCTCTGTAGGTCCAACTTATAGTGCTTTCTTAGAGTGGTTATTTAAATCTTCATAAAAAAATCTGTAAATATAAATGAAAGTGGTGTGTAGGAGCTGGGATTCGAACCCAAGGCATCTCGCATGCGAAGCGAACGCTCTACCACTGGGCTACACCCCCGCGTAACTATCATCAGAGAAACGTGATCATAAACAGCTGAAGAAATTTGTTCTCGAGAAATTTAATTCTGAATATTTTGTGATAGAAGGAAGAAAATAAAGTAATACTATTTAATGGTATTGATAGCTCTGTAGGTCCAACTTATAGTGCTTTCTTAGAGTGGTTATTTAAATCTTCATAAAAAAATCTGTAAATATAAATGAAAGTGGTGTGGAGGAGCTGGGATTCGAACCCAGGGCATCTCGCATGCGAAGCGAGCGCTCTACCACTGAGCTACACTCCCGCGTCACTATCATCAGAAAAACGTGATCATAAACAGCTGAAGAAATTTGTTCTCGAGAAATTTAATTCTGAATATTTGCACTATTTTTTTACGGGTTAGTAAGTCAAATCCACTATACACAACCCACACATGGGCTATTTAATGGTATTGATTGCTCTGTAGGTCCAACTTATAGTGCTTTCATAGAGTGGTTATTTAAATCTTCATATAAAATTCTGTAAATATAAATGAAAGTGGTGTGGAGGAGCTGGGATTCGAACCCAGGGCATCTCGCATGCGAAGCGAGCGCTCTACCACTGAGCTACACCCCCGCGTCACTATATGCACGCAAATGAGAACAGTTTTAAAGCAAAAAAACAACAACTTACAAATACATATTTTAAGAAAATATTTTTATTATTTTTTGTTCTCGAGAAATTTATTTCTGAATATTTTGTGATAGAATTAAGAAAACAAAGTAATACTTATTCATGGTATTGATAGCTCTGTAGGTCCAACTTATAATGCTTTCTTAGAGTGGTTATTTAAATCTTCATATAAAATTCTGTAAATATAAATGAAAGTGGTGTGGAGGAGCTGGGATTCGAACCCAGGGCATCTCGCATGCGAAGCGCGCTCTACCACTGAGCTACACCCCCGCGTCACTATCATCAGAGAAACGTGATCATACACATCTGAAGAAATTTGTTCTCGAGAAATTTAATTCTGAATATTTTGTGATAGAAGGAAGAAAATAAAGTAATACTAATTAATGGTATTGATAGCTCTGTAGGTCCAACTTATAGTGCTTTCATAGAGTAGTTATTTAAATCTTCATATAAAATTCTGTAAATATAAATGAAAGTGGTGTGGAGGAGCTGGGATTCGAACCCAGGGCATCTCGCATGCGAAGCGAGCGCTCTACCACTGAGCTACACCCCCGCGTCACTAAAATATTATTTGCAGAAGATAAAATGAGAAGAAATTTGTTCTCGAGAAATTTAATTCTGAATATTTTGTGATAGAAGGAAGAAAATAAAGTAATACTAATTAATGGTATTGATAGCTCTGTAGGTCCAACTTATAGTGCTTTCATAGAGTAGTTATTTAAATCTTCATATAAAATTCTGTAAATATAAATGAAAGTGGTGTGGAGGAGCTGGGATTCGAACCCAGGGCATCTCGCATGCGAAGCGAGCGCTCTACCACTGAGCTACACCCCCGCGTCACTATCATCAGAGAAACGGGATTATAAACAGCTGAAGAAATTTGTTCTCGAGAAATTTAATTCTGAATATTTTGTGATAGGAAGAAAATAAAGTAATACTAATTAATGGTATTGATAGCTCTGTAGGTCCAACTTATAGTGCTTTCATAGAGTGGTTATTTAAATCTTCATATAAAATTCTGTAAATATAAATGAAAGTGGTGTGGAGGAGCTGGGATTCGAACCCAGGGCATCTCGCATGCGAAGCGAGCGCTCTACCACTGAGCTACACCCCCGCGTCACTATCATCAGAGAAACGTGATCATAAACAGCTGAAGAAATTTGTTCTCGAGAAATTTAATTCTGAATATTTTGTGATAGAAGGAAGAAAATAAAGTAATACTAATTAATGGTATTGATAGCTCTGTAGGTCCAACTTATAGTGCTTTCATAGAGTGGTCCCTAACCCGATGTTTTCCCAAGTCTGTAAATATAAATGAAAGTGGTGTGGAGGAGCTGGGATTCGAACCCAGGACATCTCGCATGCGAAGCGAGCGCTCTACCATTGAGCTACACCCCCGACGTTACTATCATCAGAGAAACGTGATCATAAACAGCTGAAGAAATTTGTTCTCGAGAAATTTAATTCTGAATATTTTCATACATACATACGGTCGGACCCCTTACTTATTAATGGTATTGATAGCTCTGTAGGTCCAACTTATAGTGCTTTCATAGAGTGGTTATTTAAATATTCGTATAAAATTCTGTAAATATAAATGAAAGTGGTGTGGAGGATCTGGGATCCGAAACCAGGGCATCTCGCATGCGAAGCGAGCGCTCTACCACTTATATAGGGGATGTAAT
>CM063510.1:146894765-146927265 GCA_032207245.1 Pardosa pseudoannulata
ACTAATTAATGGTATTGATAGCTCTGTAGGTCCAACTTATAGTGCTTTCTTAGAGTGGTTATTTAAATATGTGTATATATAAAATATATATATATATATATATATAATATATATATGGAGAGAGAGATATGTACATATTTATGTACATATATGGACATATATATGTATTTATATTTATATATATATATATATATATATATATATATATATATATATATATATATATATATATATATATATATTTATATATAATATATATATTTATATATGGAGAGATGAGATATGTACATATTTATGTACATATGGACATATATATGTATATAAATGAAAGTGGTGTGGAGGAGCTGGGATTCGAACCCAGGGCATCTCGCATGCGAAGCGAGCGCTCTACCACTGAGCTACACCCCCATATATGCATGTATATATATGTATATTCATAAACAGCTGAAGAAATTTGTTCTCGAGAAATTTAATTCTGAATTTTGTGATAGAAGGAAGAAAATAAAGTAATACTAATTAATGGTATTGATAGCCGAAAATGTATATATATGTAAATAATCATATATATAGAGTGGTTATTTAAATCTTCATATAAAATTCTGTAAATATAAATGAAAGTGGTATGGAGGAGCTGGGATTCGAACCCAGGGCATCTCGCATGCGAAGCGAGCGATCTACCACTGAGCTACACCCCCGCGTCACTATCATCAGAGACACGTGATCATAAACAGCTGAAGAAATTTGTTCTCGAGAAATTTAATTCTGAATATTTTGTGATAGAAGGAAGAAAATAAAGTAATACTAATTAATGGTATTGATAGCTCTGTAGGTCCAACTTATAGTGCTTTCTTAGAGTGGTTATTTAAATCTTCATATAAAATTCTGTAAATATAAATGAAAGTGGTGTGGAGGAGCTGGGATTCGAACCCAGGGCATCTCGCATGCGAAGCGAGCGCTCTACCACTGAGCTACACCCCCGCGTCACTATCATCAGAGAAACGTGATCATAAACAGCTGAAGAAATTTGTTCTCGAGAAATTTAATTCTGAATATTTTGTGATAGAAGGAAGAAAATAAAGTAATACTAATTAATGGTATTGATAGCTCTGTAGGTCCAACTTATAGTGCTTTCATAGAGTGGTTATTTAAATCTTCATATAAAATTCTGTAAATATAAATGAAATTGGTGTGGAGGAGCTGGGATTCGAACCCAGGGCATCTCGCATGCGAAGCGAGCGGTCTACCACTGAGCTACACTCCGCGTCACTATCATCAGAGAAACGTGATCATAAATATCTGAAGAAATTTGTTCTCGAGAAATTTAATTCTGAATATTTTTTGATAGAAGGAAGATATTGATTGCTCTGTAGGTCCAACTTATAGTGCTTTCTTAGAGTGGTTATTTAAATCTTCATATAAAATTCTGTAAATATAAATGAAAGTGGTGTGGAGGAGCTGGGATTCGAACCCAGGGCATCTCGCATGCGAAGCGAGCGCTCTACCACTGAGCTACACCCCCGCGTCACTATCATCAGAGAAACGTGATCATAAACAGCTGAAGAAATTTTTTCTCGAGAAATTTAATTCTAGTGGTTATTTAAATCTTCATATAAAATTCTGTTAAAGTAATACTATTTAATGGTATTGATAGCTCTGTAGGTCCAACTTATAGTGCTTTCTTAGAGTGGTTATTTAAATCTTCATATAAAATTCTGTAAATATAAATGAAAGTGGTGTGGAGGAGCTGGGATTCGAACCCAGGGCATCTCGCATGCGAAGCGAGCGCTCTACCACTGAGCTACACCCCCGCGTCACTATCATCAGAGAAACGTGATCATAAACAGCTGAAGAAATTTGTTCTCGAGAAATTTAATTCTGAATATTTTGTGATAGAAGGAAGAAAATAAAGTAATACTAATTAATGGTATTGATAGCTCTGTAGGTCCAACTTATAGTGCTTTCATAGAGTGGTTATTTAAATCTTCATATAAAATTCTGTAAATATAAATGAAAGTGGTAATTAGGAGCTGGGATTCGAACCCAGGGCATCTCGCATGCGAAGCGAGCGCTCTACCACTGAGCTACACCCCCGCGTCACTATCATCAGAGAAACGTGATCATAAACAGCTGAAGAAATTTGTTCTCGAGAAATTTAATGAAGCGAGCGCTCTACCACTGAGCTACACCCCCCACGTCACTATCATCAGAGAAAACGTGATCATAATTGATTGCTCTGTAGGTCCAACTTATAATGCTTTCTTAGAGTGGTTATTTAAATCTTCATATAAAATTCTGTAAATATAAATGAAAGTGGTGTGGAGGAGCTGGGATTCGAACCCAGGGCATCTCGCATGCGAAGCGCGCTCTACCACTGAGCTACACCCCCGCGTCACTATCATCAGAGAAACGTGATCATAAACAGCTGAAGAAATTTGTTCTCGAGAAATTTAATTCTGAATATTTTGTGATAGAAGGAAGAAAATAAAGTAATACTAATTAATGGTATTGATAGCTCTGTAGGTCCAACTTATAGTGCTTTCATAGAGTGGTTATTTAAATCTTCATATAAAATTCTGTAAATATAAATGAAAGTGGTGTGGAGGAGCTGGGATTCGAACCCAGGGCATCTCGCATGCGAAGCGAGCGCTCTACCACTAGTGCTTTCATAGAGTGGTTATTTAAAATAAACAGCTGAAGAAATTTGTTCTCGAGAAATTTAATTCTGAATATTTTGTGATAGAAGGAAGAAAATAAAGTAATACTAATTAATGGTATTGATAGCTCTGTAGGTCCAACTTATAGTGCTTTCATAGAGTGGTTATTTAAATCTTCATATAAAATTCTGTAAATATAAATGAAAGTGGTGTGGAGGAGCTGGGATTCGAACCCAGGGCATCTCGCATGCGAAGCGAGCGCTCTACCACTGAGCTACACCCCCGCGTCACTATCGTCAGAGAAAGGTCATCATAAACAGCTAAAAAAATTTGTTCTCGAGAAATTTAATTCTGAATATTTTGTTGTGATAGAATTAAGAAAATAAAGTAATACTTATTAATGGTATTGATAGCTCTGTAGGTCCAACTTATAGTGCTTTCATAGAGTGGTTATTTAAATCTTCATATAAAATTCTGTAAATATAAATGAAAGTGGTGTGGAGGAGCTGGGATTCGAACCCAGGGCATCTCGCATGCGAAGCGAGCGCTCTACCACTGAGCTACACCCCCGCGTCACTATCATCAGAGAAACGTGATCATAAACAGCTGAAGAAATTTGTTCTCGAGAAATTTAATTCTGAATATTTTGTGATAGAAGGAAGAAAATAAAGTAATACTAATTAATGGTATTGATAGCTCTGTAGGTCCAACTTATAGTGCTTTCATAGAGTGGTTATTTAAATCTTCATATAAAATTCTGTAAATATAAATGAAAGTGGTGTGGAGGAGCTGGGATTCGAACCCAGGGCATCTCGCATGCGAAGCGAGCGCTCTAACCACTGACCTACACCCCCGCGTCACTATCATCATCAGAGAAACGTGATCATAAACAGCTGAAGAAATTTGTTCTCGAGAAATTTAATTCTGAATATTTAACTTATAGTGCTTTCATAGAGTGGTTTAGCTCTGTAGGTCCAACTTATAGTGCTTTCATAGAGTGGTTATTTAAATCTTCATATAAAATTCTGTAAATATAAATGAAAGTGGTGTGGAGGAGCTGGGATTCGAACCCAGGGCATCTCGCATGCGAAGCGAGCGCTCTACCACTGTGATAGAAGGAAGAAAACAAAGTAATACGAGAAACGTGATCATACACAGCTGAAGAAATTTGTTCTCGAGAAATTTAATTCTGAATATTTTGTGATAGAAGGAAGAAAATAAAGTAATACTAATTAATGGTATTGATAGCTCTGTAGGTCCAACTTATAGTGCTTTCATAGAGTAGTTATTTAAGAAAATAAAGGAATACTATTTAATGGTTGGAGGAGCTGGGATTCGAAACCCAGGGCATCTCGCATGCGAAGCGAGCGCTCTACCACTGAGCTACACCCCCGCGTGGTTATTTAAATCTTCATATAAAAATCTGTAAATATAAACAGCTGAAGAAATTTGTTCTCGAGAAATTTAATTCTGAATATTTTGTGATAGAAGGAAGAAAATAAAGTAATACTAATTAATGGTATTGATAGCTCTGTAGGTCCAACTTATCGAAGCGAACGCTCTACCACTGAGCTACACCCCCGCGTCTAAATCTTCATATAAAATTCTGTAAATATAAATGAAAGTGGTGTGGAGGAGCTGGGATTCGAACCCAGGGCATCTCGCATGCGACTTATAGTGCTTTCTTAGAGTGGTTATTTGTTCTCGAGAAATTTAATTCTGAATATTTACACCCCCGCGTCACTATCATCAGAAAAACGTGATCTGTAGGTCCAACTTATAGTGCTTTCTTAGAGTGGTTATTTAAATCTTCATATAAAATTCTGTAAATATAAATGAAAGTGGTGTGGAGGAGCTGGGATTCGAACCCAGGGCATCTCGCATGCGAAGCGAGCGCTCTACCACTGAGCTACACCCCCGCGTCGCTTTCATCAGAAAAACGTGATCATAAACAGCTGAAGAAATTTGTTCTCGAGAAATTTAATTCTGAATATTTTGTGATAGAAGGAAGAAAATAAAGTAATACTATTTAATGGTATTGATAGCTCTGTAGGTCCAACTTATAGTGCTTTCATAGAGTGGTTATTTAAATCTTCATATAAAAATCTGTAAATATAAATGAAAGTGGTGTGGAGGAGCTGGGATTCGAACCCACGGCATCTCGCATGCGAAGCGAGCGCTCTACCACTGATTTAATTCTGAATATTTTGTGATAGATAAACAGCTGAAGAAATTTGTTCTCGAGAAATTTAATTCTGAATATTTTGTGATAGAAGGAAGAAAATAAAGTAATACTAATTAATGGTATTGATAGCTCTGTAGGTCCAACTTATAGTGCTTTCATAGAGTAGTTATTTAAATCTTCATATAAAATTCTGTAAATATAAATGAAAGTGGTGTGGAGGAGCTGGGATTCGAACCCAGGGCATCTCGCATGCGAGATAGAATTAAGAAAACAAAGTAATACTTATTCATGGTATCATCAGAGAAACGTGATCATAAACTGCTGAAGAAATTTGTTCTCGAGAAATTTATTTCTGAATATTTTGTGATAGAATTAAGAAAGGAAAGTAATACTTATTCATGGTATTGATAGCTCTGTAGGTCCAACTTATAGTGCTTTCTTAGAGTGGTTATTTAAATCTTCATATAAAATTCTGTAAATATAAATGAAAGTGGTGTGGAGGAGCTGGGATTCGAACCCAGGGCATCTCGCATGCGAAGCGAGCGCTCTACCACTGAGCTACACTCCCGCGTCACTATCATCAGAAAAACGTGATCATAAACAGCTGAAGAAATTTGTTCTCGAGAAATTTAATTCTGAATATTTTGTGATAGGAGGAAGAAAATAAAATAATACTAATTAATGGTATTGATAGCTCTGTAGGTCCAACTTATAGTGCTTTCATAGAGTAGTTATTTAAATCTTCATATAAAATTCTGTAAATATAAATGAAAGTGGTGTGGAGGAGCTGGGATTCGAACCCAGGGCATCTCGCATGCGAAGCGAACGCTCTACCACTGGGCTACACCCCCGCGTCACTATCATCAGAGAAACGTGATCATAAACAGCTGAAGAAATTTGTTCTCGAGAAATTTAATTCTGAAATTCTGAAAGTTTTGTGATAGAAGGAAGAAAATAAAACTTATAGTGCTTTCTTAGAGTGGTTATTTAAATCTTCATAAAAAAATCTGTAAATATAAATGAAAGTGGTGTGTAGGAGCTGGGATTCGAACCCAAGGCATCTCGCATGCGAAGCGAACGCTCTACCACTGGGCTACACCCCCGCGTAACTATCATCAGAGAAACGTGATCATAAACAGCTGAAGAAATTTGTTCTCGAGAAATTTAATTCTGAATATTTTGTGATAGAAGGAAGAAAATAAAGTAATACTATTTAATGGTATTGATAGCTCTGTAGGTCCAACTTATAGTGCTTTCTTAGAGTGGTTATTTAAATCTTCATATAAAATTCTGTAAATATAAATGAAAGTGGTGTGGAGGAGCTGGGATTCGAACCCAGGGCATCTCGCATGCGAAGCGAGCGCTCTACCACTGAGCTACACCCCCGCGTCACTATCATCAGAGAAACGTGATCATAAACAGCTGAAGAAATTTGTTCTCGAGAAATTTAATTCTGAATATTTTGTGATAGAAGGAAGAAAATAAAGTAATACTAATTAATGGTATTGATAGCTCTGTAGGTCCAACTTATAGTGCTTTCATAGAGTGGTTATTTAAATCTTCGTATAAAATTCTGCAAATATAAATGAAAGTGGTGTGGAGGAGCTGGGATTCGAACCCAGGGCATCTCGCATGCGAATCTTCATATAAAAATTCTGTAAATAAAACAGCTGAAGAAATTTGTTCTCGAGAAATTTAATTCTGAATATTTTGTGATAGAAGGAAGAAAACAAAGTAATACTTATTAATGGTATTGATAGCTCTGTAGGTCCAACTTATAGTGCTTTCTTAGAGTGGTTATTTAAATCTTCATATAAAATTCTGTAAATATAAATGAAAGTGGTGTGGAGGAGCTGGGATTCGAACCCAGGGCATCTCGCATGCGAAGCGAGCGCTCTACCACTGAATTCTGAATATTTTGTGATAGAAGGAAGAAAATAAAGTAATACCATAAACAGCTGAAGAAATTTGTTCTCGAGAAATTTAATTCTGAATATTTCAACTTATAAAGCTTTCATAGAGTAGTTTTTTAAATCTTTAATGGTATTGATAGCTCTGTAGGTCCAACTTATAGTGCTTTCATAGAGTAGTTATTTAAATCTTCATATAAAATTCTGTAAATATAAATGAAAGTGGTGTGGAGGAGCTGGGATTCGAACCCAGGGCATCTCGCATGCGAAGCGAGCGCTCTACCACTGAGCTACACCCCCGCGTCACTATCATCAGAGAAACGGGATTATAAACAGCTGAAGAAATTTGTTCTCGAGAAATTTAATTCTGAATATTTTTTGATAGAAGGAAGAAAATAAAGGAATACTAATTAATGGTATTGATAGCTCTGTAGGTCCAACTTATAGTGCTTTCTAATCTTCATAAAAAAATTCTGTAAAACATAAATGAAAGAAATGAAAGTGGTGTGTAGGAGCTGGGATTCGAACCCAAGGCATCTCGCATGCGAAGCGAGCGCTCTACCACTGAGCTACACCCCCGCGTCACTATCATCAGAGAAACGTGATCATAAACAGCTGAAGAAATTTGTTCTCATAGAAGGAAGAAAATAAAGTAATACTAATAATACTAATTTAATGGTATTGATAGCTCTGTAGGTCCAACTTATACTATCATCAGAGAAACGTGATCATAAACAGCTCATATAAAATTCTGTAAATATAAATGAAAGTGGTGTGGAGGAGCTGGGATTCGAACCCAGGGCATCTCGCATGCGAAGCGAGCGCTCTACCACTGAGCTACACCCCCGCGTCACTATCATCAGAGAAACGTGATCATAAACAGCTGAAGAAATTTGTTCTCGAGAAATTTAATTCTGAATATTTTGTGATAGAAGGAAGAAAATAAAGTAATACTAATTAATGGTATTGATAGCTCTGTAGGTCCAACTTATAGTGCTTTCATAGAGTGGTTATTTAAATCTTCATATAAAATTCTGTAAATATAAATGAAAGTGGTGTGGAGGAGCTGGGATTCGAACCCAGGGCATCTCGCATGCGAAGCGAGCGATCTACTACTGAGCAAGAAAATAAAGGAATACTATTTAATGGTATACGTGATCATAAACAGCTGAAGAAATTTGTTCTCGAGAAATTTAATTCTGAATATTTTGTGATAGAAGGAAGAAAATAAAGTAATACTAATTAATGGTATTGATAGCTCTGTAGGTCCAACTTATAGTGCTTTCATAGAGTGGTTATTTAAATCTTCATATAAAATTCTGTAAATATAAATGAAAGTGGTGTGGAGGAGCTGGGATTCGAACCCAGGGCATCTCGCATGCGAAGCGAGCGCTCTACCACTGAGCTACACCCCCGCGTCACTATCATCAGAGAAACGTGATCATAAACAGCTGAAGAAATTTGTTCTCGAGAAATTTAATTCTGAATATTTTTTGCGAAGCGAACGCTCTACCACTGAGCTACACCCCCGCGTCACTATCATCAGAGAAACGTGATCTAGCTCTGTAGGTCCAACTTATAGTGCTTTCTTAGGAGGAGCTGGGATTCGAACCCAGGGCATCTCGCATGCGAAGCGAACGCTCTACCACTGGGCTACACCCCCGCGTAACTATCATCAGAGAAATATAAATGAAAGTGGTGTGTAGGAGCTGGGATTCGAACCCAAGGCATCTCGCATGCGAAGCGAGCGCTCTACCACTGGGCTACACCCCCGCGTCACTATCATCAGAGAAACGTGATCATAAACAGCTGAAGAAATTTGTTCTCGAGAAATTTAATTCTGAATATTTTGTGATAGAAGGAAGAAAATAAAGTAATACTATTTAATGGTATTGATAGCTCTGTAGGTCCAACTTATAGTGCTTTCATAGAGTGGTTATTTAAATCTTCATATAAAATTCTGTAAATATAAATGAAAGTGGTGTGGAGGAGCTGGGATCCGAAACCAGGGCATCTCGCATGCGAAGCGTGCGCTCTACCACTGAGCTACACCCCCGCGTCACTATCATCAGAGAAACGTGATCATAAACAGCTGAAGAAATTTGTTCTCGAGAAATTTAATTCTGAATATTTTGTGATAGAAGGAAGAAAATAAAGTAATACTAATTAATGGTATTGATAGCTCTGTAGGTCCAACTTATAGTGCTTTCTTAGAGTGGTTATTTAAATCTTCATATAAAATTCTGTAAATATAAATGAAAGTGGTGTGGAGGAGCTGGGATTCGAACCCAGGGCATCTCGCATGCTTTGTGATAGAAGGAAGAAAATAAAGAGCTGAAGAAATTTGTTCTCGAGAAATTTAATTCTGAATATTTTGTGATAGAATTAAGAAAATAAAGTAATACTTATTAATGGTATTGATAGCTCTGTAGGTCCAACTTATAGTGCTTTCTTAGAGTGGTTATTTAAATCTTCATATAAAATTCTGTAAATATAAATGAAAGTGGTGTGGAGGAGCTGGGATTCGAACCCAGGGCATCTCGCATGCGAAGCGAGCGCTCTACCACTGAGCTACACCCCCGCGTCACTATCATCAGAAAAACGTGATCATAAACAGCTGAAGAAATTTGTTCTCGAGAAATTTAATTCTGAATATTTTGTGATAGGAGGAAGAAAATAAAATAATACTAATTAATGGTATTGATAGCTCTGTAGGTCCAACTTATGCGAGCGCTCTACCACTGAGCTACACCCCCGCGTCACTATCTCTTCATATAAAATTCTGTAAATATAAATGAAAGTGGTGTGGAGGAGCTGGGATTCGAACCCAGGGCATCTCGCATGCGAAGCGAGCGCTCTACCACTGGGCTACACCCCCGCGTCACTATCATCAGAGAAACGTGATCATAAACAGCTGAAGAAATTTGTTCTCGAGAAATTTAATTCTGAATATTTTGTGATAGAAGGAAGAAAATAAAGTAATACTATTTAATGGTATTGATAGCTCTGTAGGTCCAACTTATAGTGCTTTCTTAGAGTGGTTATTTAAATATTTTTTGATAGAAGGAAGAAAATAAAGGTAAATGAAAGTGGTGTGGAGGAGCTGGGATTCGAACCCAGGGCATCTCGCATGCGAAGCGAGCGCTCTACCACTGGGCTACACCCCCGCGTCACTATCATCAGAGAAACGTGATCATAAACAGCTGAAGAAATTTGTTCTCGAGAAATTTAATTCTGAATATTTTGTGATAGAAGGAAGAAAATAAAGTAATACTATTTAATGGTATTGATAGCTCTGTAGGTCCAACTTATAGTGCTTTCTTAGAGTGGTTATTTAAATCTTCATATAAAATTCTGTAAATATAAATGAAAGTGGTGTGGAGGAGCTGGGATTCGAACCCAGGGCATCTCGCATGCGAAGCGAGCGCTCTACCACTGAGCTACACTCCCGCGTCACTATCATCAGAAAAACGTGATCATAAACAGCTGAAGAAATTTGTTCTCGAGAAATTTAATTCTGAATATTTTGTGATAGGAGGAAGAAAATAAAATAATACTAATTAATGGTATTGATAGCTCTGTAGGTCCAACTTATAGTGCTTTCTTAGAGTGGTTATTGAAATCTTCATATAAAATTCTGTAAATATAAATGAAAGTGGTGTGGAGGAGCTGGGATTCGAACCCAGGGCATCTCGCATGCGAAGCGAGCGCTCTACCACTGAGCTACACCCCCGCGTCACTATCATCAGAGAAACGTGATCATAAACAGCTGAAGAAATTTGTTCTCGAGAAATTTAATTCTGAATATTTTGTGATAGAATTAAGAAAATAAAGTAATACTTATTAATGGTATAATGGTATTGATAGCTCTGTAGGTCCAACTTATAGTGCTTTCATAGAGTGGTTATTTAAATCTTCATATAAAATTCTGTAAATATAAATGAAAGTGGTATGGAGGAGCTGGGATTCGAACCCAGGACATCTCGCATGCGAAGCGAGCGCTCTTTCTTAGAGTGGTTATTTAAATCTTCAAGAGAAACGTGATCATAAACAGCTGAAGAAATTTGTTCTCGAGAAATTTAATTCTGAATATTTTGTGATAGAAGGAAGAAAATAAAGTAATACTATTTAATGGTATTGATAGCTCTGTAGGTCCAACTTATAAAGCTTTCATAGAGTGGTTATTTAAATCTTCATATAAAAATCTGTAAATATAAATGAAAGTGGTGTGGAGGAGCTGGGATTCGAACCCACGGCATCTCGCATGCGAAGCGAGCGCTCTACCTCTGGGCTACACCCCCGCGTCACTATCATCAGAGAAACGTGATCATAAACAGCTGAAGAAATTTGTTCTCGAGAAATTTAATTCTGAATATTTTGTGATAGAAGGAAGAAAATAAAGTAATACTAATTAATGGTATTGATAGCTCTGTAGGTCCGAGTGGTTATTTAAATCTTCATATAAAATATTTAAATCTTCATATAAAATTCTGTAAATATAAATGAAAGTGGTGTGGAGGAGCTGGGATTCGAACCCAGGGCATCTCGCATGCGAAGCGAGCGCTCTACCACTGAGCTACTCCCCCGCGTCACTATTATCAGAGAAACGTGATCATAAAAAGCTGAAGAAATTTGTTCTCGAGAAATTTAATTCTGAATATTTTGGTCACTATCATCAGAGAAACGTGATCATAATTAATGGTATTGATAGCTCTGTAGGTCCAACTTATAGTGCTTTCTTAGAGTGGTTATTTAAATCTTCATATAAAATTCTGTAAATATAAATGAAAGTGGTGTGGAGGAGCTGGGATTCGAACCCAGGGCATCTCGCATGCGAAGCGAGCGCTCTACCACTGAGCTACACCCCCGCGTCACTATCATCAGAAAAACGTGATCATAAACAGCTGAAGAAATTTGTTCTCGAGAAATTTAATTCTGAATATTTTGTGATAGAAGGAAGAAAATAAAGTAATACTAATTAATGGTATTGATAGCTCTGTAGGTCCAACTTATAGTGCTTTCATAGAGTGGTTATTTAAATCTTCATATAAAATTCTGTAAATATAAATGAAAGTGGTGTGGAGGAGCTGGGATTCGAACCCAGGGCATCTCGCATGCGAAGCGAGCGCTCTACCACTGAGCTACACCCCCGCGTCACTATCATCAGAGAAACGTGATCATAAACAGCTGAAGAAATTTGTTCTCGAGAAATTTAATTCTGAATATTTTTTGATAGAAGGAGTAATACTTAATTAATGGTATTGATAGATTGATAGCTCTGTAGGTCCAACTTATAGTGCTTTCTTAGATCACTATCATAAGAGAAACGTGATCATAAACAGCTGAAAAAAATTTGTTCATAAATGAAAGTGGTGTGGAGGAGCTGGGATTCGAACCCAGGCATCTCGCATGAGGTCCAACTTATAGTGCTTTCTTAGAGTGGTTATTTAAATCTTCATATACTATCATCAGAGAAACGTGATCATAAACAGCTGAAGAAATTTGTTCTCGAGAAATTTAATTCTGAATATTTTGTGATAGAAGGAAGAAAATAAAGTAATACTAATTAATGGTATTTATAGCTCTGTAGGTCCAAAAATTCTGTAAATATAAAAGAAAGTGGTGTGGAGGTTTAAATCTTCATATAAAAATCTGTAAATATAAATGAAAGTGGTGTGGAGGAGCTGGGAGTCGAACCCAAGGCATCTCGCATGCGATGCGTGCGCTCTACCACTGAGCTACACACCGAGTCACTATCATCAGAGAAACGTGATCATAAACAGCTGAAGAAATTTGTTCTCGAGAAATTTAATTCTGAATATTTTGTGATAGAAGGAAGAAAATAAAATAATACTAATTAATGGTATTGATAGCTCTGTAGGTCCAACTTATAGTGCTTTCTTAGAGTGGTTATTTAAATCTTCATATAAAATTCTGTAAATATAAATGAAAGTGGTGTGGAGGAGCTGGGATTCGAACCCAGGGCATCTCGCATGCGAAGCGAGTGTCTACCACTGAGCTACAACCCTGCGTCACTATCAGCAGAGAAACGTGATCATAAACAGCTGAAGAAATTTGTTCTCGAGAAATTTAATTCTGAATATTTTGTGATAGAAGGAAGAAAATAAAGTAATACTAATTAATGGTATTGATAGCTCTGTAGGTCCAACTTATAGTGCTTTCATAGAGTGGTTATTTAAATCTTCATATAAAATTCTGTAAATATAAATGAAAGTGGTGTGGAGGAGCTGGGATTCGAACCCAGGGCATCTCGCATGCGAAGCGCGCTCTACCACTGAGCTACACCCCCGCGTCACTATCATCAGAGAAACGTGATCATACACATCTGAAGAAATTTGTTCTCGAGAAATTTAATTCTGAATATTTTGTGATAGAAGGAAGAAAATAAAGTAATACTAATTAATGGTATTGATAGCTCTGTAGGTCCAACTTATAGTGCTTTCTTAGAGTGGTTATTTAAATCTTCATATAAAATTCTGTAAATATAAATGAAAGTGGTGTGGAGGAGCTGGGATTCGAACCCAGGGCATCTCGCATGCGAAGCGAGCGCTCTACCACTGAGCTACACCCCCGCGTCACTATCATCAGAGAAACGTGATCATAAACAGCTGAAGAAATTTGTTCTCGAGAAATTTAATTCTGAATATTTTGTGATAGAAGGAAGAAAATAAATTAATACTCATTAATGGTATTGATAGCTCTGTAAGTCCAACTTATAGTGCTTTTATAGAGTGGTTATTTAAATCTTCATATAAAACTCTGTAAATATAAATGAAAGTGGTGTGGAGGAGCTGGGATTCGAACCCAGGGCATCTCGCATGCGAAGCGAGCGCTCTACCACTGAGCTACACCCCCGCGTCACTATCATCAGAAAAACGTGATCATAAACAGCTGAAGAAATTTGTTCTCGAGAAATTTAATTCTGAATATTTTGTGATAGAAGGAAGAAAATAAAGTAATACTATTTAATGGTATTGATAGCTCTGTAGGTCCAACTTATAGTGCTTTCTTAGAGTGGTTATTTAAATCTTCATATAAAATTCTGTAAATATAAATGAAAGTGGTGTGGAGGAGCTGGGATTCGAACCCAGGGCATCTCGCATGCGAAGCGAGCGCTCTACCACTGAGCTACACCCCCGCGTCACTATCATCAGAAAAACGTGATCATAAACAGCTGAAGAAATTTGTTCTCGAGAAATTTAATTCTGAATATTTTTTGATAGAAGGAAGAAAATAAAGGAATACTAATTAATGGTATTGATAGCTCTGTAGGTCCAACTTATAGTGCTTTCTTAGAGTGGTTATTTAAATCTTCATATAAAAATCTGTAAATATAAATGAAAGTGGTGTGGAGGAGCTGGGATTCGAACCCAGGGCATCTCGCATGCGAAGCGAGCGCTCTACCACTGGGCTCTATCATCAGAGAATTGTGATCATAATCATAAACAGCTGAAGAAATTTGTTCTCGAGAAGAAAGTGGTGTGGAGGAGCTGGGATAAGGAAGAAAATAAAGTAATACTAATTAATGGTATTGATAGCTCTGTAGGTCCAACTTATAGTGCTTTCATAGAGTGGTTATTTAAATCTTCATATAAAATTCTGTAAATATAAATGAAAGTGGTGTGGAGGAGCTGGGATTCGAACCCAGGGCATCTCGCATGCGAAGCGAGCGATCTACCACTGAGCTACACCCCCGCGTCACTATCATCAGAGAAACGTGATCATAAACAGCTGAAGAAATTTGTTCTCGAGAAATTTAATTCTGAATATTTTGTGAAGGAAGAAAATAAAGTAATACTATTTAATGGTATTTATAGCTCTGTAGGTCCAACTTATAGTGCTTTCTTAGAGTGGTTATTTAAATCTTCATATAAAATTCTGTAAATATAAATGAAAGTGGTGTGGAGGAGCTGGGATTCGAACCCAGGGCATCTCGCATGCGAAGCGAGCGCTCTACCACTGAGCTACACCCCCGCGTCACTATCATCAGAGAAACGTGATCATAAACAGCTGAAGAAATTTGTTCTCGAGAAATTTAATTCTGAATATTTTGTGATAGAAGGAAGAAAATAAAGTAATACTAATTAATGGTATTGATAGCTCTGTAGGTCCAACTTATAGTGCTTTCATAGAGTGGTTATTTAAATCTTCATATAAAATTCTGTAAATATAAATGAAAGTGGTGTGGAGGAGCTGGGAGTCGAACCCAAGGCATCTCGCATGCGATGCGAGCGCTCTACCACTGAGCTACACACCGAGTCACTATAATCAGAGAAACGTGATCATAAACAGCTGAAGAAATTTGTTCTTGAGAAATTTAATTCTGAATATTTTTTTGATAGAAGGAAGAAAATAAAGGAATACTAATTAATGGTATTGATAGCTCTGTAGGTCCAACTTATAGTGCTTTCTTAGAGTGGTTATTTAAATCTTCATATAAAATTCTGTAAATATAAATGAAAGTGGTGTGGAGGAGCTGGGATTCGAACCCAGGGCATCTCGCATGCGAAGCGAGCGCTCTACCACTGAGCTACACCCCCGCGTCACTATCATCAGAGAAACGTGATCATAAACAGCTGAAGAAATTTGTTCTCGAGAAATTTTAATTCTGAATATTTTAGAGTGGTTATTTAAATCTTCATATAAAATTCTGTAATGGTATTGATAGCTCTGTAGGTCCAACTTATAGTGCTTTCATAGAGTGGTTATTTAAATCTTCATATAAAAATTCTGTAAATATAAATGAAAGTGGTGTGGAGGAGCTGGGATTCGAACCCAGGGCATCTCGCATGCGAAGCGAGCGCTCTACCACGAGCTACACCCCCGCGTCACTATCATCAGAGAAACGTGATCATAAACAGCTGAAGAAATTTGTTCTCGAGAAATTTAATTCTGAATATTTTGTGATAGAAGGAAGAAAATAAAGTAATACTAATTAATGGTATTGATAGCTCTGTAGGTCCAACTTATAGTGCTTTCTTAGAGTGGTTATTTAAATCTTCATATAAAAATTCTGTAAATATAAATGAAAGTGGTGTGGAGGAGCTGGGATTCGAACCCAGGGCATCTCGCATGCGAAGCGAGCGCTCTACCACTGAGCTACACCCCCGCGTCACTATCATCAGAGAAACGTGATCATAAACAGCTGAAGAAATTTGTTCTCGAGAAATTTAATTCTGAATATTTTGTGATAGAAGGAAGAAAATAAAGTAATACTAATTAATGGTATTGATAGCTCTGTAGGTCCAACTTATAGTGCTTTCTTAGAGTGGTTATTTAAATCTTCATATAAAATTCTGTAAATATAAATGAAAGTGGTGTGGAGGAGCTGGGATTCGAACCCAGGGCATCTCGCATGCGAAGCGAGCGCTCTACCACTGAGCTACACCCCCGCGTCACTATTATCAGAGAAACGTGATCATAAATAACTGAAGAAATTTGTTCTCGAGAAATTTATGATAGAAGGAAGAAAATAAAGTAATACTAATTAATGGTAAGTAATACTAATTAATGGTATTGATAGCTCTGTAGGTCCAACTTATAGTGCTTTCTTAGAGTGGTTATTTAAATCTTCATATAAAATTCTGTAAATATAAATGAAAGTGGTGTGGAGGAGCTGGGATTCGAACCCAGGGCATCTCGCATGCGAAGCGAGCGCTCTACCACTGAGCTACACCCCCGCGTCACTATCATCAGAGAAACGTGATCATAAACAGCTGAAGAAATTTGTTCTTGAGAAATTTAATTCTGAATATTTTTTTGATAGAAGGAAGAAAATAAAGGAATACTAATTAATGGTATTGATAGCTCTGTAGGTCCAACTTATAGTGCTTTCTTAGAGTGGTTATTTAAAATAAAGTAATACTAATTAATGGTATTGATAGCTCTGTAGGTAAATGAAAGTGGTGTGGAGGAGCTGGAATTCGAACCCAAGGCTCGCATGCGAAGCGAGCGCTCTACCACTGAGCTACACCCCGCGTCACTATCATCAGAGAAACGTGATCATACACAGCTGAAGAAATTTGTTCTCGAGAAATTTAATTCTGAATATTTTGTGATAGAAGGAAGAAAATAAAGTAATACTAATTAATGGTATTGATAGCTCTGTAGGTCCAACTTATAGTGCTTTCTTAGAGTGGTTATTTAAATCTTCATATAAAAATCTGTAAAATATAAATGAAAGTGGTGTGGAGGAGCTGGGATTCGAACCCAGGCATCTCGCATGCGAAGCGCGCTCTACCACTGAGCTACACCCCCGCGTCACTATCATCAGAGAAACGTGATCATAACAGCTGAAGAAATTTGTTCTCGAGAAATTTGAGCTACACCCCCGCGTCACTATCATCAGAGAAACGTGATCATTAATTAATGGTATTGATAGCTCTGTAGGTCCAACTTATAGTGCTTTCATAGAGTAGTTATTTAAATCTTCATATAAAATTCTGTAAATATAAATGAAAGTGGTGTGGAGGAGCTGGGATTCGAACCCAGGGCATCTCGCATGCGAAGCGAGCGCTCTACCACTGAGCTACACCCCCGCGTCACTATCATCAGAGAAACGGGATTATAAACAGCTGAAGAAATTTGTTCTCGAGAAATTTAATTCTGAATATTTTGTGATAGAAGGAAGAAAATAAAGTAATACTAATTAATGGTATTGATAGCTCTGTAGGTCCAACTTATAGTGCTTTCATAGAGTAGTTATTTAAATCTTCATATAAAATTCTGTAAATATAAATGAAAGTGGTGTGGAGGAGCTGGGATTCGAACCCAGGGCATCTCGCATGCGAAGCGCGCTCTACCACTGAGCTACACCCCCGCGTCACTATCATCAGAGAAACGTGATCATAAACAGCTGAAGAAATTTGTTCTCGAGAAATTTAATTCTGAATATTTTGTGATAGAAGGAAGAAAATAAAGTAATACTAATTAATGGTATTGATAGCTCTGTAGGTCGCTAAAGCGCGCGCTTCTAAAACCGGGGGGGGGGGGTGGTGGGGGGGGGGGAGTGGGGGTGGGGGGGGTGAGCAACACCCCCCGCATATAAAATTCTGTAAATATAAATGAAAGTGGTGTGGAGGAGCTGGGATTCGAACCCAGGGCATCTCGCATGCGAAGCGCGCGCTCTACCACTGAGCTACACCCCCGCGTCACTATCATCAGAGAAACGTGATCATAAACAGATGAAGAAATTTGTTCTCGAGAAATTTAATTCTGAATATTTTGTGATAGAAGGAAGAAAAAAGGAATACTAATTAATGGTATTGATAGCTCTGTAGGTCCAACTTATAGAGCTTTCTTAGAGTGGTTATTTATGCTTTCATAGAGTGGTTATTTAAATTGGTGTGGAGGAGCTGGGAGTCGAACCCAAGGCATCTCGCATGCGAAGCGAACGCTCTACCACTGGGCTACACCCCTGCGTCACTATCATCAGAGAAACGTGATCATAAACAGCTGAAGAAATTTGTTCTCGAGAAATTTAATTCTGAATATTTTGTGATAGAAGGAAGAAAATAAAGTAATACTATTTAATGGTATTGATAGCTCTGTAGGTCCAACTTATAGTGCTTTCTTAGAGTGGTTATTTAAATCTTCATATAAAATTCTGTAAATATAAATGAAAGTGGTGTGGAGGAGCTGGGATTCGAACCCAGGGCATCTCGCATGCGAAGCGAGCGCTCTACCACTGAGCTACACCCCGCGTCACTATCATCAGAAAACGTGATCATAAACAGCTGAAGAAATTTGTTCTCGAGAAATTTAATTCTGAATATTTTGTGATAGAAGGAAGAAAATAAAATAATACTAATTAATGGTATTGATAGCTCTGTAGGTCCAACTTATAGTGCTTTCATAGAGTAGTTATTTAAATCTTCATATAAAATTCTGTAAATATAAATGAAAGTGGTGTGGAGGAGCTGGGATTCGAACCCAGGGCATCTCGCATGCGAAGCGAGCGCTCTACCACTGAGCTACACCCCCGCGTCACTATCATCAGAGAAACGTGATCATAAACAGCTGAAGAAATTTGTTCTCGAGAAATTTAATTCTGAATATTTTGTGATAGAAGGAAGAAAATAAAGTAATACTATTTAATGGTATTGATAGCTCTGTAGGTCCAACTTATAGTGCTTTCTTAGAGTGGTTATTTAAATCTTCATATAAAATTCTGTAAATATAAATGAAAGTGGTGTGGAGGAGCTGGGATTCGAACCCAGGGCATCTCGCATGCGAAGCGAGCGCTCTACCACTGAGCTACACTCCCGCGTCACTATCATCAGAAAAACGTGATCATAAACAGCTGAAGAAATTTGTTCTCGAGAAATTTAATTCTGAATATTTTGTGTAATTCTGAATATTTTGTGATAGAAGGAAGAAAATAAAGTAATATTAATTAATGGTATTGATAGCTCTGTAGGTCCAACTTATAGTGCTTTCATAGAGTAGTTATTTAAATCTTCATATAAAATTCTGTAAATATAAATGAAAGTGGTGTGGAGGAGCTGGGATTCGAACCCAGGGCATCTCGCATGCGAAGCGAGCGCTCTACCACTGAGCTACACCCCCGCGTCACTATCATCAGAGAAACGTGATCATAAACAGCTGAAGAAATTTGTTCTCGAGAAATTTAATTCTGAATATTTTGTGATAGAAGGAAGAAAATAAAGTAATACTAATTAATGGTATTGATAGCTCTGTAGGTCCAACTTATAGTGCTTTCATAGAGTGGTTATTTAAATCTTCATATAAAATTCTGTAAATATAAATGAAAGTGGTGTGGAGGAGCTGGGATTCGAACCCAGGGCATCTCGCATGCGAAGCGAGCGCTCTACCACTGAGCTACACCCCCGCGTCAAAATAAAGGAATACTATTTAATGGTGAAGAAATTTGTTCTCGAGAAATTTAATTCTGAATATTTTTTGATAGAAGGGCGAAGCGAGCGATCTACCACTGAGCTACACCCCTGATAGCTCTGTAGGTCCAACTTATAGTGCTTTCTTAGAGTGGTTATTTAAATCTTCATAAAAAAATTTGTAAATATAAATGAAAGTGGTGTGGAGGAGCTGGGATTCGAACCCAGGGCATCTCGCATAGAAGGAAGAAAATAAAGTAATACTAATTTAATGGTATATAAACAGATGAAGAAATTTGTTCTCGAGAAATTTAATTCTGAATATTTTGTGATAGAAGGAAGAAAATAAAGTAATACTATTTAATGGTATTGATAGCTCTGTAGGTCCAACTTATAGTGCTTTCTTAGAGTGGTTATTTAAATCTTCATATAAAATTCTGTAAATATAAATGAAAGTGGTGTGGAGGAGCTGGGATTCGAACCCAGGGCATCTCGCATGCGAAGCGAGCGCTCTACCACTGAGCTACCCCCCCGCGTCACTATCATCAAAGAAACGTGATCATAAACAGCTGAAGAAATTTGTTCTCGAGAAATTTAATTCTGAATATTTTGTGATAGAAGGAAGAAAATAAAGTAATACTAATTAATGGTATTGATAGCTCTGTAGGTCCAACTTATAGTGCTTTCATAGAGTGGTTATTTAAATCTTCATATAAAATTCTGTAAATATAAATGAAAGTGGTGTGGAGGAGCTGGGATTCGAACCCAGGGCATCTCGCATGCGAAGCGAGCGCTCTACCACTGAGCTACACCCCCGCGTCACTATCATCAGAGAAACGTGATCATAAACAGCTGAAGAAATTTGTTCTCGAGAAATTTAATTCTGAATATTTTTTTTGATAGAAGGAAGAAAATTAAGTAATACTATTTAATGGTATTGATAGCTCTGTAGGTCCAACTTATAGTGCTTTCTTAGAGTGGTTATTTAAATCTTCATATAAAATTCTGTAAATATAAATGAAAGTGGTGTGCATCAGAGAAACGTGATCATAAACAGCTGAAGAAAAACGTGATCATAAACAGCTGAAGAAATTTGTTCTCGAGAAATTTAATTCTGAATATTTTGTGATAGAAGGAAGAAAATAAAGTAATACTATTTAATGGTATTGATAGCTCTGTAGGTCCAACTTATAGTGCTTTCTTAGAGTGGTTATTGAAATCTTCAAATAAAATTCTGTAAATATAAATGAAAGTGGTGTGGAGGAGCTGGGATTCGAACCCAGGGCATCTCGCATGCGAAGCGAGCGCTCTACCACTGAGCTACACCCCCGCGTCACTATCATCAGAGAAACGTGATCATAAACAGCTGAAGAAATTTGTTCTCGAGAAATTTAATTCTGAATATTTTGTGATAGAAGGAAGAAAATAAAGTAATACTAATTAATGGTATTGATAGCTCTGTAGGTCCAACTTATAGTGCTTTCTTAGAGTGGTTATTTAAATCTTCATATAAAATTCTGTAAATATAAATGAAAGTGGTGTGGAGGAGCTGGGATTCGAACCCAGGGCATCTCGCATGCGAAGCGAGCGCTCTACCACTGAGCTACACCCCCGCGTCACTATCATCAGAGAAACGTGATCATAAACAGCTGAAGAAATTTGTTCTCGAGAAATTTAATTCTGAATATTTTTTGATAGAAGGAAGAAAATAAAGGAATACTAATTAATGGTATTGATAGCTCTGTAGGTCCAACTTATAGTGCTTTCTTAGAGTGGTTATTTAAATCTTCATATAAAATTCTGTAAATATAAATGAAAGTGGTGTGGAGGAGCTGGGATTCGAACCCAGGGCATCTCGCATGCGAAGCGAGCGCTCTACCACTGAGCTACACCCCCGCGTCACTATCATCAGAGAAACGTGATCATAAACAGCTGAAGAAATTTGTTCTCGAGAAATTTAATTCTGAATATTTTGTGATAGAAGGAAGAAAATAAAGTAATACTAATTAATGGTATTGATAGCTCTGTAGGTCCAACTTATAGTGCTTTCATAGAGTGGTTATTTAAATCTTCATATAAAATTCTGTAAATATAAATGAAAGTGGTATGGAGGAGCTGGGATTCGAACCCAGGGCATCTCGCATGCGAAGCGAGCGATCTACCACTGAGCTACACCCCCGCGTCACTATCATCAGAGACACGTGATCATAAACAGCTGAAGAAATTTGTTCTCGAGAAATTTAATTCTGAATATAAAATAAAGTAATACTAATTAATGGTATTAGTAATACTTATTAATGGTATTGATAGCTCTGTAGGTCCAACTTATAGTGCTTTCTTAGAGTGGTTATTTAAATCTTCATATAAAAATCTGTAAATATAAATGAAAGTGGTGTGGAGGAGCTGGGATTCGAACCCAGGGCATCTCGCATGCGAAGCGAGCGCTCTACCACTGAGCTACACCCCCGCGTCACTATCATCAGAGAAACGTGATCATAAACAGCTGAAGAAATTTGTTCTCGAGAAATTTAATTCTGAATATTTTGTGATAGAAGGAAGAAAATAAAGTAATACTATTTAATGGTATTGATAGCTCTGTAGGTCCAACTTATAGTGCTTTCTTAGAGTGGTTATTTAAATCTTCATATAAAATTCTGTAAATATAAATGAAAGTGGTGTGGAGGAGCTGGGATTCGAACCCAGGGCATCTCGCATGCGAACTACACCCCCGCGTCACTATCATCAGAGAATCAGAAAAAACGTGATCATAAACAGCTGAAGAAATTTGTTCTCGAGAAATTTAATTCTGCGAATCGAGCGCTCTACCACTGAGCTACACCCCCGCGTCATAATACTAATTAATCTTATTGATAGCTCTGTAGGTCCAACTTATAGTGCTTTCTTAGAGTGGTTATTTAAATCTTCATATAAAATTCTGTAAATATAAATGAAAGTGGTGTGGAGGAGCTGGGATTCGAACCCAGGGCATCTCGCATGCGAAGCGAGCGCTCTACCACTGAGCTACACCCCCGCGTCACTATCATCAGAGAAACGTGATCATTAACAGCTGAAGAAATTTGTTCTCGAGAAATTTAATTCTGAATATTTTGTGATAGAATTAAGAAAATAAAGTAATACTTATTAATGGTATTGATAGCTCTGTAGGTCCAACTTATAGTGCTTTCTTAGAGTGGTTATATAAATCTTCATATAAAATTCTGTAAATATAAATGAAAGTGGTGTGGAGGAGCTGGGATTCGAACCCAGGGCATCTCGCATGCGAAGCGAGCGCTCTACCACTGAGCTACACCCCCGCGTCACTATCATCAGAGAAACGTGATCATAAACAGCTGAAGAAATTTGTTCTCGAGAAATTTAATTCTGAATATTTATCATCAGAGAAACGTGATCATAAACAGCTGATTGATAGCTCTGTAGGTCCAACTTATAGTGCTCAACTTATAGTGCTTTCTTAGAGTGGTTATATAAATCTTCATATAAAATTCTGTAAATATAAATGAAAGTGGTGTGGAGGAGCTGGGATTCGAACCCAGGGCATCTCGCACGCGAAGCGCGCGCTCTACCACTGGGCTACACCCCTGCGTCACTATCGTCAGAGAAAGGTCATCATAAACAGCTAAAAAAATTTGTTCTCGAGAAATTTAATTCTGAATATTTTGTGATAGAACTAAGAAAATAAAGTAATACTAATTAATGGTATTTATAGCTCTGTAGTTCCAACGTATAGTGCTTTCTTAGATTCGAACCCAGGGCATCTCGCATGCGTCTGTAAATATAAATGAAAGTGGTGTGGAGGAGCTGGGATTCGAACCCAGGGCATCTCGCATGCGAAGCGAGCGCTCTACCACTGAGCTACACCCCCGCGTCACTATCATCAGAGAAACGTGATCATAAACAGCTGAAGAAATTTGTTCTCGAGAAATTTAATTCTGAATATTTTTTGATAGAAGGAAGAAAATAAAGTAATACTAATTAATGGTATTGATAGCTCTGTAGGTCCAACTTATAGTGCTTTCATAGAGTGGTTATTTAAATCTTCATATAAAATTCTGTAAATATAAATGAAAGTGGTGTGGAGGAGCTGGGATTCGAACCCAGGGCATCTCGCATGCGAAGCGCGCGCTCTACCACTGAGCTACACCCCCGCGTCACTATCATCAGAGAAACGTGATCATAAACAGCTGAAGAAATTTGTTCTCGAGAAATTTAATTCTGAGTAATTTGTGATAGAAGGAAGAAAATAAAGTAATACTAATTAATGGTATTGATAGCTCTGTAGGTCCAACTTATAGTGTTTTCATAGAGTGGTTATTTAAATCTTCATATAAAATTCTGTAAATATAAATGAAAGTGGTGTGGAGGAGCTGGGATTCGAACCCAGGGCATCTCGCATGCGAAGCGAGCGCTCTACCACTGAGCTACACCCCCGCTTCTGAATATTTTGTGATAGAAGGAATAAAATAAAGTTAAACAGCTGAAGAAATTTGTTCTCAAGAAATTTAATTCTGAATATTTTGTGATAGAAGGAAGAAAATAACGAAGCGAGCGCTCTACCACTGAGCTATACCCCCCTCTGTAGTTCCAACTTATAGTGCTTTCTTAGAGTGGTTATTTAAATCTTCATATAAAATTCTGTAAATATAAATGAAAGTGGTGTGGAGGAGCTGGGATTCGAACCCAGGGCATCTCGCATGCGAAGCGAGCGCTCTACCACTGAGCTACACCCCCGCGTCACTATCATCAGAGAAACGTGATCATAAACAGCTGAAGAAATTTGTTCTCGAGAAATTTAATTCTGAATATTTTGTGATAGAAGGAAGAAAATAAAGTAATACTAATTAATGGTATTGATAGCTCTGTAGGTCCAACTTATAGTGCTTTCTTAGAGTGGTTATTTAAATCTTCATATAAAATTCTGTAAATATAAATGAAAGTGGTGTGGAGGAGCTGGGATTCGAACCCAGGGCATCTCGCATGCGAAGCGAGCGCTCTACCACTGAGCTACACCCCCGCGTCACTATCATCAGAGAAACGTGATCATAAACAGCTGAAGAAATTTGTTCTCGAGAAATTTAATTCTGAATATTTTGTGATAGAAGGAAGAAAATAAAGTAATACTAATTAATGGTATTGATAGCTCTGTAGGTCCAACTTATAGTGCTTTCTTAGAGTGGTTATTTAAATCCATATAAAATTCTGTAAATATAAATGAAAGTGGTGTGGAGGAGCTGGGATTCGAACCCAGGGCATCTCGCATGCGAAGCGAGCGCTCTACCACTGAGCTACACCCCCGCGTCACTATCATCAGAGAAACGTGATCATAAAAAGCTGAAGAAATTTGTTCTCGAGAAATTTAATTCTGAATATTTTGTGATAGAAGGAAGAAAATAAAGTAATACTTATTAATGATATTGATAGCTCTGTAGGTCCAACTTATAGTGCATTCTTAGAGTGGTTATTTAAATCTTCATATAAAATTCTGTAAATATAAATGAAAGTGGTGTGGAGGAGCTGGGATTCGAACCCAGGGCATCTCGCATGCGAAGCGAGCGCTCTACCACTGAGCTACACCCCCGCGTCACTATCATCAGAGAAACGTGATCATAAACAGCTGAAGAAATTTGTTCTCGAGAAATTTAATTCTGAATATTTTGTGATAGAAGGAAGAAAATAAAGTAATACTAATTAATGGTATTGATAGCTCTGTAGGTCCAACTTATAGTGCTTTCTTAGAGTGGTTATTGATATCTTCATATAAAATTCTGAAAATATAAATGAAAGTGGTGTGGAGGAGCTGGAATTCGAACCCAGGGCATCTCGCATGCGAAGCGCGCGCTCTACCACTGAGCTACACCCCTGCGTTGTGATAGAATTAAGAAAATAAAGTAATACTAATATTAATGGTATCGAGAAATTTAATTCTGAATATTTTGTGATAGAAGGAAGAAAATAAAGTAATACTAATTAATGGTATTGATAGCTCTGTATGCGAAGCGAGCGCGCTCTACCACTGAGCTACACCCCCGCGTCACTATCATACTGAAGAAATTTGTTCTCGAGAAATTTAAGCTGGAATTCGAACCCAGGGCATCTCGCATGCAAAGCGAGCGCTCTACCACTGAGCTACACCCCCGCGTCACTATCATCAGAGAAACGTGATCATAAACAGCTGAAGAAATTTGTTCTCGAGAAATTTAATTCTGAATATTTTTTGATAGAAGGAAGAAAATAAAGGAATACTATTTAATGGTATTGATTGCTCTGTAGGTCCAACTTATAGTGCTTTCATAGAGTGGTTATTTAAATCTTCATATAAAAATCTGTAAATATAAATGAAAGTGGTGTGTAGGAGCTGGGATTCGAACCCAAGGAATCTCGCATGCGAAGCGAACCCTCTACCACTGGGCTACACCCCCGCGTCACTATCATCAGAGAAACGTGATCATAAACAGCTGAAGAAATTTGTTCTCGAGAAATTTAATTCTGAATATTTTGTGATAGAAGGAAGAAAATAAAGTAATACTAATTAATGGTATTGATAGCTCTGTAGGTCCAACTTATAGTGCTTTCATAGAGTGGTTATTTAAATCTTCATATACAATTCTGTAAATATAAATGAAAGTGGTGTGGAGGAGCTGGGATTCGAACCCAGGGCATCTCGCATGCGAAGCGAGTACTCTACCACTGAGCTACACCCCCGCGTTGGTATCACACGAGAAACGTGAACATAAACAGCTGAACGGTGAAGAAATTTGTTCTCGAGAAATTTAATTCTGAATATTTTGTGATAGAATTAAGAAAATAAAGTAATACTTATTAATGGTATTGATAGCTCTGTAGGTCCAACTTATAGTGCTTTCTTAGAGTGGTTATTTAAATCTTCATATAAAATTCTGTAAATATAAATAATATTTTGTGATAGAAGGAAGAAAATCGAACCCAGGGCATCTCGCATGCGAAGCGAGCGCTCTACCACTGAGCTACACCCCCGCGTCACTATCATCAGAGAAACGTGATCATACACATCTGAAGAAATTTGTTCTCGAGAAATTTAATTCTGAATATTTTGTGATACTAATTTCTTATTATGGACTTTATGGAGTATGGACTTTACTGTATAAAAAATTTGGAATTTTAAACAATATTAAATATTACAGAATGTCCTTTTAGTTATCAGCTACCGCTTTAACCACATAAAATAATACCATTTATATCAAAAAGAAAATGGTTTGTTTTGTAAAATAAGTAGTTTAAAATAGAGTTTTAGAATAGATAAAGCAATTGTTTCAGAATTTCTTCCCTTCAGTAGGTAGATAAACTGAGGATCAAGGATAGCTCTGTAGGTCCAACTTATAGTGCTTTCTTAGAGTGGTTATTTAAATCTTCATATAAAATTCTGTAAATATAAATGAAAGTGGTGTGGAGGAGCTGGGATTCGAACCCAGGGCATCTCGCATGCGAAGCGAGCGCTCTACCACTGGGCTACACCCCCGCGTCACTATCATCAGAGAAACGTGATCATAAACAGCTGAAGAAATTTGTTCTCGAGAAATTTAATTCTGAATATTTTTTGATAGAAGGAAGAAAATAAAGTAATACTAATTAATGGTATTGATAGCTCTGTAGGTCCAACTTATAGTGCTTTCTAACTAAACACTGTGGGTTCCGCGTAAGGTTAACCATCTAACCGGATCATATGTTTCCCACCCCAGGGCTCTTGGTCTCGGAAACGGAAATTGGCACTGTTTGCCCTGGTCCCATAGAGACAGTGAGCCAAGGAGTTTAGTTTAACCCATCCACCGACCATCCTCCCCAACTTTTTCCCTTTTAAATATAAATGAAAGTGGTGTGGAGGAGCTGGGATTCGAACCCAGGGCATCTCGCATGCGAAGCGAGCGCTCTACCACTGAGCTACACCCCCGCGTCACTATCATCAGAGAAACGTGATCATAAACAGCTGAAGAAATTTGTTCTCGAGAAATTTAATTCTGAATATTTTTGAACAGTCACCCTTTTCGTAAATTCCAGACGGAACTTACCGTTGATAGCTCTGTAGGTCCAACTTATAGTGCTTTCATAGAGTGGTTATTTAAATCTTCATATAAAATTCTGTAAATATAAATGAAAGTGGTGTGGAGGAGCTGGGATTCGAACCCAGGGCATCTCGCATGCGAAGCGAGCGCTCTACCACTGAGCTACACCCCCGCGTCACTATCATCAGAGAAACGTGATCATAAACAGCTGAAGAAATTTGTTCTCGAGAAATTTAATTCTGAATATTTTGTGATAGAAGGAAGAAAATAAAGTAATACTAATTAATGGTATTGATAGCTCTGTAGGTCCAACTTATAGTGCTTTCTTAGAGTGGTTATTTAAATCTTCATATAAAATTCTGTAAATATAAATGAAAGTGGTGTGGAGGAGCTGGGATTCGAACCCAGGGCATCTCGCATGCGAAGCGAGCGCTCTACCACTGAGCTACACTCCGCGTCACTATCATCAGAGAAACGTGATCATAAACAGCTGAAGAAATTTGTTCTCGAGAAATTTAATTCTGAATATTTTGTGATAGAAGGAAGAAAATAAAGTAATACTAATTAATGGTATTGATAGCTCTGTAGGTCCAACTTATAGTGCTTTCTTAGAGTGGTTATTTAAATCTTCATATAAAATTCTGTAAATATAAATGAAAGTGGTGTGGAGGAGCTGGGATTCGAACCCAGGGCATCTCGCATGCGAAGCGAGCGCTCTACCACTGAGCTACACCCCCGCGTCACTATCATCAGAGAAACGTGATCATAAACAGCTGAAGAAATTTGTTCTCGAGAAATTTAATTCTGAATATTTTTTGATAGAAGGAAGAATTGCAATATTTTTTTTGTTGTTTTTTGTTTATCCAACTTATAGTGCTTTCTTAGAGTGGTTATTTAAATCTTCATATAAAATTCTGTAAATATAAATGAAAGTGGTGTGGAGGAGCTGGGATTCGAACCCAGGGCATCTCGCATGCGAAGCGCGCGCTCTACCACTGAGCTACACCCCCGCGTCACTATCATCAGAGAAACGTGATCATAAACAGCTGAAGAAATTTGTTCTCGAGAAATTTAATTCTGAATATTTTGTGATAGAAGGAAGAAAATAAAGTAATACTAATTAATGGTATTGATAGCTCTGTAGGTCCAACTTATAGTGCTTTCATAGAGTGGTTATTTAAATCTTCATATAAAATTCTGTAAATATAAATGAAAGTGGTGTGGAGGAGCTGGGATTCGAACCCAGGGCATCTCGCATGCGAAGCGAACGTTCTACCACTTTATGATTTTAGTCTACGTTCCTGGCGAAAAGGTATATAAACAGCTGAAGAAATTTGTTCTCGAGAAATTTAATTCTGAATATTTTGTGATAGAAGGAAGAAAATAAAGTAATACTAATTAATGGTATTGATAGCTCTGTAGGTCCAACTTATAGTGCTTTCTTAGAGTGGTTATTTAAATCTTCATATAAAATTCTGTAAATATAAATGAAAGTGGTGTGGAGGAGCTGGGATTCGAACCCAGGGCATCTCGCATAAATCTATAAACTATTTAAAATGACTTGAAAATTTTGTTCACTATCATCAGAGAAACGTGATCATAAACAGCTGAAGAAATTTGTTCTCGAGAAATTTAATTCTGAATATTTTGTGATAGAAGGAAGAAAATAAAGTAATACTAATTAATGGTATTGATAGCTCTGTAGGTCCAACTTATAGTGCTTTCATAGAGTGGTTATTTAAATCTTCATATAAAATTCTGTAAATATAAATGAAAGTGGTGTGGAGGAGCTGGGATTCGAACCCAGGGCATCTCGCATGCGAAGCGAGCGCTCTACCACTGAGCTACACCCCCGCGTCACTATCATCAGAGAAACGTGATCATAAACAGCTGAAGAAATTTGTTCTCGAGAAATTTAATTCTGAATATTTTGTGATAGAAGGAAGAAAATAAAGTAATACTAATTAATGGTATTGATAGCTCTGTAGGTCCAACTTATAGCCTTCGAAGTAAACAAAAATTCTGCATGCTATTTTTTATAATTATCTCAAATAAGATGCTAGGCATTAAAATATTAAAAATCTGAACTTCATATAAAATTCTGTAAATATAAATGAAAGTGGTGTGGAGGAGCTGGGATTCGAGCCCAGGGCATCTCGCATGCGAAGCGAGCGCTCTACCACTGAGCTACACCCCCGCGTCACTATCATCAGAGAAACGTGATTATAAACAGCTGAAGAAATTTGTTCTCGAGAAATTTAATTCTGAATATTTTGTGATAGAAGGAAGAAAATAAAGTAATACTATTTAATGGTATTGATAGCTCTGTAGGTCCAACTTATAGTGCTTTCTTAGAGTGGTTATTTAAATCTTCATATAAAATTCTGTAAATATAAATGAAAGTGGCATGGAGGAGCTGGGATTCGAACCCAGGACATCTCGCATGCGAAGCGAGCGCTCTACCACTGAGCTACACCCCCGCGTCACTATCATCAGAGAAACGTGATTATAAACAGCTGAAGGAATGTATTCTCGAGAAATTTAATTCTGAATATTTTTGATACAAGGAAGAAAATAAAGTAATACTATTTAATGGTATTGATAGCTCTGTAGGTCCAACTTATAGTGCTTTCTTAGAGTGGTTATTTAAATCTTCATATAAAATTCTGTAAATATAAATGAAAGTGGTATGGAGGAGCTGGGATTCGAACCCAGGGCATCTCGCATGCGAAGCGAGCGCTCTACCACTGAGCTACACCCCCGCGTCACTATCATCAGAAAAACGTGATCATAAACAGCTGAAGAAATTTGTTCTCGAGAAATTTAATTCTGAGTATTTTGTGATAGAAGGAAGAAAATAAAGTAATACTAATTAATGGTATTGATAGCTCTGTAGGTCCAACTTATAGTGCTTTCATAGAGTGGTTATTTAAATCTTCATATAAAATTCTGTAAATATAAATGAAAGTGGTGTGGAGGAGCTGGGATTCGAACCCAGGGCATCTCGCATGCGAAGCGAGCGCTCTACCACTGAGCTACACCCCCGCGTCACTATCATCAGAGAAACGTGATCATAAACAGCTGAAGAAATTTGTTCTCGAGAAATTTAATTCTGAATATTTTTTGATAGAAGGAAGAAAATAAAGTAATACTAATTAATGGTATTGATAGCTCTGTAGGTCCAACTTATAGTGCTTTCTTAGAGTGGTTATTTAAATCTTCATATAAAATTCTGTAAATATAAATGAAAGTGGTGTGGAGGAGCTGGGATTCGAACCCAGGGCATCTCGCATGCGAAGCGCGCGCTCTACCACTGAGCTACACCCCCGCGTCACTATCATCAGAGAAACGTGATCATAAACAGCTGAAGAAATTTGTTCTCGAGAAATTTAATTCTGAATATTTTGTGATAGAAGGAAGAAAATAAAGTAATACTAATTAATGGTATTGATAGCTCTGTAGGTCCAACTTATAGTGCTTTCTTAGAGTGGTTATTTAAATCTTCATATAAAATTCTGTAAATATAAATGAAAGTGGTGTGGAGGAGCTGGGATTCGAACCCAGGGCATCTCGCATGCGAAGCGAGCGCTCTACCACTGAGCTACACCCCCGCGTCACTATCATCAGAGAAACGTGATCATAAACAGCTGAAGAAATTTGTTCTCGAGAAATTTAATTCTGAATATTTTGTGATAGAAGGAAGAAAATAAAGTAATACTAATTAATGGTATTGATAGCTCTGTAGGTCCAACTTATAGTGCTTTCTTAGAGTGGTTATTTAAATCTTCATATAAAATTCTGTAAATATAAATGAAAGTGGTGTGGAGGAGCTGGGATTCGAACCCAGGGCATCTCGCATGCGAAGCGAGCGCTCTACCACTGAGCTACACCCCCGCGTCACTATTATCAGAGAAAAACGTGATCATAAACAGCTGAAGAAATTTGTTCTCGAGAAATTATTTTTGTACTGGGCGTCAAAATTGCTGTATTGATAGCTCTGTAGGTCCAACTTATAGTGCTTTCTTAGAGTGGTTATTTAAATCTTCATATAAAATTCTGTAAATATAAATGAAAGTGGTGTGGAGGAGCTGGGATTCGAACCCAGGGCATCTCGCATGCGAAGCGAGCGCTCTACCACTGAGCTACACCCCCGCGTCACTATCATCAGAGAAACGTGATCATAAACAGCTGAAGAAATTTGTTCTCGAGAAATTTAATTCTGAATATTTTTTTGATAGAAGGAAGAGAAAATGTGTTATTTTCAAAATTATTTATTTTCTGACAATATAATACAACAAGTAAAATATAAAAAAAAACATTGATAGCTCTGTAGGTCCAACTTATAGTGCTTTCTTAGAGTGGTTATTTAAATCTTCATATAAAATTCTGTAAATATAAATGAAAGTGGTGGAGGAGCTGGGATTCGAACCCAGGGCATCTCGCATTTAACACGTAAAACGATAAAAAAATGACCGCGTCACTATCATCAGAGAAACGTGATCATAAACAGCTGAAGAAATTTGTTCTCGAGAAATTTAATTCTGAATATTTTGTGATAAAACTTTCCGAACATACTGAATTACTTCGCGCACTCACAAATGTTTTGCTAGAATGATAGCTCTGTAGGTCCAACTTATAGTGCTTTCTTAGAGTGGTTATTTAAATCTTCATATAAAATTCTGTAAATATAAATGAAAGTGGTGTGGAGTAGCTGTGATTCGAACCTAGGGCATTTCGGATTCGAAGCGAGTGCTCTACCACTGAGCTACACTCCCGCGTTACTATCATAAGAGAAACGTGATCATAAACAGCTGAACAAATT
>CM063510.1:146932265-146952265 GCA_032207245.1 Pardosa pseudoannulata
CTTAGAGTGGTTATTTAAATCTTCATATAAAATTCTGTAAATATAAATGAAAGTGGTGTGGAGGAGCTGGGATTCGAACCCAGGGCATCTCGCATGCGAAGCGAGCGCTCTACCACTGAGCTACACCCCCGTCACTGCATATAGCCCATCATATGACTGGATTAGTGAAATTTTTAGAAATTTGTTCTTGAGAAATTTAATTCTGAATATTTTTTGATAGAAGGAAGAAAATAAAGGAATACTAATTAATGGTATTGATAGCTCTGTAGGTCCAACTTATAGTGCTTTCTTAGAGTGGTTATTTAAATCTTCATATAAAAATCTGTAAATATAAATGAAAGTGGTGTGGAGGAGCTGGGATTCGAACCCAGGGCATCTCGCATGCGAAGCGAGCGCTCTACCACTGGGCTACACCCCCGCGTCACTATCATCAGAGAAACGTGATCATAAACAGCTGAAGAAATTTGTTCTCGAGAAATTTAATTCTGAATATTTTTGATACAAGGAAGAAAATAAAGTAATACTAATTAATGGTATTGATAGCTCTGTAGGTCCAACTTATAGTGCTTTCATAGAGTGGTTATTTAAATCTTCATATAAAATTCTGTAAATATAAATGAAAGTGGTGTGGAGGAGCTGGGATTCGGTAATACTAATTAATGGTATTGATAGCTCTGTAGGTCCAACTTATAGTGCTTTCATAGAGTGGTTATTTAAATCTTCATATAAAATTATGTAAATATAAATGAAAGTGGTGTGGAGGAGCTGGGAGTCGAACCCAAGGCATCTCGCATGCGATGCGAGCGCTCTACCACTGAGCTACACACCGAGTCACTATAATCAGAGAAACGTGATCATAAATAGCTGAAGAAATTTGTTCTCGAGAAATTTAATTCTGAATATTTTGTGATAGAAGGAAGAAAATAAAGTAATACTAATTAATGGTATTGATAGCTCTGTAGGTCCAACTTATAGTGCTTTCATAGAGTGGTTATTTAAATCTTCATATAAAATTCTGTAAATATAAATGAAAGTGGTGTGGAGGAGCTGGGATTCGAACCCAGGGCATCTCGCATGCGAAGCGAGCGCTCTACCACTGAGCTACACCCCCGCGTCACTATCATCAGAGAAACGTGATCATAAACAGCTGAAGAAATTTGTTCTCGAGAAATTTAATTCTGAATATTTTGTGATAGAAGGAAGAAAATAAAGTAATACTAATTAATGGTATTGATAGCTCTGTAGGTCCAACTTATAGTGCTTTCATAGAGTGGTTATTTAAATCTTCATATAAAATTCTGTAAATATAAATGAAAGTGGTGTGGAGGAGCTGGGATTCGAACCCAGGGCATCTCGCATGCGAAGCGAGCGCTCTACCACTGAGCTACACCCCCGCGTCACTATCATCAGAGAAACGTGATCATAAACAGCTGAAGAAATTTGTTCTCGAGAAATTTAATTCTGAATATTTTGTGATAGAATTAAGAAAATAAAGTAATACTTATTAATGGTATTGATAGCTCTGTAGGTCCAACTTATAGTGCTTTCTTAGAGTGGTTATTTAAATCTTCATATAAAATTCTGTAAATATAAATGAAAGTGGTGTGGAGGAGCTGGGATTCGAACCCAGGGCATCTCGCATGCGAAGCGAGCGCTCTACCACTGAGCTACACCCCCGCGTCACTATCATCAGAAAAACGTGATCATAAACAGCTGAAGAAATTTGTTCTCGAGAAATTTAATTCTGAATATTTTGTGATAGAAGGAAGAAAATAAAGTAATACTAATTAATGGTATTGATAGCTCTGTAGGTCCAACTTATAGTGCTTTCTTAGAGTGGTTATTTAAATCTTCATATAAAATTCTGTAAATATAAATGAAAGTGGTGTGGAGGAGCTGGGATTCGAACCCAGGGCATCTCGCATGCGAAGCGAGCGCTCTACCACTGAGCTACATCCCCGCGTCACTATCATCAGAGAAACGTGATCATAAACAGCTGAAGAAATTTGTTCTCGAGAAATTTAATTCTGAATATTTTGTGATAGAAGGAAGAAAATAAAGTAATACTAATTAATGGTATTGATAGCTCTGTAGGTCCAACTTATAGTGCTTTCATAGAGTGGTTATTTAAATCTTCATATAAAATTCTGTAAATATAAATGAAAGTGGTGTGGAGGAGCTGGGATTCGAACCCAGGGCATCTCGCATGCGAAGCGAGCGCTCTACCACTGAGCTACACCCCCGCGTCACTATCATCAGAGAAACGTGATCATAAACAGCTGAAGAAATTTGTTCTCGAGAAATTTAATTCTGAATATTTTGTGATAGAAGGAAGAAAATAAAGTAATACTATTAATGGTATTGATAGCTCTGTAGGTCCAACTTATAGTGCTTTCTTAGAGTGGTTATTTAAATCTTCATATAAAATTCTGTAAATATAAATGAAAAGTGGTGTGGAGGAGCTGGGATTCGAACCCAGGGCATCTCGCATGCGAAGCGAGCGCTCTACCACTGAGCTACACCCCCGCGTCACTATCATCAGAGAAACGTGATCATAAACAGCTGAAGAAATTTGTTCTCGAGAAATTTAATTCTGAATATTTTGTGATAGAAGGAAGAAAATAAAGTAATACTAATTAATGGTATTGATAGCTCTGTAGGTCCAACTTATAGTTTCTTAGAGTGGTTATTTAAATCTTCATATAAAATTCTGTAAATATAAATGAAAGTGGTATGGAGGAGCTGGGATTCGAACCCAGGGCATCTCGCATGCGAAGCGAGCGCTCTACCACTGAGCTACACCCCCGCGTCACTATCATCAGAGAAACGTGATCATAAACAGCTGAAGAAATTTGTTCTCGAGAAATTTAATTCTGAATATTTTGTGATAGAAGGAAGAAAATAAAGTAATACTAATTAATGGTATTGATAGCTCTGTAGGTCCAACTTATAGTGCTTTCATAGAGTGGTTATTTAAATCTTCATATAAAATTCTGTAAATATAAATGAAAGTGGTGTGGAGGAGCTGGGATTCGAACCCAGGGCATCTCGCATGCGAAGCGCGCGCTCTACCACTGAGCTACAACCCTGCGTCACTATCAGCAGAGAAACGTGATCATAAACAGCTGAAGAAATTTGTTCTCGAGAAATTTAATTCTGAATATTTTTTGATAGAAGGAAGAAAAAAGGAATACTAATTAATGGTATTGATAGCTCTGTAGGTCCAACTTATAGAGCTTTCTTAGAGTGGTTATTTAAATCTTCATATAAAAATCTGTAAATATAAATGAAAGTGGTGTGGAGGAGCTGGAATTCGAACCCAAGGCATCTCGCATGCGAAGCGAACGCTCTACCACTGGGCTACACCCCTGCGTCACTATCGTCAGAGAAACGTGATCATAAACAGCTGAAGAAATTTTTTCTCGAGAAATTTAATTCTGAATAATTTGTGATAGAAGGAAGAAAATAAAGTAATATTAATTATTGGTATTGATAGCTATGTAGGTCGAACTTATTGTTCTTTCTTAGGGTGATTATTTATAACTTTATATAAAATTTGGTAAATATAAATGAAAGTGGTGTGGAGGAGCTGGTATTCGAACCCAGGTCATCTCGCATGCGAAGCGAGCGCTCTACAACTGAGCTACACTCCCGCGTTGCTATAATACGAGAAACGTGATCATAATCTGCTGAACGGATTTGTTCTCGAGAAATTTAATTCTGAATATTTTGTGAAATAATTAAGAAAATAAAGTAATACTATTTAATGGTATTGTTAGCTCTGTAGTTCCAACTTATAGTGCTTTCTTAGGGCTGTTATTTAAATCTTTATATAAAATTCGGTAAATATAAATGAAAATGGTGTGGAGGAGCTGGGATTCGAACCCAGGGAATATCGCATGCTAAGCGAGCGCTCTACATCTGAGCTACACCCCCGCGTTGCCGTCACACGAGAAACGTGATCATAAACTGCTGAACATATTTATTCTGGAGAAAGTCCCTCCTGAATATTTTCTGAAATAATGAGGAAATTAAATTAACACAAATTACTTTTATTGATAGCTCGTCAGGTCTACTTATAGTGCTTTCTATAAGTGGTTATATGAAATCTAATATAAATTCGTTAAACAAGATATAAAATGCTATTTAGGAAGTGGGATTTGAACCCACGGTATCTCGCATGCGTCTTGAGCGTTGTACTACTCTGAAACACATTCTGTTGTTAATTCAAGTGGAGAAACCTGATCATAGACAACTGAAAGCCCTTACTCAGGACTATGTCCCTTTTGAATATATTCTGGAAGAATGAAGAAACAAAAGTAAGACTATCGAATTTGATATATATTTCTGAAGGACATCTTACGTTAGTTTCTTTTAGTAGATATGTAATATGTAATATAAAATGTCTTAAATTTACAATGGAATATATTATGTAGTAGCAGGTTTTGCATATTTAGAATCTAGTTTTCGAAGCAAGTGCTCTTCTTTTCAAAGAACCCCCACTTATATTGTTGCTTATTTATATGCTTTGACATGGATTTTTAAATATAATTTTTTTATCAGTGTATTATATAGCTATCTCGTTGGATTTGAATTATCTCTGCTGTGTACTTCTGCACTTTTCAATGCGTTTCGCTACGCATGATTCGGTATTTTAGAATATTGTAAGTTTAAAGGATTTATATATTTGTTAGAGATTACTCAATTATTTGTAATTACATTTAGGGCACTATTCCTTGATGTAAGTGAGGGAACTAATGCTGCCAAGATCCGTTATTCCTTTATTTTTTATGTTTTTGCTTATACAATCCGTACTCGGAGTTGAAATTAATTTCGTTCTCGTGTAAAATTTTACTATGAGCAGCGCTGGTGATTTAAACTCTATGGACATTTGTTTGCTACTGTTATTTTTTTTAATTAAAGTTTTATTTTTTAAATATTTTTTAAAATGTTACTTTTTAAAGCCTTTCATAGATCCACTTTTGCTAATTTCTTATTATGGACTTTATGAAGTATGGACTTTACTGTATAAAAAATTTGGAATTTTAAACAATATTAAATATTACAGCATGTCCTTTTAGTTATCAGCTATTGCTTTAACCACATAAAATACCATTACCATTCATATCAAAAAGAAAATGGTTTATTTTGTAAAATAAGTAGTTTAAAATAGAGTTTTAGAATAGATAAATCAATTGTTTCAGAATTTCTTCCCTTCAGTAGGTAAACAAACTGAGGATCAAGCATGCTTGAGAACTAAACACTGTGGGTTCCGCGTAAGGTTAACCATCTAACCGGATCATATGTTTCCCACCCCAGGGCTCTTGGTCTCGGAAACGGAAATTGGCACTGTTTGCCCTGGTCCCATAGAGACAGTGAGCCAAGGAGTTTAGTTTAACCCATCCACCGACCATCCTCCCCAACTTTTTCCCTTTCAAAACAGTCACCCTTTTCGTAAATTCCAGACGGAACTTACCGTACCATACTAGAGTTGCCGGTTTAAAAGTTATCAGGCTACTTTTAAGTTATTTTCCCTGCAAGGTAAAGGAGTTCCGTTACGCAAAATTAGTTTCTTTCATTTATTATCGCTTTGCAATATTTTTTTTTGTTGTTTTTTGTTTAATTGTTTATGATTTTAGTCTATGTTCCTGGCGAAAAGGTATATTTATGTTCCCTATTCGACAATTTCTTATGTGTCGATTCGAATGGAAAATCTATAAACTATTTAAAATGACTTGAAAATTTTGTAGATAGCATTTAAGATTGTCCTCTATATATTCTCAAAATTAAAATCCTTCGAAGTAAACAAAAATTCTGCATGCTATTTTTTATAATTATCTCAAATAAGATGCTAGGCATTAAAATATTAAAAATCTGAAATTAAATTATATACCTTGTTGATTTTGTTATATGTTTGTTGTGATTGAAATATATTTGTTATTTAGTTTATGGTTTTCAATAGTTGTTTATAATGTTTTTTTAAATGAAATTTGATCCCGTGGTAGTAAGTAGTATTTTCTATTTTTGTACTGGGCGTCAAAATTGCTGCAGCCTTAGTGTTATTTGTGTTGAAATGTGATATTTGTTTGAAGAAAATGTGTTATTTTCAAAATTATTTATTTTCTGACAATATAATACAAGTAAAATATAAAAAAAACTGTTTTTTAAATAGCATTTATTTAACACGTAAAACGATAAAAAAATGAACTTGAATATAAAAATTTTGTTTGAGTGTCACACAATTTGCAAATGGATAGGGATACTATATGGGTAGTTTAAAATCTCTGCAATTCGAATTCCATGTACAGTCCACGAAAAAACTTTCCGAACATACTGAATTACTTCGCGCACTCACAAATGTTTTGCTAGAAATAACTAAAGTTATTAAAAACAAGAAAGCTAAAATATATAAAAGAATAAAATATTTTATTCAATATAGTTAACAACATCAGTAAAAGAGAAATTATCAAACATGAATTCAAACTTGACTATACATGCGATAGCTTCTAAAAGTGTTACCAGATTCATTCATATGTACACACACACACACACACACACACACACATATATATATATATATATATATATATATATATATATACGTATATATACATACATATACATACACACACACACACACACACATATATATATATATATATATATATATATATATATATATATATATATATATATATACGTATACAATATATATATATATATATATATATATATATACGTATACATATAAATACAGATATATATGCATATGTATATATATATGCATATATATATGTATATATATTTATATACATATATACATACATATATACATATATACATATATATATATATTTATACAGATATACACACACACACACACACATATATATATATATATATATATATATATATATATATATATATATATATATATATATATATATATATATATATATATATATATATATATATATATATATATATATATATATATATATATATATATATATATATATATATAAGTAATGTGTAATTTGTCTCATCACAAAGGGAGTAGTAAGTATGCTGAATACGATGTAATCTTGACTTAAAACGTAGTTAAAATAAAAAACAAAAGACTTTGGAATTAAAGAGAAGGGAGTTTATTTAGGCCTTTTATTGCACGGCGAAAAACTTGTACATGTCAATTTATAGTTATAGGAGCCAACCAATCAGAATTTTTAATAGCCAGTCATGAGGTGAAGCCCTGACGTAGTTTAAATGTTAATAGTTATGTAAAATATTTATGTAAGAGGAGCTTTGGTGTTTTTGAGATCGCAGAGTTGATATAAAGAACGAAGATAGTCACCAAGTTTGCCAGGAAAGGGCACAATCCCCCGAAAATTATTTTAAGATATGTATAATTACATTTGCTATTTTTTAGGGTAAAAATATCATTATAGATACATATATCCGATGACCCGATAGATGGAAGTGTTCTTGACTTCTCTATACTTACTTTATACTATACTTTATACTTTATATTTAATTTATACTATATTTATTACTATATTTATTTATTTTCATATACATTCTATGAGTCAAATTGGCTCACAACCGTGAAAATAGGTATACCCCATTTGATAATGCGAAATGAAGGGGTCTGCGGGGAAGAGGAATGAAAGTTTACATACATTTTATTACTTAACTAAAAACCAACGTATGTTTTTGAAAAGTGATATTAAATTTTTATTTATATACTAGCATATAGCCCATCATATGACTGGATTAGTGAAATTTTTAATATTCCAGAACTGTTAAGTACCTAATGAGGCAATTAAAAATGGTTTGTTTTTTGGCTGAGAACTATCTTGTTCACTCTCAATAATTTATTTACCGTCATACTCCTCTAGAGTCTCCCGATCCTGTAATGCCGTTTAGAATCACATTGAATTCATTTAATCAAACCGTGCGGTTATGTATAACAAACACACACACAAAAGATCAAACTTCTTAATTTCCAAATATATATAAATTAAAAGTTAGATATTTATTAGTCCGTGAAATAGACTCCTAGACTTATATGAAAAGAATTTATTGTTAATACCGGTGGTAAAAGTTTCATTGTAACAACAACAAAAACAATTGATGATTAAATCTAAAATTATCACGTATGTACCTAATCTATTATTTAAGCCAAATATAAAAGAAAATCATTTACGTAATATCTAAGTTCAGTGATAAAAGATATTAAAATAGTGTAGACGATATTTAAATAGTTTAAAATGTGAAATGATTAAATGAGATGTTTAAAGGAATGACGTCACAATGCTAGAAAAGATTGTTATTTTTACCTCTTTATTAAGTGATAAATGGATAAATTTAATCGCCTGCTCTTAACCGGGGAAAATAGGGTTTGAAATAATGGCATTAAACTCTCGAAAAGGAGGGAAGGGTTGGATTTCGAAAGTTTTAAAGACGACAGTATTTTTTGCTGTGATATGAAGCGTATTTATAAAAATTCATTTTAGAATCGGATCGATAGTTTAGGAGAAGATAAACTTTATTCTCTTTGAATGGATGCCTCTAACCATTCCAGGTACAACCGCTTCATAAATTGGAGGACAGACGTACAGATAACTTAGGCTATTATTATATAGGGGATAGTGATCAAATTTTTAATGAGTCAAATTGCCTCAGTCCGTAAATCTAGTGTTAAGCAATATGAAATGCTTGAGCTAATTGAGGATATATCTAGGTTTGTCCTGGAATGGAGTTCAAGGATCTGACGTGATATTTAACATCATACCTATGTGCTTACTTAAGGTACTGTGGATTACTATTTTTTTTTGGTTTTATTATTTTATTTAAAGAAGAACCTAGTCCGTGAAGTTTTTCTTGATTTATATGTTATTTATGTTTATTATTTTATTCTTTAACTTACGTATTTATTCTTGTTAAATAAATATTTCTGTTTACTTTAAGAACGTAAGTCTTATACTCCTGTCATACATGATGGCATGTGGTTTTAATTAGTTAATGGACTTTGACTTTAGTCATTGTAAATGCCCTATTATTTACGGGTTAATAAGTCAAATCCACAACACAACACACTGATGGGTGTTTTATAACATTAGAGCCCAACATGAACTATGTTAAAGAAATTATTCCTGCTATACATGATGACATGCGGTTTTAATTAGATAATGGACTTTCACTGTAGATGTTCTAATCGCACTATTTTTGGGGGTTAACATGTCAAATGCACTATACAACCCACTCAAGAGCTTGTAATAACATAATTTAGTCCACTAAAGAAAGGTTCATGCCATACATGATCACATGCGGTTTTAATTAGTTAATAGACTTAGACTTTAGTCATTCTAATCGCACTATTTTTTACAGGTTAATAAATTAAATCCACTACACAACCCACTAATGTGCTTGTAATAACATATTATAGTCCAACATGAACTATACTAAAGAAGATGTCCTTGCCATACATGATCACATCCGGTTTTAATTACTTAATGGACTTTAAATTTAGCCATTCTAATTGCACTATTTTTTTAAGGGTTAGTAAGTCAAATACACTATACAACCCACTCATGGGCTTGTAATAACATATTATAGTCCACTAAAGAATATGTTCCTGCCATACATGATGACATGCGGTTTTAATTAGTTAATGGCCTTTGACTTTAGTCATTCTAATCACACTATTTTTTACTGATTAGTAAGTCAAATCCACTATACAACCCACTCATGGGCTTGTAATAACATATAGTCGAAAATTAACTATACTAAAGTAAATATTCCTGCTATACATTATGACATGCGGTTTTAATTAGTTAATGAACTTTGACTCCAGTCATTCTAATCGCACTATTTTTTACGGGTTAGTAAGTCCACTACACTACCAACTCATGGGTTTGTAATAACATATTATAAACCAACATGAACTATACTAAAGAGAATGTTCCTGCCATACATGATGACATGTGGTTTTAATTAGTTAATGGCCTTTGACTTTAGTCATTCTAATCACACTATTTTTTTACTGATTAGTAAGTCAAATCCACTGTACAACCCACTCCTGGGCTTGTAATAACACATAGTCGAAAATTAACTGTACTAAAGAAAATATTCCTGCTATACATTATGACATGCGGTTTTAATTAGTTAATGAACTTTGACTCTAGTCATTCTAATCGCACTATTTTTTACGGGTTAGTAAGTCCACTACACTACCCACTCATGGGTTTGTAATAACATATTATAAACCAACATGAACTATACTAAAGAGAATGTTCCTGCCATACATGATGACATGTGGTTTTAATTAGTTAATGAACTTTGATTTTAGTCATTCTAGTTGCACTTTTTTATGGGTTAATAAGTCAAATTCACTATACAACTCATTCCTGCGCTTGTAATATTATATTCTATTCTAACATTAACTATACTAAAGAAAATGTTCCTGCTATATATGATGACATGCGATTTTAATTAGTTAATGGACTTTGACTTTAGTCATTCTAATCGCCCTATTTTTTACGGGTTAGTAAGTCAAATACACTATACAACCCACTCATGGGCTTGTTATAACATATTATAGTCCACTAAAGAATATGTTCCTGCCATACATGATGACATGCGGTTTTAACTAGTTAATGGACTTTGACTTTAGTCATTCTAATTGCACTATTTTTTAAGGTTAATAAGTCAAATCCAATACACAACCCACACATGGGCTTGTACTAACATAGTCCAATATGAACTATACTAAAGAAAATGTATCTGCCATACATGATGACATATGATTTTAAATAGTTAATGGACATTGACTTTAGTCACTCTAATTGCACTATTTTTTACGAGTTAATAAGTCTAATCCACTACACAACCCACTCATAGGCTTCTAATAACATAGTTCAACATGAACTATACTAAAGAATATGTTCCTGCCATACATGATGACATGCGGTTTTAACTAGTTAATGGACTTTGACTTTAGTCATTCTAATTGCACTATTTTTTAAGGTTAGTAAGTCAAATCCAATACACAACCCACACATGGGCTTGTAATAACATATTATAGTCCAACACGAACTATACTAAAGAAAATGTTCCTGCCATACATGACGGCATGCGGTTTTAATTAGTTAATGGATTTTAGTCATTGTTATTGCCCTATTTTTTCTGGATTAGTAGGTCAAATCCACTACACAACCCCCTCATGGGCATGTAATAACATATTATAGTCCAACCTGAACTATACTAAAGGAAATGTTCCTGCCATACGGGATGACATGCGATTTTATTTAGTTAATGAACTTTGACTCTAGTCATTCTAATTGCACTATTTTATACGGGTTAGTAAGTCAAATCCAATACACAACCCACACATGGGCTTGTAATAACATATTATAGTCCAACACGAACTATACTAAAGAAAATGTTCCTGCCATACATGACGGCATGCGGTTTTAATTAGTTAATGGACTTTGGCTTTAGTCATATTGCACTATTTTTTACGGGTTAATAAGTCAAATCGACTTTATAACCAACTCATGGTCTTGTAATAACATATTACAGCCCAACATGAACTAAACTAAAGAAAATGTTTTATTTTCTAATATATTTTGACTTTCTTGTTTTTAATAATTTCAATTATTTTTAGCAGAACATTTGTCAGGGAACGAAGTGGTTTAATACGTTCGGTATGTTTTTGTAAGATTCTACGCTGAACAGCTTTTTGCATTTAACAAATTGGTAAAAGAAGTCTCAGAATCCTTAAACCTTCAAAATTTTCGATTATTTTAAATATATGTATGTTGTAGATTTAGATGTTCTATGCATTTAAAAAATTCCGCTTAGTTTAAAATTTTGATTAAAAATATAAAAAGCATTCTAATGATTTCTGTGCTTGACATTGAACTTGACAATTGTTTACTTATTACTCTAAGTTGATTTTTCTCAGGCTGCAAATTTCTAATGTCGCCCGCAAAATTTCTCAAAACCTATTTAATATTTTTTTTACGAAATTTTCAGCAATTCAATAAAATGATTTCTTTTGTAAATGAACTAAAATAATTGCTATGAGATCCATACTTTTTGTTTTAGATAGGTAAGAACATGACAAAATTACCCCCACCATAAGGAGTAAAATTATAAACATGTTTTAAAAATATAAAATTTCCTTAAACTTATGTTTCTTTTTTTTGTAGTTAGATTCAATTTTAGAAACATGTTCTTCGTTAAAAGTTTAAAATTTAACATTTGTGCTCGAAATATTTCTTGTAAACATGCACGCAATTGAGAACAGTTTTAAAGCAAAAAAACAACAACTTACAAATACATATTTTAAGAAAATATTTTTATTATTTTTATGCGTATTTACAGTTAGTTTATTAACACGTTGACAGCCTGACGCATTTTCGATCGTTTGCCCAAGGCGCCGACGTGAACTTTTTATTAAGTGATGCATATACTGAAATATTATTTGCAGCAAATAAAATGAGTCATAAAATCATGCTCGAAGCAGTTTTCGTGGTAGGGGTCACCGGTGACTCCCACGGCGGGGTAGGCAATTGTTACGACTGTCCTTTTTTTTCAAACAGTAGTGCTTCAATTGCTAAGTAAGTTGGCCGGAGAGTTCGCTAGTCCTAACCTAATAGAACAGTTTGTCGCAACATCACGAACTACTATAATGCCCTTCCCATTCATTTTCATATTTACAACAGCCAATAGACAAACAATAAACTGCCCTTCCGTTAGAAACTAAAGCCAGAATTGTCATAATTTGAGAATTTTCCCTACTGTGTGAAATAGCCTTATGTTCCCTAACCCGACGTTTTCCCAAGTAGTCATGCACTAAAAAAGTGATGACATATTGTTACGATTGCGTTGATTCCCCTTTTCATTGCTTAGATTGCTTCCATTCGACTCATTGCAATATGCACTGATAAAATTTATATTTTTCATGTACAAATAAAATTATTTTTGTATGTTCTATATCGCATTAATTTTTTCAAACGATTATAATAAAAAATGGTATTATTGAAAAATTTATTATATTTATGTATTTTTAATATTTCCTGCGTCACCTATCCGGCGACCCCCATGACAGTCAACGAGATATATAGCAAATTATCTAAAAAAAAAAAAATTTCAAACATTTTCGGGTGAAATAAAAAAAAGTTACGAAAAGTCGATGAGTAGTAAGAAAACTAGAGTGTTCATATCTTTAGCTTTAGACACCTTTATTTTCTTAATCTATTTTTTTATGATTGAATATTCTATTGTCACCAGAATTGAAGATGTGTGCAAAATTTGAGATCTCTAGCTAGTCAGGAAGTCAGTTAAAAATTGATTTCAAAATATCAACTGATACACAAGGGAAGGTGAATAAAAGCGATTAAAAACTAATATAAATATGAAAAAACTTTCATTTGGGGGACATCTAAATAAAGCCAGATCGAAAGCTGTGCGCACAGAAGCTAGTTTTCTTTACATCGACCCAATAATCTCTTCCATTTATGTGTACGTCGTTTAACGCCTTAAAGCCGCGTTCATTTGTTGGGTATCCATTTCGATCGTTGCTCGCTTTATGAAGAGCGGGATTTTATCGCATTCGCGTCATTCTTAAGCACCCCCCGAAATAATCCCCACTTTCGACACCCACACCCCCACCCACTACCGACTGGCCCTAAAGGGTGGAGGGGGGGCGTGAGTGGTTTCTTCTCCCTCCGGGCCGAATTCGAACGAGCCGGACAAAAGCGGGCGCGTGGGAACGTTTTAATAATTGCGTGTTGCATTGTGTGCTCGCGGAATGTTTCGAAAAGGTAGGAGCGCCACCCCTCTTCTCCTCCCCCCCGCAAACGACGCGAAATGCCGGATTCAATAATCGGAATAATTATGGAGAGAGTGTGGGGGGGGGTGCGCAGATTTGTTTATCTGGAATGATCCGTTTGTAAATGTGCAGAGCGAGAGAAATGCCGCGGAATGGGCTTCAATTAGTTTTAATAATTATGGTGGTCAGTTACGGTTGTAGAACTTCCCATTTGGGTGACGCCATTCGGCAGAATGGGAACAGCGCGGTTTATGGTTAGTACTAAATATTTCCGAATGTCAGGACATACATACGGTCTGACCCCTTACAATGAACTTCAAAGATTTTGTTCGATGCATGCAGTGGTTCGCTATATTCGAAACTTTAAGATTCCACAAACTGATTGGTTGCTAAATATATTTATTACAGACTAGCATATAGCCCGTCATATGACGGGATCAGTTAATTTTCTAGAATTGTAATGTACCCTATGAGGCAGGTAATAAAAAGATTTGTTTTTTGGTTGAGAATTATCTTGCAACAAAAAATAATCGATGATTAAATTCAAAATTATCACTTATGTACCTAATCGATTAAGTCAAAATATAAAGCTAGCCGAGCGATGGCCGAATGGTTAGCATGCTGACCTTCGGAACCGGAGTTCGTGAGTTCGAATCCCACAGTGGCATGGATGTTCACAGCCGTTCGGAATTGGCTTTAAGCAGTAGGTTCAGGTCTCATTAGCCCTCGTGTTGCAAAAACTAGACCGTAGTGCTCCAAACCAAAATATAAAACTATTTACGTAATATCTCAGTTTAGTGATAAACGTATGAAAATAATGTAGGCGATATTTAAATAATTTAAAATGAGAAATGATTAAATGAGATAGTTAAAGGAATGACGTCATAACGCTAGAAAAAAGTTATTTTTACCTATTTATTATGTGATAAATTGATAAATCTAATCACCTGTTCTTATTCGGGGAAAATAGGGATTGAAATAATGACATTAAACGCTGAAAAAAGTAGGAAATTTTATATTTCGAGCGTTTTAAAGACGACAGTATTTTTCGCTGTGATATGAAGCATATATTTACCAATTTATTTTAGAATCGGATCGATATTTTAGGAGAAGATAAACTTTACTCTCTTTGAATTTTGCTTACACTCACTCATCAAGAATCCAATATGGAGGTCTCTATCCATTCCAGGTCCAACCGCTTCATATATTCGAAGACAGACGGACATATATCTTAGGTTATTGTTATATAGGGGATGTAATTGCGAGACAAAAAAAAAAGATTTAGAAATGATCTAATTGACCAAAGTTAATTTAATCCAGATAACCAGTTGCCTATTAAATTTACTGAAAATGATGACAAAAGTGGATTTTAAATATGTAATTGTTTATTAAAATATAATATTAAAGATTGCTATAACATGCTATTACCGCTCTGTAAATACGGAAATAATCTATGCTGCAATAGTTTTTTATAATGCAGCTGGCAATACAGATAAGCCGGACGATTGCCAAATTGGGCGCTGATATTTGGTACAGGAGTTCACTGGTTCGATTACCAATTTGGTATGGTTGTAAGTAGCCGTTAGGAATTGGCTTTAAGCAATACATTAAGTATATATATATATATATATATATATATATATATATATATATATATATATTTATATGTATGTATATAGTATATATGTAGGTATGTATATATAATATATATATATATATATATCTGTATGTATGTATGTATGTATATATATATATATATATATAATGTAGGTATGTATGTATATATGTGTGTATATATATATGTATATATATATATATATATATATATATATATATATATATATATATATATATATATATATATATATATATATATATATATATATATATATTTATATATATATATATATATATATATATATATATATATTGTAACGATCCGTGACATGACCCCAAAAGGACGAGGAGCCGAAGGTGACCTTTCGCCGTGGACTCACGATTAGCCTCTAATAGAATCAGGTGGTCTAAGCAACCTAATTGAAAATTGTTCGTTGCCGGCTCCTCACCGTCTGGGCATTGTAAACCTGCTGAATGGAACGACTTTGTGAACGAGTGTAAATAATTAAAGTGCACCTTGCCGCCCATTAGCGGTTACAAAAAAGGCCATTAGGTTGATTAAGTCGATGGATCTGAGGAAATGCCGTCGACACATCTGGAAGCAGAACAGCTGATCCAAAAGACTTGGGAATGACCACAAGATGACGTCACCCTGGTTCGGGAAGTTTCTCGAAGGACCGAGAAAAAGGGAGTGCCGCTATATAAGGAGGGACAGGACTAGAACGGAGGCTTTTGTTTCTTCTCGAGGCTTCTACCTGCTAGAGCCTGGTCGCTCGAGGACCGCTCGTATCTCCGTGTCTGGAGTTTGTTTTTTTTAAATTTCTTCCCCGTTATTTGCTTATTATTAGTTAACTTCTTGCATAGAAGTAGGCAGCCGAGAGTGACTTTGCTCTCGAATTTGGATCGTCTTGCATCCTGATATTTACTTCACGAATCCCAGCGTGATACGCACTCGGAACTTCCGAACCTTGCTGTGAAAGCCAACTCTGCTAATCGACAGACGGAGTGATCGTGTCAGCATTAGTCCCGGCACTAATTAGTTCCCAACTCTTGTGATTGGAAGCCCTAGCCATACTGTTCCGGTATCCCACGCATCCTTGTGTGTACATATTATCTCTGTACGAGATCACTGAATGTTAAAATCCTACTGAATTTGTACATAGCTGTACATAATTTATTCTATTGAATAAAGTATTTAATCCAGAATACCTAAATTTCTAGCCTGTTTCATTGACGGCCTCGTCTACTTTATTCCCACTACGTTACAATATATATATATATATATATATATATATATATATATATATATATATATATATATATATATATATATATATATATATATATATATGTATATATATGTATGTATATATATGTATGTATGTTCATAAAAACAAATTTTGTTCATAAAAACAAAGTAGTTTTCGATTTATCGCGATTTTTCTGAATAACTGAACTTTCTCAAGATTCACGATAAAACGCCCGCTGCAGGCGTAAGTTGGCGATGAAGTATACCCGAATCTCAAGTGTTAATGTTTTATTGTATTATTTCTATGTAATTCAGGAAACTACTAAAACTCTACAAGAACTTTAACAAACTTCCTAAAGTACCATTTTAAGAAATATATACTTATGTGGTATCCTTTATTGCCCGCTTATTATGAAAAGGTTTTCCACCCCTGGTATATACGACGTTTCTTATTCGGTTTGTAAGGCTGAGGAAATGTATTTATATATTTTGGGCATTCGTAAAAATGTGGCAGTTAATTCTGCCTCTTTCGCGTCACTTCGAATTCTGGAGACAGTGATGAATGAGGTCGAATTTTACATATTGAAATTCGGAAAATGATCGATAGAACTGAGCGAATTTTTCATAAGCCTTAACCGATACGGCATCATTATGTGCCGGTATTCCCAGTACTTTAACGCCTTAACGCACTTGCTCGTGTCTGACAAGGGTGATAGTTACCGGAAAATTTATATATGCTCGTGTCTCGCACGGAATGCCTTGTATTTTGCATTATTTTATTTGTAATCTCATCTGAGGTCCGAGCTTAACCCCTTAAAACTCCTAGAGTTTAACCTCTTAACGTATTTGCCCGTGTCTAAAACGGGCGAAATTTACCTGCAAATTTTCTGATGCCCGTGTCTCACACCTTTGATCTTGTATTTGAATAATTTTATTTCTTAAGCTCATCTGAGTTCAGCTTATTTATCTTGACATTTATGTATCGATTGGAGAGATTGGTTTGGAGCTCTATGGTCTACTTTTTGCAACACGAGGGCTAACGAGGCCGGGACCTACTGCTTAAAGCTGTTTCCGAACGGTTACGAACAGACATGCCACAGTGGGATTCGAATCCACGAACTCCGGATTCGAAGGCCAGCACCCAAGCCAATCGGCCATCGTTCTGCCATTTATGTACCGAAGTTTCGTTCTGCTGGATAACATTCTAATCATGGTCGAGCTAGTAATAACACATAAGCTGGAACATAAACTGATTTATTTATTTTTAAATTTTTTTAATAATTCGGAGGCACTTGCCTGTTATGAATTCGCCCTTACAACAACTGGGAACTGTCTGACCAGAGTAAGCACCCAGAATATTAGCATATAAATAACATCGAATACTCATACAGATTAGACGCAGTCATTGAAGTTATTCAAGGTGACAGTTTCGTGTGGTTTCATCTCTTCTTTCATCGTTGGACAATTCTTCTTTGAAGAATCATGTCCGATATCTGGCTGAAAACGTGCACAGAGATCGGCGAGCGTTATCTCACTCATTCGTTTGAAAATGCTGTGCCCGAATTAAATCTAAGAGATATGTTGTCAGTAAACATCTTTGTACAGGATGGCTCACCACCACACTATGCCAATCCAGTGAAATGATTCCTGTTGCAAACCTTTCGTCAAGACAGTGACCAGTCGTGGTTGAATAATCGCATCTCCTCCACATTCACTTGACCTACCTCATGACTATTTGTGGTTATGGATATAATTGAAATCTCACAAATACCACCCATCCTTTTCAGCATTCGTAGAATTTAAAGATTTTACATAGACGGAAGTTTGTATTATTCATATATTGCATGCTGCTTACATAGTTGTTGTAAGTCACTTTAGTATTATTGTAGAATATATCGAAATGTGTCCAACATTTGTTATTGCTCGAATAAATGAATCCAACGCACTGCTGTCCTGTTCATTGTGTTTCGAGCTGTCAGTGCCCTCTGCTGGTGGCTATTTAGACTATTGCATTTTTCTAAACAAAGTGTAATTTATTTTTGTATACCCCTTATGTGCAAACCGCATATTTTTACCATTATTTCTTAAAAGTCTAAAAGAATTTTAGCGGACTTTTGGCTAAACCGGTGTGCGTGTATATTATGTATATGTATGTATGTATATATATATATATATATATATATATATATATATATATATTTATATATATACATATATATGTATGTACATATATATTAATATGTATATGTGTATATATATATGTTTGTATATATATATATATATATATATATATATATATATATATATATATATTATGTATATGTATATATATATGTATATATATATAAATATATATATATATATATATATATATATATATATATATATATATATATATATATATATATATATATGTATATATATACAGTCAGTACCGACTATATGGTCACCCGCTTCCCGCTTATATGGTCAGTTTTCTAAAGTCCCGTCTAACTTTAGGTTTGGTTTGGTTTGGAGTGCTACGGTCTACTTTTTGCAACATGAGGGCTAATGAGACCGGGACCTACAGCTTAAAGCCGATTCCGAACGGCTACGAACGTCCATGCCACTGTGGGATTCGAACCCACGAAATCCGGTACCGAAGGCCAGAACCTAACCAATCGGCCATCGTTCGGCCTAACTTTATAGGGAACACGTGTTAAAGCGCACCTCTTATATAGTCATTTTCTTTTTCTTGTTACCGGTTATATGGTCAGTTTCATGTTTTCAACGAGTTTTAGCTGTTTTTTTTATTTTATTTCATTTTTTTAAAGAAGTCAGTGCGAAATCGAAGAGGACCTGAATTCAAGCCTTTATTTTCCCCCCTTTCCCCCTTTCTTGCTTGTGTAGACTCATCATCGGAATTTTCCACCTCTCTCAGTTCTCGTCCCCCTCGATAACAAGTGGACATCTGTGTGTTTATTGGTAGAAGCTATCTCTCTCATACATGATCTCAGGTGTTATTTTACTAATTCCGAAGCAGCAGATGAGCATTTAAAAGCTATTGGAGACTTAGAAAAAGTTGTGTTAACAACCAACAAAAGGAAGCAAACTTGTATATCTGATTATTTTTAAATACATTGAATATGAATGTATGTATGTACGTGTGTTGTGCTTTGATTCGTAATTTAAGCTAATAAATTTCCCCCCAAAAAAATATTGCATATTTTTCATGTAGTTTTTACTTTTCGAATTAATTTTTAAAATGTTCTTAAAAGAATAATTATTTGTTTATTAGGTGAATATAATCCTGCCACA
>CM063510.1:146964765-147007265 GCA_032207245.1 Pardosa pseudoannulata
AAACAGTGAGGAACTTTTGCAATAGGTGCAAATTAAGCAAAATATATACTTTAGTTGGTTATATTTAGTCAATTATGTTTATAAAATATTTAATTATATTTATAAAATACGGTTGCTATTTAATGAAATTTTTTAAAAATTATCAAAATATTAAAAACTAATAAAGTAAGGTACAAATTACTTCTAGAAATTATTAGCTTTGTCATCAAGAAGAGCAATGTTTGCCAGAAAAGTGAGTTCTATAATTTGGCGACATCGCCCAAGCTTTGCGTGCCAACTGAACTGGGTTCTGTTAGCCCCCCGCATTGGGATACGACCCAAAAAGGTTGAGTACTCAAGTTTAAATTCTAAGTAAATCGGGGTTGACATCGGAACAAGGTTCCCCCGCCAACTTGGCGATAAAGCACTAAGCATAGTAGCCTAACATTTTCTCCCGATTTCGCCGTGTTCAAACAATTTGCATCTATATTTTGATTTGTATCGTATTCTTATCCAGCTCTCCTTGTGAAACTCCTTTCTTATATATTAAATGCACGTAATGCTTCAAAAATTTAAATATGGTGCATCATTAATAGTTTTCTATTGCTTATTTTGCACTACATTCTAATTTTCTCTATTTTTTCGACTTATTCGTTCAATGTATCTAAATTAGATATAATAACATAATAAACCATTAATGGTTCACTGTGGCTAATTTTTAATAATTTAGAGGGCTTGACTAAAGAACTGGGTTCCCAACGCCAACTTGGCGATAATGGTTTAGGAATGGTCACCTAACATTTTCTTCTGATCTCAACGTATCCAACGTGTCCAAACAATCTGTATCTATATTGTAATTTATTTGATATTTGCATCGAACTCTCCTTGTGTAATTCTTTTCGTATATATCAAAAGTGCGAAATGCTTAAAAAATTAGATATAACAAACCATTAATGGTTCGCTATGGCTTATTTCTAATAATTTGGAGCTGTTGTGTTTGCAAACTGTTAAGGGATTAATTTCCCATAAATATAAATGTCCGGTTTTCAAGTCATTTTCTTTAATTAAGCAAGATTATATATAATTATATTATGATGGCGCACTGTGCATTCATTAAAGTCTCCTGGAAAAGCAAAAAGTACAATGTTTGGATGGATTACCTCTGTGTTTTAGTAAATACCGCCAATACTTTCGCCAAATTTGCCAGGGGGAAACCTATTCTTAAGTAGTCCCAATTTAGATTTATTGATTTTGTAAACTGTTGTGGGATTAATTCCCCATAAATATAAATGTTCGGTTTCTAAGTGGTTTGGATAATTAAGTTAGAATATATAACTCTGTTACAATGGCGCACTCTCCTCAGTTAGAGTCACCAAAAGATGTTCGAATGGAAGAACTTTGTTTTAGTAAACATTGCCAATAATTTTGCAAAATTTGCCAAGGGGCACCCTATCTTGAAGTAGTATCAGTAAGTTTATATACAGTTAGTACAGATGGTGTACAAATATTACATGCTCATTGTTTTTTAATGCGTACCATCGAGTTTTCCAGTTGATGGTTTGAGGGTGAATGAGTCAGGATCTGACACCATGCTTCTGAAGATGATCGGCCGGTCTCGCTTGTTGGTCAGCCGGACGAAGCCTCGTCGACTGTCCACTCTGTCGACGTCGACACAGAACGGGAAGTCTTCTTCCAGAGCCGAAATATCCGAACTTTCCTCGTCCGTGAACATAGCTCGGGAGTGAATGCAACGGTCAGTGTTCGGGTGGACACTCAGAAGAGTACAACAATAGACAGAGGCTACAACAATGCTGTGTACTGTTCTAAAAATGCCACTACATTTCGTTTTGAAGCAACAACAGTACACAGTCATTATTGCCGCAGTCTTTGTCGAACAGATGAAGAAGAGTTAAGTTAAATTTAGGAGACGTTCTTGATTCCATATTGGCAATTGTTTGAAAATATCGCCAAAATGACGCCAAACATGTATGTTTATAATCTGTATTGACGGAATTCCAAAAGAATTTTTGATAAATATTGAAAGCAAGTTTTCAAATGTTCATTTAAAGAACGATGAAGTAGCAATATCAACAGATATTACATGTTGAAAATTTATGAATATCCCTGTCGGTGAAAATGCTCCGATACAGTGATCCACTTCGGCGAAATCCCAGTTCAGGGGGCCCGCCCAAGTTCATTGGGCACATGGGCGATGTCGCCAAATTCTAGAAGCTAGTTTTCTGGCAAACCTAGCTCTATTTTTTATTTTCTATTTTTTTTTTAATTTGTATTCATCTTAACAAAATTTAAAACCTTTTTTTTGTTTAAAATATGCTTTGAAATTGGATGTAAACTTATAAAAATCCAACCTCAAATTGTAAACATTACTTGGCGACAATTTACGCGATATACCGTTACAAAAACTATATCCAAAATTGTATGGCGGCCAAGTTGCCAAAATCAGCAACTTGGGGATTCTAAACCGATTTTTGCTTCTCCTATCATCGCTTTGGTAGATTAATCTCTGACAGAAAATGTTATGTATAATGGTTTATATATATATATATATATATATATTAATACTATAATATAACACAGATCTGGGAGTATGTATATCAGGGAATATCTCCAACGAACAAAATCAGCAACAAAATTGAGTGGTGTAATTTAAGGAATTCCCTTTAATAGCCATAATGGACCTGTCTCAAAACAACAGTCGCTTAAAACCAATTGTTAAGTCAAGAAGAATTCAATCTCTTCATAAACACTATAGAATTGAGATTCTCACTATTTTGTGCCATCCAAAATGGGTTAAAATATCACGCATCTCATTTTTGAGTTTTGTCCAGTGAGAGGCTGTAATTTTAAAATGTTAGCTATAAAACTGTAATAATTTCTCAAAAAAAGATCGGTAGTTTTATTACTCGCAATTGGGTTTCGAAAGAGAAATAATTAAAAAATAATGCGGTTTCCTAATAAGTTAAGAAAGGCGCCTTTTTCGAAATAAAACAGAAAAAATAGGAAATGAACCGGGAAATTTTAAAACAACATCGAGGACGATTTGTAAACCATGTTATGCGGAAAGGGGAGGGATATTTTCGATTCTCGAAGGATTCTTTACACACTCGAAATATACGTTTCATTGAATGTACAAAATGCAACATTTTTCTTTTCAAAATATGCGTGAAAATTATCACAGCATCTCATTTTTACTCCGGTGTGCTTGCAGAGCATTCTTTCGCGGCTCTTTCTCTGAAATCGTTAAGCTATAAAACTGTACAACATTTCTGCATCCCCAAAAAAGGCGCCCGTCTTTTTTAAACGACTCGCAGAAAAAGATGTGTTTCTGATGTCTGAAATGAGAAATAAAAAAGACAATGGAACTTTCAATCAGATTCAATATTGGGAAGGTTAAAAAAAGCTTTTTCGATCGATTATGGAAAAAAGCGGCACAAACATGAGTTCCAGTCTTTTTTACGTATGCTCTTGCAACCGGCAAAAAATTTCGCTTCTCCGAACACACAAGATTATAACCATATTTTTCAGTTGCCAGAACTTGCTCGGCAGTGTAACTTAACTGATGCAGTAGTCATGTCAACCGAGGCACTTAATCAGGTGCTTTAGGTAGATTTTTTTGCGCGAATTCGAACGTGTTACTTTCCCACTCGACAATGACGGCCGAATGTCGATAGAGGCATTAAGGGTTATCTGATTCTTAGCACGATTCGAAGATAGAAATACCACCGTCTGTACATTTGCTCGACGAATATTGGTCTAAAGAAAAACTTACGTGAGGATAATGGATTAAGCCAGATTATTTCGAGAATCTCGAGCCGACGATTTTTACCCTTCTTGTTGTGCACGAATAGTAGCCGTGCAGATTACCTTTCAGCCGCACTGAGCGCCTCTCTTCTGAAAAAGACTAACGACAAGAAATCTTAACTCTTGACTTCGAAACATTGAAAGTTATGCGTTCTTTCCTCGACTATAAGGCTTTTTTCTATGTTAACTACTTTTGTTCGGGCACTTATGAAATCTAAAGAATGATTTATAGTCTGAAATGAACCACAGCACTCAAATTACACGGTAAAAAATGTTTTGCAGTCAACTATTATTCAGTAGTTACATAGCATTAATTTTTGAAGATATGCTTAATATCTTAAAAAGAGTTCTAATACTACTTATGAAAGAGTTACAATATTTTAAAACCATTCATCAATGATCTTTTTATACATTCATAAGGTTGTATAGGTATTACAAAGCTTTTCGCTATTACCGACCATGATACTTGTTATGTAGCTAACCTAAGTTCGTTTATTTCATGGTTGCAACCGTAGCTATATTAATTTTTTAGTACATGATGTTATGTTGTCGACAGAGGAATTACTCAGGCTTAATATTCACAGACTCTTATCTTAAATTTTTAAAAATTGAATTATGATACAATGTCTTAACAATTAACTAATGTTCATTCACTTGTAACAGTAGTCTTGTCGACAGAGATTTAAGGCAATTAATATTTAGCAATTTTATCTAAATTATAAAATCGACGACCTATAACATCCAAAACAACGAGCCTAATTTGTTTGTCCAAGAACAATGTAAGGTCATGTCGACAGAGGCACTTACTCAATGGCTCTAATGAGTTAATAGTAATATCTTATTTTAAAACTTGAGAATCGACGACCACCACTCCTTTGCACGCTATTTTGCTGCAAAACTGTGCAACAGTAAGAACTCTGACAAGCGAAAAATTTACCTTGTGCAGTCTTATCCAAATATTCAGGCTGCTAAATATTAACCAGATTCCTTATCTTAAATTCGAAGCCTAACGATGGCCGAATGGTTGGGGCACCTTCACTTCGAAACAGAGTTCGTGGGTTCGAGTCCCACTGAGGCATGGATGTTCGTAACCGTTCGGAATTGGCTTCTATTAAGCAATAGGTACGGTCTCATTAGCCTCGTGTTTGCAAAAAAGTAGACCGTAGTGCTCCCAACCAATCTTAAATTCGACTAACTCGTCGAAATCACCTCTTAACCCCTTGCTTTGTTGCAGAGATCAGCAAATGGGTCCAATTTCGAAAGAAAAAAGGGTATTTCAATTCCATGAATCCCAAGTTGGTTAGTCCAATGCAAGAATATAAAGAATTTTCCATTTTCCCAAATAGATAAAGATATTTTCCGCCGAAATGTTCGGCAGTTCAGCCATTGGTCAGATTTTCGGATACTGTAATGATGTGTGAAATAAAAGGAATCCTTCGAGGGATATGGATTTCAGATATCAGATCTGTATCTAGCGGGTGGTCCAGGAGAAACTATGGTAATTACTGAATGCTATCGTAGTAAACTGTGCTTACACAAAGTTCACCAATGATACTCAACAAGGGCCTAGTAGTGAGTAGAATTCCGGGATGACTGGTTCGGTCTTCTTAATATCTCCCTATATACTAAAATAACGTGCAGGCTTAATCCGTAAGACTGTATGCCTTCTTGCTGAAGCAGAACTATAGCTTAGTGATAGTGCTAAGCATATCTGACCTATCACATGACCTAGCTTCATTTGAGAGGCCTTGGGTTTGAATTCCAACTCCACCAGATCGCGTTCTTTTTGCCTAACGATGGCAGTAAGGTTAGGACGCTGATCTTCGGTACCGGAGTTCGTGGGTTCGATTCTCACTATTGCATGGATATTCGTAGCCGTTCAGAATCGGCCATGATCATCTTAACCTAAACCCACACCGTAAATGACAAAGTACCTCTTTACTAATGGCCATCACAACTGCACTGTGCAGTTATTGCTTCCCTCCCCAACACCTGCTCCCATGTCAGAAAGTTCCATGTAGTACATCGGGTGAACCGAACTTTCAACGTGGGCAGGACTCCCTCGGAGTATCCCCACACTTCCAGAAACTGCACTGGTTGTACTTATTTGTCTAGATTGCCTACATTTTTTTTCATGTTATTTTAAATTATATGGGCGGAATGCTGACTTGGGCCCTGCGTAACGCATTACTGCCGGACGGTCACACCGAACCGCATTTCAACACCCTACACCCAACTTCGGGTGGATGGCTGGTTACAAGTAGTACACGGCTTTAATCAGTAGGTCCAGGTCTCATTATCCCTCGTGTTACAGAAAAGTACACCATAGTTCTCCAACGGAATTCATGGGTTCAAATACCACTGCTGACATGGCTATTCGTATCCCTCTTGAATAAACTTTAAACAATATATTCTGGTCTTATTAGCCTTTGTGTAGCAAAATGCGGGTAGCCCAGTGACGTTGGGGTACCCCTTCGTGCTCCCACGACACATGTCCGAGGTTCGATCCCTGACCTAGGCAAGGTTGACTCAGCCTTTCATCCCTTCAGTGGGTAGATGAAATGAGGACCAAGCGTGCTTGGGAACTAAACACTGGAGGTTCGGCGTAAGATTGACCACCTAACCGGAACATATGCTTCGCACCCCAGGGCCCTTGGTCACCTAAACGGAGATTTTCACCGTAGGCCCTGGCCCCCTAGGGGCTGTTGCGCCGAGGAGAGAGTAGCAAAATGGGGACCAAATCTACCGCTGGGAGATCCGTAAGTGGAAGAGAGGTATGGAACCAAGAAAATTCCCTTCCTGGAGATCAAGGATAAGTTAGTATTCACCGAGTCATCCTGAATGCCTTATACCCTTCAGTGTAGCCTGCCTGTTAAGTCTATATTCAAATCACAAGTTGGTCACTAGAGCGCGGGCTCATTACTCGAGTTTCCGTACGCAAACTTGAGTTGCTTGATCTATACGTCAAGTTATCGCCGATCCCTTCATTCTTCGATTTCAGAGCGAAAGAGAAAAAGGTTCGAATCCGGAACCTTTCCCACACCGCCCACCCTTTAGGGAGCGAATCTCTCCCATCGGTTGATAAAGTTAATTGGGGTGCCATAAAAGCGGGGAATGAATTTTCTCTTTTAAAACGGAGAACACTTTATGTGCTCCCGAATGAAGGAGTTGAACGCGGATTAGGGAGCCATAAAAGTCCGATGGCACACCACGTTCAAAGTGCCTTCTCATTTACTGGGACGGGTTTTAATTTCGGAAAACTCGTATCGCATGCAACAATATCGTGGGGCAGTCAAAAAATACAGAATTTTTATCTCGAACAGCCACAAATTCCATGCATCTTTTAGTAATCGTTTACAAGAAGCGAATCATTGCGAAGAAAGGATTTTCAAGAATTTCTGTTCTCGAAAAATAAACGCCGGTCAAAATTGTTGACAGCGCTTGCATAGAGTACATGAATTTAATAAGCGCACTAGGAAGTCATAGTGTTGACCAACAGTCCTCATTTTGAAAGTTCTGTCCTCCTAGCTATCCTCCTTTTCGATATATGAGATGTCCTTCCTTTCAATATGTAAGATCAAATTTGTAAATTTGTATATATGTAATAATCAAATTTTCCAATAATGAAAAGATAGCATATTTATTTTTATGTCGATAATCCCTTTGTAGTCACTAGAGGGAATAAAATAATACCTCTGATTCTTTAATTTATTTATGCCCTCCTTTATTAATTTTTATTATGTTATAATTATTATTTACCTTGCAGGGTGAGTTGCTTTTTTAAACATTTGCCACTACCAAATCGCAAATAATTCTTGGCCATTTTATTCAAAATTTTCTAAAAATAAAATATATTTATTTAATTTTACAAAGACAGTAAGTTTGTTATCAAGACAATCAAAATATACTTGTCTGTACTTGACCGTAGTTCGCGGGTTCGATTCTCGCTGCTGTCATGGTTGTTCGTAGCCGTTTCAGAATCGGCTTTAACCCTCCGAGTGGAACACAACGAGGAAAAAAAGTCTCCAAAAATACGCTAAAGGTTTACTGTGTCAGTGACCAAAACTTTCTATGATTTTCTCCTTCATCCTTTGGCCGAACGATGGCCGATTGGTTAGAGTGCTGGCTTTCGGAACCGGAGTTCGTGGGTTCGAATCCCACAGTGGCATGGATGTTCGTAGCCGTTCGGAATCGGCTTTAAGCTGTAGGTTCCGGTCTCGTTAGCCCTCGTGTTGCAAAAAGTAGACCGTAGCACTCCAAACCAAACCAAACCAAACCTTCACCCTTTGTCGACTAGAATGGAATACAGGAAACCCACCCTCGTTATTGTCCCTTTACTTCCGGTTATAAATAGATATTATAGATTGTTAATTTTTAATACACATAAGGCTCGGCAAGTCTCGAAGATCATCCCATAAGAAATAATGAATTCTAAAAGTACAAATAAAATATTCTTTGAGAGACATGTTTATATATGCTTACGAAAGTTATCGAAGATATTTAAATGGTGCAATTAGAGATACATCTGTTACCCCAAACGAAATACTTCGAAATAGAGTTTTACAAAGCCATGAAAAGCTATCAGCGTCTTTGTGTTTCAGAAGGTAGGGGTGCATCTCTCAATAAATATCAGTCAAAGAATGGTGCAGTTCCTAAACAATCGACCTGATCCTCCTACCGGAAAACTCCATGGGGGAAAGAAAGGGCAAAAATGTACATTACAACCATTTTCGGAGCGTTTTTGAAGGTCGAAAATTGTACGTTTTGAAGACGTCATCGGTTTGGTGGAATTGTACGTCCGAACCGCTTGGAGGGTTAAACAGTAGGTCCCGGGCTCATTAGCCTTCGTGAGCAAGAAGACCGTATTGAGCCAAACCAAACCAAGAACACAAGAAGACTACTTCATAAGCAGATTCTATTTTCGATTACTATCGGTAGAATATTTTTTTGATGAAAATAAACTAGCGATATATTCTGATGAATTATTGACTTCTTTCCCAACTAAAACATGAGAGTAATTATTAAATTTACTTATGTTCTCCTTACATTGGTCATCTGAGTAGCGTCCACATCAACAAGAATAACAGACAACAGGAACAATAAGAAATGAGGTGTTCAAATCTTGGAAAACTGTGACTAAAATTGGAACCCATTATTTCTTATATTGTGAACATACATATTTCGAACAGGTTTGTCAAGAATGATTCCTAGTAACCGAACAACTCCCACGACAGACCACAGACGCTCTTTACATTTTGTTTAGATTTGAGAGAGAGACTGAACCGCCAATCGAGAAGGGATTACGCTAGGAAATCGAGGCCTGGCGTCTTTTTTCAACATTTCTTAGCAATTTCATTGTTTAAGAAACATTGCTTATTTTTATTCTTTGTGTGCTTCTTTAGTGTGTGTGTGTGTTGGTAACATAAGTGTTTGTCCTTGTAGAGACTGAAGTCAATTTCGATACCAACTTACACCAGAAAACCAAGACTATCCGCCATCGAGGTTCACAGAAGGTTCTGTCACCCTGAGCATCTGTGAACAGTTAGGTAACAAATAACACATAACACTCCCTCCACTGCCAACCAAAATGGTTTACAACCACCGAAGCGAGGTTGGTAGGAGAGATTCATATCCACAATGACAAAACATTAAAATATTTTACACAATAACATTACATAAGCCAAAAGACTATAGACAAAGTGTGAGCCACGGTAGCTCAGTCGGCCAAGGCAACGCTCTCGTAATTGAGTGGTTGAGGGTTCGGAACCGAGCCGGCCTAAGATCCGCAGTATTCGTTAAAGGTGATTGGGGCTCGTGAACACAATGTCCTCCAAGTTCTCAATCAATACCTCTGGGGGTATCAAGCCGAATCTATCGGTCTTCTGCTTGGTTCCTGCTTTAAAATTACGAGGACCTACTTGAACAAAGTCGTTCTTTCACCTTAATGGTGTTCATTAAAACGAAAGGCTCACCCTTGGCTTTAATACGACAGCCTGCAGGCTCAATCGCACTTGGTTTGTCCAAGTGACATGAGAAACAACAAACGATATTTTACGAATTACAAATTTTAGAAATACAATATTTTTACTTTCTTTTAATTAAATGAGTATCAATAGTAAAGTTAATTTTCCATTATTAAAGAAAACACTTATTAATTTTTCTAGTAGTTATATGTAGTTTATATTTACTAAACATTATAATTCACCATATAATTCATTAAAATAAGTTTTGAATAGCAGGCGATTAAAAACGTGTAAAACTAAATGAATATTCACTGTTTTAATGAATATGTTTCTTTTAAACTCTTCAAATATCTATTGTTAGATTCTAGGTGTTTAAAGATCATAAACGGTGTCTATGAACCTGTTCAAAATAGGCATGTTCGCAATAAGAAATGCGGTGTTCCAAACTTACCCACAGATTTGGTTCCAGTTACCCAAAACGACCGCAAAGCCCCGGAAACCACCCCCGAGCCGAGAGAGCTTCCTTCTCCCTCGACGTCCGATCTCTAAACAGCCGTCCGCCGCTCGACGACCCTCCCCTTCTTCCGTGTTCGTTTTCCCTCCTCCAGATGGCAGCACCACAAGCCGGCGCGAGCGGGGCTGCTTGGCTGCTGGTCTTGCCTCCCGCCGCCAGTCGCTGACGATTGCTCGGTGAGGACGGACCGCCCGCCCTGATCTTTCCCCGGCCGCAGCTGTTGTTTTGTGCGCGCTCTCGCTCGGAATATACCCAGCCGGTTGTTGTTGTGCGGTGTGTGAAGAAGGGATGCTCCTGTGAGGAGGTGGTGTCCACCATGCCATGGATGATCGTGGTGATATTTTTCACTCTGCTGGACACGCTCTCCTCCGAAGTGGCCTGCATCAGCCTCGCGGACATCTATTGGAACGCCACCAACCCCATGTAAGCACACCAACAACCTGTTGATTGCTCTCCTTTGGATTATCTCTCTTGTCTTTCTATGCCTCTTTGTCACCTCCTTCCGACTCCTATGTAAGTACTGCTCTCTCTTTACTTCTTACCAAGATAAGCATGCATTCCAAATTGCGTTCGAACCTTTCTTGGGGGAAAATCACCAACGACTCGGGGAGCCCCAAACGCGGAATACAATTATACACACATATAGATGCCAGTATTCAAATAAAATCTCTACTAGTATTTCATCCATTAGCATTTCTACACACACACACACACACATATATGTAAAAATCAAAATTATTATCCATAAACCCCTCCCTTTTCCCTTTCTCCTTTCTTCATATCTAAATTCCCAACCGTAAAATGCCGATTAAAGGAGTTATCTCTGACTTGAATTCTTTTTACTCGTCTCTCAAAATTAACGATGCCATAAAAGCTCATTTTCTGTCCATTGTCCACATTTTTCAGCTGTCCCAGGAAAGTTGTATCGCCACTGCAATAACTAAATTACAGAACTGTGTGTTTTTCGACCTAGATTAAAGGATAGAGATTCATTCTTGACTCACAAATGAAATCATACGATTCTCGCTTGACATTTGGGAATTTTTCTTGGCTTTGAGATTTTTCTTGACTCACAAAAATGAATTGAAACAATCTTTAGTCTCATAAGAATGAAATCATGTGTTCTCACTTGACATCTGTGCATTTTTCTTGACTTTGAGATTTTTCTTGACTCACAAAAATGAACTGAAACAATCTTTAGTCTCATAAGAATGAAATCATGCGATTCTCGCTTGACATCTGTGCATTTTTCTTGACTTTGAGATTTTTCTTGACTCACAAAAATGAACTCAAACAATCTTTAGTCTCATTGGAATGAAATCATGCGATTCTAGCTTGGCATTTGGGAATTTTTCTTGACTTTGAGATTTTTCTTGACTCACAAAAATGAACTGAAACAATCTTTAGTCTCTTAGGAATGAAATCATGCGATTCTCGCTTGGCATTTGGGAATTTTTCTTGACTTTGAGATTTTTCTTGAAATAAAAAAATGAACTGAAATATTTTTTAGTCGCATGGGAATAAAATCATTCGATTTTCGCACTTGGGATTGGAATTTGTGAAAGTGTATGCTCTTGAGCATTCGATTTTGAGCAGTTGTACTGTTCAGAATATCGGCTGACCGTTGCGTTTTTATCCCCAATAAACATGAAGTTCCACAGCGTTGGACTTACATTTCTGATGGAGCAACTGCATTTAGATTAGTTCTTTTTCTCATCAACCCCGGGTAATTCAAATTATAGGGGATAATCGTAAGGGTAATTGGTGAGAAATATTTTCGATGGTTATATATATATAGATATATATATTATAACATATATATATATATATTTATATAATATTATATATATATATATTATAAGGAAAATTCTCAGGGGTTTTCAAAATTTAAGTCAAAGGCTAAAAATACCCGCGTCCTTTTGCATTCCCCTTTTTAACCCCTATCCTAAATTGACCACTGGAGCTACAGTTTGCACCTTCATAGACGGGGTCTGACCAATTATAACTCTAACGGTTAATTTAGGAAATTTCCAAACGAAAATGAGATGCACGCTGTCGGAGGCAGATTTTTCCCATAGATTTTGACGAGATGTTGACCCAGGTGTTAAGGGTCTTCTACATATAACTTTATGCTAGTTGACCCCTCAGTTTGTCCTGCCCCTATGATGAAGTAGTAACCCGTCCGCCAACGTTATCTTAATAAACTTCTTTAGCTAAAACAGTGTAATTTTTATGGGCCATGACTGCAACCACCCATCGTGAAGTCCGTCTTATTACACACACACACACACACACACACACACACATATATATATACATACAGTGTTCTCGCTGAACTATCCATAACTCGAGTCCCAGGATTCGAATAATGAGAAAAATATCGATCCTGCAGCGATAAACAATGAGAATTTTTGCCGAAGTTGTGTCCAATGATTGTAAATTTGCATGAAAAATCTACTACAACACGTAAAATCGAATCCTATGTGTATATAAATGTATTACTAATATGCTACAAAAATTCACTCGTCGACACAGGAATTTGCGATGGTCTCGGAAGACATAGGTTTTATTCGAACATTTTATTTCGTAAGAATAGTTACGGTCCGTAGAATATTAAGTTAGAAAGCGGAAATGGCAACTTTAGAAATAAGCAGACGATAACTTGCGAAAATTATTAAGCTAAGAAGTTTATTAACTTAAAATTTGTTAGTAGTTTATTTGCAAATACACAGCCTTTTTGAAAGAAAAAAAAAATAATCTTTTTTTATTCTTTTTTAGAATAAAAAGGTGTAGGAATCTTGTAAAACCGTGAAATATACACTGCAAACTTTTATACTTATGTTATTTCATTAAGCTTTATATTACTTAATTCATTTGAACTTAAATATAATAAAAATAAGTTAAAAGCAAAATAAACTGTACAAAAAGCAATTAAATATAATCAAAAGTTTTTTACAACAAAAATTTATTATAGCCTTAAAAAAAAAAATAGAATCTTTTTTATTCTTTTAAATATAATAGGAATCTAAAAATCATGAAATGTACTTATACACTGCAAACTTTTATACTCAGTTATGCCATTTCATTAGGTTTTATATTACTTAATTCATTTGAACTTAAATATAATAAAAATATTAGGTTAGAAAGCAGAAATGGCAACTGTAGAAATAAGCAGACAATAACTTGCGAAAATTATTAAGCTAAGAATTATATTAACTTAAAATATGTTAGCAGTTTATTTACAAATATACAGCTTTTTTTAAAGAAAGAAAAAATAATCTTTTTTTCATACATTTTTTGGAATAGAAAGGTACAGGAATCTTGTAAAACCGTGAAATGTACTTACACATTGCAAACTTTTATACTTTGTTATGCCATTTCATTAGATTTTATATTACTTAATTCATTTGAACTTAAATATAATAAAAATATTAAGTTAGAAAGCAGAAATGGCAACTGTAGAAATAAGCAGATGATAACTTGCGAAAATTATTAAGCTAAGAGTTTTATTATCTTAAAATTTGTTGGTAGTTTATTTACAAATATGAAGCCTTTTTTAAAAAAAGGAAAAATAATCTTTATTTCATTCTTTTTTCGGAATGAAAACGTGCAGGAATCTTGTAAAACCGTGAAATGTATTTATACATTGCAAACTTTTATACTTAGTTATGCTATTTCATTAGGCTTTATATTACTTAATTCATCTGAAATTAAATATAATAAAAATATTAAGTTAGAAAGCAGAAATGGCAACTGTAGAAATAAGCAGATGATAACTTGCGAAAATTATTAAGCTAAGAATTTTATTAACTTAAAATTTGTTAGTACTTTATTTGCAAATGTACAGCCTTTTTGAAAGAAAGATAAAAAATCTTTTTTTCATTCTTTTTTTTTTAAATAAAAAGGTGCAAGAATCTTGTAAAAGCGTGAAATGTACTTATGCCTTGCAAACTTTTATACTTAGTTATGCTATTTCATTAGGCTTTATATTACTTAATTCATTTGAACTTAAATATTAAAAAAATATTAAATTTAGAAAGCAGAAATGACAACTGTAGAAATAAGCAATGATATTGCGAAAATTATTAAGCTAAGAGTTTTATTATCTTAAAATTTGTTAGTATTTATACAAATATAAGTTTTTGAAAAAGAAAGAAAAAAAATCTTTATTTATTCTTTTTTATATAAAACGAGCAGGAATCTTGTAAAAGCGTGAAATGTACTTATGCATTGCAAACTTTTATACTTAGTTATGCTATTTCATTAGGCTTTATATTACTTAATTCATTTGAACTTAAATATAATAAGCTCAATAGTTAAAATCTTTAGCATTCCTATATACAGTCAATTTTCCGCGAGCTGAAAATCTGTTATTTTCAATTAATTCAATTAGGTAGACTTAATATTCAAAATTTACCGCTGTTGTAAATATACATAGCGAGTGACTTTTACTTTTTGTTACCTATTTCATACTTATTATTAAAACTGGAAGTTTGTATTTCATACGTTATGAACGAAAGCAATTATTCCCGGTCCGTGTCTTCTAAGACTTGGTTAAAGCTAATCAGCAATTTAGAATGATACAAATTATGCTAATAGGCTTTCGGTGAGATGCGGCATTCATTATTCATTATTAATTATTCATTTGAATATTCGTTAACTACACAAATCGCTTATTTATTACTGTCAATTATTTAACGGTCTAAAAGGAGTCGGAAAGCACTGCATCGAAAAAGAAAGTATTTTTAGTCTCTATAAAAATGAAATTTTGAATAAAATGTCAAGTTATGAATCACGAAACATGTGACTTTATTATTTTCTTGGTCTGTCATGCTTTCTTTAAGCTTTTTTAAGAGTATTTTAAAACAAAACAGCTTACAGCAGGAAATGAAAGATAATTTTCTGTTAGATATCATGCATTTAACTGTGGTTGTATCTAACTAATTGCATTAATTTTATAATACACACATCCCCATTATTAATGGTTAGTTAGAGGCTTTTTAGGCAGACGATCTTATACCCGATAGTAAAGGTAATAAGGTGATAAGTTAATCCCTATTAATAATGGATAGTTAAAGGCCCTTTAGAGAGACGGTCTAATACCCGATGCTAAAAATAATAAGGTGATAAGTTAATCCATATAATAATGGGTAGTTAGAGTCTCTTTAGCTAGACGGTCTTTTACCCGATCCTGCAGATAATAAGGGGATAAGTTAATCCCTATTAATAATGGATAATTAAACAGACTGTCTTACACCCTATCCTGAAAGTAATAAGCGATAAGTTAATTCCTATTAATAATGGGTAGTCAGAGGCTCTTTAGCCAGACGGTCTTACACCCGATGCTAAAAGTAATAAGGTGATAAATTAATCCCAATTATTTATAGATAGTTAGAAGCTCTTTAACTAGACTGTCTGATACCCGATCATAAAGGTAATGAGGTGATAAGTTAATCTCTATTAATAATGGATAGTTAAGAGACTCTTCAGACAGATGGTCTTACACCGGATGCTAAAAATAATAATGGGATAAGTTAATCCATACAATAATAGGTAGTTAGATTCTCTTTAGCTAGACGGTGTTTTACCCAATCCTAAAGGTACTAAGGTGATAAGTTAATCCCTACTATTAATGGATAAATAGACAGACCGTCTTACACACGATCCTGCAGGTAATAAGGCGATAAGTTAATTCGTATTAATAATAGGTAATTAGAGGCTCTTTAGCCAGGTTGTCTTATACCAGAACATAAAGATAATACAGCGATAAGTTAATCTATGTTATTAATTGTTATTTAGAAGCTCTTTAGCTAGCCGGTCTTACACCCCATCATAAAGGTAATAAGTTATTAAGGTGGAATCTTTAAATACAAGTTAAGTTTAAAAATTTAATTTTCATAAGGATAATTTTGAAGATGCTTGTCGTATAAATCAGGTAATGGGCCAGAAATTCGCGAGAGCTCTGATCTATAAATAAATAAAAATTTGATTAGTATTCTGAGGGAGAAAAAATGATTAGTATATACAACGCGCAAAACACCGTATAGTTTCATTTCTTGATATTCAGTGATTGTAACAATATAAATGCATACATTTGTTTTATAGTACATAACGCTGAATTTATAATAGTAAATTATACAGTTATAAGATGAGGCAATCATTAGTTTAAATCAATTGTGTAACTGTCAACTCTTAGTAAGAGAAAAATCTACAACAACTTATTAACTAGTTATTTTGAATTGCAATTATATCCCTATTTTGAAGAAAACATATCCACAAAAAACATATATTAAACAGTGGTTAGAAGGATTTTCGAATGCATTGATAAAAGTATAAAATATTTCGGAAAGGTGACTTAACGGTGCTTAAATGGTTTTTTTAAGATGACTCTTACAACGCTAACATATTTTTTTCGAACGTTGTAATACCTGCAAAACAACTTTTTAAGGGTACAATAGACATTCAAATTGACAGATATAAAATGATTTTCTGTTCCGAAGTATTCAGTTACGTCAAACTGCAGAAGGCTCACTCGAAGATTAAAATCTAAATGATCTCGTACTGTTCGAAAAGTAAACCTTTCTTCAGGAGTCATAGTCTCTGTGATAAACACCTGATGCTGTTTTAATAGTTATTGGATAATACTCGGTTTAAGGATGTCACAGAGTAGAAATTACACATCACCATCTGTAAAGAATGATACAGAATTGGTCTCTTGGTCGGACTAATATTCAATACATTTGTAGCTATCTGTTTAACAAAAAATTTAATCTGGAACATAATACAAAATTAACTTAAACATTGCATACGTATTAGCCTGTATCTCAAGTATATAATCTACAAGGAATTTTTTAAAATCTGTACTTGAAATCTGGAAAATTGATAATTTGACGGACGCTTGCGTCTATAGCCGTCAAAGCGAAGTTCACTATATGGCATTACAGCAATAGCCGTCCAAAACGAAACGGTCGTTTTTAGACACTACGGCTATAGCGGCACAACTGTGCATTAACCTGCATACAAGTAAAAGCTAAGTGTCATGTTTTGAAAACAATTTTTTAGGTTGACTTTCGTTTTCCACCTGTTACATGACTTGCTGTGTCAGTATGCACGTGGTTGTGAAGCAAATAGTGCGATCGTGTTTCGAATTTTTTTTTTATCATTTATTAATTTTGTTTGATTATGAACTAACATTTCGTGTAAAACTCCCCAAAATACTTTGTTGCATACAAAATATTGCTTATTTGAGTCATTATACCTGCCATTTACGTATTTAAATTTTTACTGTTATAGCCACCATCGTCCCATTACTTAGTGTCTAGAGTCCACTGGCGCAATGACGGTTATAGCCGCAACCTTACTAAAGTGCTATTAATCAAAATTAAGTTTATTTTTATCAGATATGTAAAACTATTCTTATAAATATTCTAAAATACAAAACATAGTGTTATTTTGAATTTACTATTTCTACTCTTAATGTTTAAGAAAAAATCAATCACAACTTAAAAGGAATGAAGAAATGAATCTTTAAACCTGTAAGTAGTTTTTCGTCAAGGTTTAGAATACCCTTTCGTTCGCGTATTTACGTTTTCTCTACGGCGCCTTCCCCTTCCTTTCTTTGGTTTGGTATGTACGCTTCATTATCAAAACATTTTTGAAATAACCTAAATATTTGACTGCCTTGGAAACAGTTTATTGTCTTTCAAACTTTTTTTTAAATTTATTAAAAATATATTTACAATTACGGATTTTTGTTTAGAATGATTTTTGAATACCGACGAGCATTACATTTTGTAATTCTTATTTAAAATATTAGAGATTCTACATTAATATGTATGTCTTTAGATTTGGTATGCTTTTGAAAATTGCAAAGTATTTTCTCATAGAGGATTTAATACCGTAAACTGGCTAGAACAGCTGCTAAAAATAATTAGGACATTACATTTTCTATTCTTATTTAAAATATTAGAGATTCTACATTAATATGTATGTCTTTAGATTTGGTATGCTTTTGAAAATTGCAAAGTATTTTCTCATATAATAGAGGATTTAATACCGTAAACTGGTGAGAACAGCTGCTAAAAATAATTAGACATTACATTTTGTAATTCTTATTTAAAATATTAGAGATTCTACATTAATATGTATGTCTTTAGATTTGGTATGCTTTTGAAAATTGCAAAGTGTTTTCTCATATAATAGAGGATTTAATACCGTAAACTGGCTAGAACAGCTGCTAAAAATAATTAGGACATTACATTTTGTAATTCTTATTTAAAATATTAGAGATTCTACATTAATATGTATGTCTTTAGATTTGGTATGCTTTTGAAAATTGCAAAGTATTTTCTCATATAATAGAGGATTTAATACCGTAAACTGGCTAGAACAGCAGCTAAAAATAATTAGGACATTACACTTTTGTATTTCTTATTTAAAATATTAGAGATTCTATATTAATATGTATGTCTTTAGATTTGGTATGCTTTTGAAAATTGCAAAGTATTTTCTCATATAATAGAGGATTTAATACCGTAAACTGGCTAGAACAGCTGCTAAAAATAATTAGGACATTACATTTTGTAATTCTTATTTAAAATATTAGAGATTCTACATTAATATGTATGTCTTTAGATTTGGTATGCTTTTGAAAATTGCAAAGTATTTTCTCATAGAGGATTTAATACCGTAAACTGGCTAGAACAGCAGCTAAAAATAATTAGGACATTACATTTTCTATTTCTTATTTAAAATATTAGAGATTCTATATTAATATGTATGTCAGTGTATGGCAATATGTTAAAATTAAAAGTTTAATTTTGGAGTTAGTTTTTGAGGATGATAAACCATCAAATTTTCTTCGTAAAATGCAATAATTATCAGCCGGAAAATTGGATACTGAATTTAAAAAGATTTTATTGTTACAAGAATTACAGACAGAAAGACCAGCTATATTGTCTGTTTCAGACAAAGGTATTAAAAGCTTTGCTTGCAGATAAAATAATCGAAGTAACGGGTAATTATAGAGGAAGGTTAATTCTGTTCAAACAGCTCTTGGAATGCATAGCTTAAAAGCTCAGGTTACCGAACCATCTGAAAAAGTTGAAAAATATTTTCATACTATTGGGTTGTTCGGAAAGTCATTTCGTTTTTTTTGGGGAACATGAAAGACAGTTTTCGTATAATGAATAAATATTTTATTAAATTATATATTGGCCATTCTGGTCCAACACCTTTTGCCATCTTTCTGGTAGTAGCATAATTCCACGCTCATAAAATTTTTGGTCTTTGCTGGCAAAAAACTGATCGAGGTGGTTTTTGACCTCCTCATTTGAGGTGCAGGTTTTACCGTCTAAAAATTTTTGGAATGACCGAAACAAATAATAATCCGATGGTGCCTGGTCTGGAGAATTTGGTGGGTGTGGTATTGTATCCCATTTAAGCTGTAAAAGCTTTTGGTGAGTGACCAAACTTGTGTGAGGTTTCGCGTTGTCTTGGTGAAACAGTACACCTTTCCTGTTGATTAGTTCTGACCTTTTCTGTTGAAGTTCATCATTCATTTTGTCCAGCTGATGACAGTAGACTTCCGAATTAATCGTTGTGTTATCCGGTAAAAGCTTAAAAACAACGATTCCTTTAAAATCCCACCAAACAGACAGCATCACCTTTTTGGTGAATATCGACTTTGGAAATGGTTTGAGCCGGTCCATCTTTTTTACTTCATGACCTCTTGCGTTTGACGTTGTTGTATATAACCCTTTTTTTGTCCCCAGTGATGATGTGCTTCAAAAACGGATCATTTTCGTGACGTTTGAGAAGCGAATCGCAGACGTCAATGCGGCGACACAGATTTCTCTCTGTGAGAATATAGGGAACCCATACATCGAGCTTCGAGGATAATACCAGGCCTTTCAAGTGGTCATAAACTGTTGAATTTGATAAATTTAACCTCAATCTGATCTCACGTGTTGTTATTCGCCGGTTCGCATCAACTAATGCCTTTATCGCGTCTTTATCAGCTTCCACCGGACTTCCCGAACATGGTGCAGCTTCGACATCAAAATTGCCGGATCGAAATTTAGCGAACCAGTTCTGGCACTGGCGTACTGTCAACACACCTTTTCCATACACATCGGTCAATTTCTTTCTGTCTTGAACAGCATTTTTTACCATTTCTGTAGTAAAGCAGTAAGATATGTCAATAATGCTGCTTATCGCTCTCCATATTTAAGAGGGTACCAACCAAAAACTACTGCGTAGAATTAATTGGAATTTTTCACACACAAGCCTTGCTATATGAGCTATCAAAGCATATAAAAATTATACGGCTTAAATGTGAAGTTGGGTGAAAAAAAATACAATTAAATCCTCTGAGGGAAAAAACGAAATTACTTTCCGAACAACCCAATAGATCACGTTCCCGTAGTCGAAACTTTAGTCGAACAAATTTTCAAAGTCACCCGTTTCAAATGCTGCCATTTGTTGATATCTCAAAACATTTAAAGAAAAGGCACTACAATGCCGCGAGTTTATTTCCTTAATCGATACTGTGAATCTCTTTTTAAACATAAACAAAAAACAGTTTTAGATAGATCAAAATTAAAAATAAATATTGAAAAGCAGAAGTTACGATTACAGCTACCCTATTCAACTTTGCAACTGTATTCGTTTCGACATACCGAAAACTAATTTATTCTATTTATCGTGAATCGACTCTAAAAATACGTGTTCGATATATTTATGTTAAAAGTCGGGGTGGCATTATTTTAAAAGTTATTAATTATTAATTGTTTGAAAGGGAAAATACTTGCTGCTCGTTCCTTTTACACATAATGGGATAATTATTTATTTATGAAATACCTTTTAGATCTTTGTATAAAATTTAATTGTTACCGTAAGTATTCGTGGCAAATATCAAGAATTAAAAAATTAATATTGAAAACATTTTTCTCGTGCCAAATGTCTTTTAAGTACAGTTATGCTTCGTAGAATGGTTGAACCAGTTTTTTATTTTATACGTTCGAAGGAAAGGAATTTATAATTTCAAATATATCTCATTTAGGAATGTCTCAAATAATTATAGAATGAGAGAATTTTTGTATCGAAGAATGTGTTACGTTATTAAATGATTATTTTGTTTATTGTGGTAAATATAATCATTGAGGGGTGGTGAATATTAGAAAGTACTATTTTCATTCTTTTCTGATAATTGAAAGAGGTGAAATTGTTTAATTTTCGAACTCGTATTTAACTGTCTTAAATTACTTTGATATATTCCTTTTATAAGTTCATAATAGGAGTTCAAAAACGGAACGATTTTGCCGATGAAAGTGCTTCAAATGACGTGTAAAGATTAATATATTAATCCAAATTTCAGAATCGGAAAACATGACTTTAATCCCGAAAAAACATTTCTATAAAGTGCCTCCACACTATGGTCCACTGCAAGCCAACATCTGGAGGGGGTATGGTTTATCGTGATCGATGGTGGCAGACGATAAAATAGCCTTGGTGGACAATGGCTTCAGAGGCGGTTTTTCTCCAAACATCAAAGGCAGCCAGATGCGCAACTAAAGTATGCAGTAGACCCTATGGACGAATCCACGTGTTTGGTTCATTTAGTGGCTCAGCGTGTGGATGCAACCCGTGAACCATCGTTCAAGTTCACCATCAGGAAGTGGTGAACAATTGGCCATAGTGTGGAGGCTACATTAAACCTAAACACATATGAGGTTAACAGCGCCATCTGTCTTTAAAAACTATAACAAAGTTATGTTTATCTTCAAGATGTCCATTTGTGTGGCACTCATAGTTGCATTCTGTTCCGATTTTGATTCAAATTTTACACATTCGATTTTCCGAACACGAAAAGGATCGCTGAGAGAATAAGGTTAACCACTCCTCCCCCTTCCACAAGATCTGACTAGACAGTGGACAGAACGATGATCGAATAAGTATACCGCTGCTCTTGTATCGCAGTTTATTGGTTCGAATCCCGCAGGTTTCATGTTTGGAATTGGTTTTATAGGGATGATGGACGTTACAGAGCGTTTATAATATTTTGTAGCAATCTGTAAATTATGAAGTCACGAGCAGCGTTTAAAAATTTAACAAAAAATTCATAAAGAGTTAATTTTTAAAGAAAATTATTCTACTTTAAGAAAAGCTTCAAAGTTATTATTTACATATGTTTCAGTTTATTAGAGTGGAATGTTTCATAAATTAAGTCAATGATTATTAAAATTGATTTGTATCATCCGTCATCCCCGTAAAGTCAAATCCAAACGTTTACGAACAGTTTATGCCACAGCGGGATTTGAATCTCCCAATTCCGGTATCAAAGATCAGCGTCCTAACCATTCGGCCATATCTCGGCTCAAAGAAGTGTTTTGACTTATTTCACGGTTGAAAACGATATTTCTACACTTGAAGTGGAAACCAGTGATATATACAAATAGTAAAGTTTCGTATAACGTTCGGAATATTAACGTTATGGAAAGTTTCATAAGTTAAGTGAATGATTATTAAAATCGATTTGTATCATCCGTCCTCTCCGTAAGGTCAATTTCAAACGTTTACGAACAATTTATGCCACAGATTCAAACCTCCCCCTCCTCAAACTCAAGTACCAAAGACTACCGTATTAACCATTCGGCCATCGTTCGGCTCAATGAAATGTTTTGACTTATTTCACGTTGCAAACGACATTTATACTCTTGCAGTGGAAGCCAGTGATATACACAAATATTAACGTTTCGAATAACTTTCGGAATATTAACGTTATGGAAAGTTTCATAAATTAAGTGAATGGTTATTAAAATTGGTTTGTATCATTCGCCATTCCCGTAAAGTCAATTCAAAACGTTTACGAACAATGTATGCCACAGTGGGATTCGAATCCCCTACTCCGGTACCAAAGATCAGCTTCTTAATCATTCAGCCATCTGTCGACTCAAAGAAATGTTGTGACTTCTTTCACGGTTGTAAATGATATTTCTACACTTGAAGTGGAAACCAGTGATATGCACAAATATTAACGTTTCGGATAACGTTTGGAATATTAACGTTATGGAAAGTTTCATAAATTTAGTGAATGATTATCCGTCCTTCCTGTAAAGTCAATTTCAAATATTTACGAACAATTTATGCCACAGATTCGAATCCCCCTCCTCAAACTCAAGTATCAAAGACTACCGTATCTAACCATTCGGCCATCGTTCTGCTCAAAGAAAAGTTTTGACTTATTTCACGGTTGAAAACGATATTTCTACACTTGCAGAGGAAATCAGTGATATACACAAATATTAACATTTCGGATAACGTTCGGAATATTAAGGTTATTGACAGTTTCATGAATTAAGTGAATGATTATTAAAACTGATTTGTATTATCCGTCATCCCCGTAAAGTCAATTCCAAACGTTTACGAACAATCTATCCCACAGTGGGATTCGAACCCCAACTTTATTACAAAAGATCAGCGTCCTAACCATTTGGTCATCGTTAGGATGAAAGAAATGTTTTGACTTCTTTCACGGTTGTAAATGATATTTCTACACTTGCAGTGGAAACCAGTGATATGCACAAATATTAACGTTTCGGATAACGTTCGGAATATTAAGGTTATTGACAGTTTCATGAATTAAGTGAATGATTATTAAAACTGATTTGTATTATCCGTCATCCCCGTAAAGTCAATTCCAAACGTTTACGAACAATCTATACCACAGTGGGATTCGAACCTCCCAGATCTGGTATCAAAGATCAGCGTCCTAACAATTCGGCCATCGTTAGGATGAAAGAAATGTTTTGACTTATTTCAAGGTTGAAAACAATATTTGTTCCCTTGCAGTGGAAACCAGTGATATGCACAAATATTAACGTTTCGGATAACGTTTGGAATATTAACGTTATGGAAAGTTTCATAAATTTAGTGAATGATTATTAATTTTTTTTGTATCATCTGTCATCTCCGTAAAGTCAATTCCAAATGTTTACGAACAATCTATGCCACAGTGAGATTTGAACCCCCAATTCCGGTTCAGCATCTTAATCATTTGGCCATCGTTCTGCTCAAATAAATGGTTTGACTTATTTCACGGTTGAAAACGATATTTCAACACTTGTAGTGGAAACCAGTGATATACACAAATATTACAGTTTTGGATAACGTTCGGAATATTAACGTTATGGAAAGTTTCATAAATTAAGTGAATGATTATTAAAACTGATTTGTATCATTCGTCATCCTCGTAAAGTTAAATCCAAATGTTTAAGAACAATTTATAACACAGAGGTATTCGACCCCCCCCAACTGCGGTACCAAAGATCAGCGTATTAACCATTAGGCCATCTTTCGGCTCAAAGAAATGTTTTGACTTATTTCGCGATTGAAAACGGTATTTTTATACTTGCAGTGGAAACCAATGAAATACGCAAATATTAGCGTTTCGGTTAACGTTCAGATTATTAACGTTATGAAAAGTTTCATAAATTTAGTGGATGATTATTAAAATTGATTTGTATCATCCCCGTAAAGTCAATTCCAAACGTTTACGAACAATCTATCCCACAGTGGGATTCGAACCCCTAATTCCGGAATCAAAGAACAGCGTCCTAACCATTCGGCTATCGTTCAATTGAAAGAAATATTTTTGACTTATTTCATGGTTCAAAACAGTATTTGTACACTTGCAGGGGAAACTAGTGATATACAGAAATATTAATAAGTTAAAAATAATCTTACAATGCGTACATTGCAAAATATTTAGGTCAGTGTCAAGATCCCTTAGGACACCCCTGTAATATGTCCTTGGAACTAGTGTACAAAGATTCGAATTCCGCTGATGCCGTGGATGTTCATGGCCGTTCGGAATTGGCTTTAAGCAGTGGGCACCGGTCTTGGATGTCTTGCTAGATTGGTTTGGTTTGGTTTGGAGCGCTACGGTTCGGCACACGAGGGCTAATGAGACACCTACAGTTTAAAGCAGTGCCAGCGGGATTCGAACCCACGAACTCCGGTTCCGAAGAGCAGCACTCTACCATTCGATCGTTCGGCTTAGTCTTGCTAGAAACAGACAGTAGTGCTGCAAACAAACAAACAAAAAGTTCCGTCAAACGAATATTTTTTTTCAATTTTTATTCAATTTTAACGGATTTAAATTTCGAATTTCAGGATGTTTCATAACTTTTTAACTATTTTATAAAGCCTTATATTATGCTGAATTTTCATTCAAGGTAAAATGCTTTTCTCAAGAAAATCAATTCTACGGTAACGGAAAAAAATTTGTCTCTTTATATACTAAAAACTAACCAGTAAAGAAAATTTTTCGAACGTCATGAAATTCTAAATTTCTCTCCGGGAAAATGCTAATTTTTGCCTTTAGTCCCATCTCTAAAACCCAGTTAAAAATGAGAGCTTTTGTACATTTTTGTAAAAGCAATACATCCATTGCCGTATAATATGGGAAAACAGATTTACATTATGGAAATGTGCATTTGTATTTTTACAGTTTTAATTCGATTGGAGATTCTTCTCTCGCCTAATCGATTTTTCCAGTTGCATAATCAGTCTTTTTCTGCGCCGTTTTATTCGGCAATATTTATTTACATCGGATCAATGGAAAAGCAAAATTGTTTAAAATGGTTTTAGTTTTAGGAGTAAAAGGATCAAGAATTGTATAAATTATTTATTTAGTGATACATTCATTTGCAAATTATATACATATAGTACATGATTTTGTATATATTTTGGGGTAACTCAAAACGGTTCTAGGAGACAATCTCGTAAGTTTGATTTGTTGTACGGTAAATTTGTATTGGTATTCTATGGTATTTGTATGGTATCCGTAATATTTATCTACATTGTATCAATGGAAAGGCAAAATTGTTTAACCCCTTCCCTGTTTTGCCCGTTGTACCGTACGGGCACAGCTTTCGGGCCTTTACTGATTTGCCCGTACGCCGTACAGGCAATCTGATTTCTATTTCGCTTGCACTGTTTCGGCCGTATTTTTTCCCATTTTAGTAACAAATTATTCGTATAGATGTCCAGTAAATGATACTTTGCAGTTTATTGCATTTTCTTCTCTGATTGGTTCAAAAGCGCGGGTTTTTTCGCACGTTTTGTATCAGAAGACGAATTGTTATCTTTTAGTGTATAACTTTCTGGTTATATTTTACTAATCACTTGATAATTTTATTGATGTAAGAGTTGAATAATATATTTTTACTTTTAAGTAATGGATAATTCAGAGCGTATGGAGCTAATTTCTTGTGATTTCAACTGTGACTCGGAATCAGAAACTGAATTATCTGTAAATGATAGTAGCGAAAGTTTACTAGATGACCTAGATAGTAGTGACTCTGATAGTAGTACAGATGGAATCAGTCAAGCAAGACAATTTTTTTTATATTAATTGTGATAATCCTTCGGATCCGCCTCCTAGATTTGCTTTCACTGAAATTCCAAAAATTAACTTGGATATCGATGAGACTAAAGGTAAACTTCAGTTTTATGATGCTTTCATAGAAAGAAAAAAAGTTGTAATAAATGCTTAAAAATATTAGAAATGTTAATTTTAATGAAGTATATCTTTACTTAAAAATGTAAAATAAACAAAAAAATGCAATAAAAAATGTGACATTTTTTGACCGAATTCTGGAAAAAAATGAAACTGTCAAAGAGTTAAAATGATTTTAGTTTTAGGAGTAAAAGGATAAAGAATTGTATAAATTATTTGTTTAATGATACATTCATTAGTAAATTATATACACATAGTACATGTTTTTTTATATATTTTTGGTAACTCAAAACGGTTCTGGGAGACAGCCTATCTTGTGATTTTGGTTTGTTGTAAGGTAAATTTGTAATGATATTGTATGGTATTTGTAAGGTATTGGTAATATTTATTTACATCGGATCAATGGAAAGGCAAATTGTTTAAAAGGATTTTAGTTTCATGAGTAAAAGGATAAAGAATTGTATAAATTCTTTATTTAGTGATACATTCATTTGCAAATTATATACACATAGTACATGTTTTTGTATATATATTTTTGGGTAACTCAAAATGGTTCTGGGAGACAATCTATCTCGTGATTTTGGTTTGCTGTACGGTAAATTTGTATTGGTATTCTATGGTGTTGGTAATATTTATTTACATCGGATCAATGGAAAGGCAAAATTGTTTAAAATGATTTTAGTTATAGAAGTAAAAGGATAAAGAATTGCATAATTTATTTAGTGATACATTCATTAGTAAATTATATACACATAGTACATGATTTTGTATATATTTTTGGGTAACTCAAAACGGTTCCGGGAGACCATCTATCTCGTGATTTTGGTTTGTTGTACTGTAAATTTGAATTTGTATTGTATGGTATTTGCATGGTATTTCATTGGTATTGGTAATATTTATTTACATCGGATAAAGGCAAAATTGTTTAAAATTATTTTAGTTTCAGGAATACAAGGATAAAGAATTGTATAAATTATTTGTTTAATGATACATTCATTTGCAAATTATATACACATAGTACATGATTTTTTATATATTTTTGGGTAACTCAAAACAGTTCGGGGAGACAATCTATCTCGTGATTTTGGTTTGTTGTACAAAAAAAAATTTGTATTGGTGTTGCATTGTATTTGTATAGTATTGGTATTTTTATTTACATCGGATCAATGGAAAGGTAAAATTGTTTAAAATGATTTTAGTTTTAGGAGTAAAATGATAAAGAATTGTATAAATTATTTATTTAGTGATAGATTCATTTGCAAATTATATACACATAGTACATGCTTTTGTATATATTTTTGGCTAACTCGAAATGGTTCAGGGAGACAATCTATCTCGTGATATTGGTTTGCTGTATGGACAGCATTATGGAGAACTGATTTCAATGCCCTGTTGAACAGTGCCAATTTCGAACGGTCATGCGAACTGCGGCATTCGAAATCACGGCAAAGGAACATTCCCGTTTATGTGGAATGGGTTGAACTTATCTTTAGCACGGTGTGCTAAGAAATCAGTGGGCTCTCGTAATGTCACCTGTTTAATACCGTACAGGTGTCCGAATAGCACTTCGGGAATGAATATTCGTAACAGTCTAATTCGGTTCTAATGTGTAGCTTCTGTCCTCGTGTCTACCCTAATGAACCACAAAGTTCAAAATTAGACCCTTTCCTCTTTGATTTTTGGTGATATAGGCTTAATCTGATACCTTTTAACGCTGTTCCTATGCGGAGGCGGTTGCTTTTTTAAAGCATTCACCGGATGCCATTTTATTATGGCAGAACTCTATAGACACCCACAGTACTCCCTAGTATAACACAAAGTAGTTCTTCGTTATTTAAAAGCAGGGACCAAGTAAAAGATACCTCCTCCCATGCTTGGCATGGTACTTCAAGAGATTTCGTTTGGAACTTGGAGGATATTGTGACCATGAACCTATTTTACGTGGGCCAGTCGTCATTAATGAGCATGGCGAACTCTTTCCGGCTCGAGCCTCAAACTCGCAATCCTGCGGTGGTGAGATTGATGCCTTAGCGGCCTTATCTATCGCTGTTCTTCGGGAAATTCTGAAATTCTTTATTTCTGAATCCTATGTAAATCCGGAGTTGGCCGTTACCCGTTGTCCCACGATGTTATTTGTACTTTATTCCTTTGTCGATAAGAGTATAAGATATAAATAAAATTTATTTTAAACTCGTTTCCTCCAACACGATCATTAAATCTGGGATAACTATAATCTAAAGGTTCGAATCCCTTTAATGGCGTGGAACTTTCGTAGCCGTTCGGATTCAAGAACCACTGTGTGGTCCCAAACATATAGAGATTCGATTTGAATCTTCCCAGTTTCAGATTAACTTCAAAGCTTTTTATCCACCTTTTTTATTTTTTTGTTATAGAGCCGCGGTAGCTCAGTAGGAAAAGTCAACGCTCTCTTATTTGGAAAGATTCGAGTTCGGAGTCCTGGCCGGACTAAGATTTGCCTTGCTCGTTAAAGGTGACTGAGACACGTCAAATATGTTCGTGGTCAACAATGTCCTCCAAGTTCTCAATCAATACCTCTGGGGGTGGCAGGCCAAGCCTATAGGTCTTTTGCCTCGTCTCAGCTTCAAAATTGCGAGGACCTACTTGAGCATGCGTCGTAATTTCACCCTTGCGGTGATCGTTTAAACGATAGGCGTATTCCTTCGCCTTAATTCGAGTAGCGTGTGGCTCAATCGTGCTTGGTTTGTCCAAGTGGCATCAAAAAGAACAATATCTGTTATAGTTTGAACGATATTGCAAATTAAAAGTACATACATGCCATATAGTTTTCAATAACAATAAACGGATTCCATATAATTTACATCCCACCGAAATGTCTTTATGAAATTTTCGTATAAATAATACGTGATTCCCATGTATAAAGCAGCTATCAATTACTAAATATTTTTAATGTTAAGTATTATGCTGAATATGTTAGATTTTATAAGATGCTAAGTACTTCCAATTAGTGCTGCAAATAAATCATTCTCAGTCGCACATTTTACCGGATTTCTGCATCCGCATTCATTGTTTTCAATTACCGTGTCCTTGACAAACCGTATATCTTTCGACGATTGTACGAATTGTACTCAGTACTGCACTCCTGCACACCCAATATCTTTTTATATATGCTTTGTATAGAAGAACCACGTTAATTCAGTCGCTAAGTCAGCTATCTCGTGACTGAAAGGTTGCGGGTTCTGAGCTCGAGCCTGCGTAAGGTCCGTTGTGTTTGTTGAAGGTAACTGGAGCAAGTAAAATAGGTTCGTGATCACGAAGTCCTCCAAGTTCTCAAACGATACATCTGGGGGTAGAAAGCAAAACCTAGGGGGGGTCTTCTGCTTGGTCCCTGCTTCTAAATTACGAGAACCCAGCGGGAGTAATGTGACTCTCGTACGTAGCATACCTTAGGCTACACGTTCTTCTCTGGTATTGCTAAATGGGTAAAAGCTTCTCAGCCTCGTATTGGCATGTATTGCCAACTGCGTTAGAAAAAAACTTTGTTGGTGTTGTTTCTCATGCCCCTTGGATAAACCAAGCACGATTGAGCCTTCACGCTCTAGTATTAAGGCCAAGGGATGCTCCTTTCGTTTTAATGAGCACCATTAAGGTGAAAGAACGAGTTCGCTCAAGTAGGTCCTCGCAATTTTGATGCAGGGACCAAGCAGAAGATCTACAGACTTGGCCTGCCACCCCCAGAGGTATTGATTAAGAACTTAGAGGACGTTGTGACCAAGAACATATTTTACGTGCCCAAGTCACCTTTAACGAACAAGGCGAATCTTACGCCGTTCCGGTTCCGAACCCTTAACCTTTCAGTTTCAAGATCGTTGTCTTTGCCGACTGAGCTACCGCGGCTCAAACTGTGTTTAGAAGAGTTTGTAATCGACTATATTATTTTGAAGGTACGGTAAATAATTCGTAACATGATTTCGTCACACGTTTTCTAATGCAGCTGTGTCTAAAACTAACAACCAAAAAATATATATATACGTGTATGTATATGGTCATGTAACGCGCAATTACCTTTCGAACCTGACTGTACGAAGACCCGTCTGTCATCGGGAATTTTCCGGTATTCGTAAAAAGACAGCGAGGGGACACAATCGCCTGTTTGTTTGTGTGTGTGAGGTGGGGGGGGAGGAGACAGGATTCACGAAGTTTTATATCTGTTGTCCCGATAATAAAACGGCGACATTCACTCCGGAAAAATGATAAAAATAAATAAATATGAAAGTAGCTGGCATTTTTGTCTCGATGCCAAAACAGTGAAATGAAACTCGGAGCAGGAATTTGTATTAAATTTTTCGGAAAATGGCGTCGGACTCCCTTTATGGGGGTGGTGGGTGGTGGGGGAGAGAAATAATAAATGAAAAACGAAAATGACGTACGGCGTTGTAAAGCTTCCGAAGAAAGGATTCGATGTTTGCTTCTGTAGTCACGGGATATATATATATATATATATATATATATATATATATATATATATATATATATATATATATATATATATATATATATATATATATATATATATATATATATATATATATATGTATATATGTATATGTATATATATATATGTATATATATATATGTATATATATATATATATGTGTATTTGCATATGTATGTGCATATATATGTGTATATGTATATATGTGCATATATTAATATATATATGTATATATGTGTGTATGTGTATATATGTGTGTGTGTATGGAAAATTCTCATTGGTTTTCAAAACTTAAATCAAATACTAAAAATTCCAGTGTCATTTTGCATTCTCCTTTTAACCCCTTACCTAAATTTTGGCCACTGGGGCTACTGTTTACGCCCTCAGAGAAGGGGCCTGACCAATTATAATCCTACATGGCCCTAGCGGACAATTTAGGAAATTTCCAAATAAAAAGGAGATACACGCTGTCGAAGACAGATTTTTCTAGAGATATTTTCCCACAGATGTTGACCCAGGTGTTACGTGTCTTGTACATAGAACTTCATGCTAGCTGACCCTTCAGTTTGTCCTGTCCCTATGATGAAATGGGAACCCGTCCTTCAACGTTATCTTAATAAAGGTCTTTAGCTGAAACGGTATCATTTTTATGGCCATGACTGCAACCACCCATCGAGAAGTCCGTCTCATTACACACACACACACACACACACACACACACACACATATATATATATTATATATACATATATATATATATATATATATATATATATATACGGCGAAATTAATCCGCCGGTTACAAAAGAATTTTCAGCTTCTATTATTTTTAATTGGCTGTGCTTACTGGACAATGAGAAGCCTAATTAAGTTGCAGGTTGCAGTCGTGGCTCCATAATATAAAAAAGAAGCAAGTCCAATGTAGAACTACAAGTTTATCATCTAAGATATATTTCTCCGGCAAGAGCTAAGTCTTAAATGATACACGTAAAATACTTTCCTATTACAAATTTGTGCCCCACAGCGAGATGACGAGGAGATTATTCCCAAGAGAGAGAAGCTTAGTCAGCAACATCAACCGTCAGAAAGGAACTTAGATCATTGGAAAAGTGAACCATTCGCTTAGGAAAGCTGTGATATGTGGCGAGTGGACAGAAAATTAGCATTTATTTGAGAATTAGCTTTGGGAGACTGGTTTGAAAGAATTTAAGCAGACAACGCTCATTTTAATTCTTGATGAACGATGGCCAAATGGTAGACCACTGCTCTTCAGTACCTGAGTTCGCTGGTTTGAGTCTCGCTGCTGGCATGGATTCTCGTTGCCGTTCGGAATCGACTTTAAGCAGTAGGTCCCCTTCTCATTTGCCCTAGTGCGCAAAACCATAGATCGTAGTTCTCCAAACCAAACCTTTTAATTGAGATTTTCTAGTGGAAAAAGTATATATATATATATATATATATATATATATATATATATATATATATATATATATATATATGTATATATATATATATATATATATATATATATATATATATATATATATGTATATGTATATGTATATGTATATGTATATGTATATGTATATATATATATATATGTATATATATATATATGTATATATATATATATATATATATATATATATATATGTATATATATATATATGTATATATATATATATATGTATATATATATATATATATATGTATATATGTATATATATATATATATGTATATATGTATATATATATATATATATGTATATATTATATATATATATATATATATATATATATATATATATATATGTATATATATATATATATATATATAATATATATATATATATATATATATATACAGATATATATATATATATATACAGATACATATATATATATATATACATATATATATATATATATATATACATATATATATATATATATATACATATATATATATATATATATATATACATATATATATATATACATATATATATATATATATATATATATATATATATATATATATATATATAAAAGTAGATAAAGAATTAGAAAAAGAAAAAGAAATATTTTAAGAGATGATAAAAGTGTATCAATTTTGATACAATGTGTGTGTTTTGAATTTTTTACAAGATTCAAAGTTTACTATTTTTATTTTCTTATTCAAATACTACATGATATCAATAGTTTTATGGAAACTCGAGAACAAGAACCATAATATTTCTTTTATTAATTTCTTAATATATTTCTGATATATTTTTATTAATATATTTTTTCCGTTATCTTACAATACTCCAATCTCATCAAAAGAACTTATTATTCTTTCTTTTCAAAAAGTTGCCACACCACCAAAGAAAAATTAAAATAAAGTCAATGACAAACGATAATATTTTAAAATAAATATTAAAACCATTGATGTACTCAAAAACTATAGTTTGGGTTCAAATGTTTGTGTAGTTACGTCACTGGCATTAAAAACGGAGAAAACAAATCTGGTAAAACAGTAGGCATAAAGTGTCCCAAAAGTTTCTCCTACACGACTTGTAATTTTAAATGCGGTTGTACTAAAGGGGTAAAAAATTGAGAACGTTTGGCCGAAGTCTAATGAGGCTATAAACAGTTGGATTTTATATCTATACTTATTGGGGTCTCCAATTTTACCGTAGCCCAATGTGATTATTCACGGCCGGTTTCCCTGGAACTCGGCCAAATCACTTTGACGTGTGAAGAAGCAAAAAAGTTCGAGCAACGCTAAGCAGAGCAAAAATAATAATAATAATTTAACGATATCGGGGAGAATTCCGGGAACTCATCTTAACCGAATAAACGTCGACCATTAACGATCGAATCAATATGGAAAATTACGTTTAAAAATCTTAATCCGTTTAGAACAGCTTTTCTTAAGAAACAGAATTCCATTATAAAATTAAGTCACTGAATTTTTTTTCTCCTTATTGGGCGCCATATAACTTAATCAATAGAAAAGGGGGGGGGTGTCATTTTATCATTTAAGGAGAGGATGGTCACTTGTTGTCAGATGTAATAATAAGATCGTGTTTTAACCTAACCCAGAGGTCTTCAATCGTCGGATGATGGTTGAATGGATAGGGAGCTGATCTTCGATACTGGAGTTCTTGGTTTCCAATCCATCTAATGACAGGGGCGCTCGTATCCGTTCGTAATCGGTTTTAAGCAATAGGTCCCGTTAATCCTCTTGTAGCAAAGCAGCAGAAAATTGCAATAAAAATAATTCCATCTAAATCATTAATTATTTTTTTATTAGGTTCACTATATCTGATAGGTCATGCTTTATCCCTATTGTATGATACATTAATGCTTCAACAGCTTAACAATAAGGAAACACTAGTCTTATTAACCTCTTCTGTTGTACACATAGCTTTCTCTTTCAAAATGGGCTCTTTCAGATTGACTTACAATCCCTAATAACTAGTGTAACTTCAATATACATCGGCATCTGGTATTAGTAGTAACAGATGCTGAAGTATATTGAAGTATATTTACAGAACATACTTCTTGTCCAATCTTAATTCTGTCATCATTAAGTCTTTCTATTTATCTCTACCCCTGAGAAATAGGATGCTAGTCTGCTTGTGATTTTAAATTTAGTTTTTAGCCCTTTTCTTCCCCCAATAGCTCTCGATAGCCAAGACCTATGGGTCTCAGAACAGTCGAAGCCATTTGAGAAATTTTCATTCTACCTACAGGAGTGACTGACAATAACCGCGGGTAATGGTGATATCGGTGTGCGGAGTACTTATTGTAAACATCCGATATTTGCAGGTGTTTTCCTCTGAGGATTTTACGTTGAGAAACACTACTTGTTGCTGGATAACGTGAAACATTCTTTGCTACTCCATTCGATTTTGAGCTTGTTTACTTAGATTGATAGGTGAAAATAAAGACTGGGGGAAGAAAACATGCAAACTATAGGTTATTGGACTGGGAACGAGAAGATATATGTAATTTTAGTGTGTGGGTTTTAAAATGAAATTTCCAAATCAGTTTGTGATCAAAATTGAGTCTGTAGATTCTTAGTCGGAACAACAATAAAAGTTGAATCTAAAAATTAATCAATTCAACGATGTTTAATTAAAATTATCCATTCCAATGTTAATGAATGTGGTTAATTAAGTATGGCCAATGAATATGATTAGTTAAAATCCATATTCCTCTCCTTGTTTGGAGAGTATTGTAGTAAAAGCTTGGATTATTTATAAAGGTGCTACGAAAAAAAAAAACAAGAAGCAAGTTTAGTGGGTGGGGTCCCGAGTGCTTTAGATTTAACTGTTCTCGATTATCAAAAAACTTGAATGATTCGCCAGATCTGAACGCGATATTCTAACCCCCTTTACTTTCAACAGAAAATTGGGAGAAAATGAAGGTGCAATATCGTAATAATTACCCTGTTCCGTTAAAAATATTTGTCTAGAGAATGACTTAGAAGTAACATTGAGTTAGATTCATTGGATTCTAATCTTCTTTGGTTTACAATCTGGTAATTTACTATACCGTAAACTTTAGGGCCACGTTCTTTGAGAAAAATTTTCTGTATTTATTTTCTTGTAAAAAAAGTCCAATCAATAAATGTCCCCTCAGCTATTAGGGGGCTACCTACGGAGAGACTAACCGGAGAAAAGATAGGAACTCTTTCCAGCGTCCTATCTTACTCTTACCCTATCTGAACAGGTCGAGTTTACACCCCCATTCCTGAATGAAGATGTGAGCCGGAGTGCTTGCCCCCTCAGCGTAATTAGGCGGGAATAATAGTAAAGGAAGGGCATAAAAAGTTAATCGGCGTAATCAAAGGCGAATTGCACCCCAAGACACGGCTTCCATTATATAAGATTTGGTTTGGAGTGCTACTGTCTACTTTTTGCAACACGAGGACTAATGAGACCGGGACCTACTGCTTAAAGCCGATTTCGAACGGCTACGAACATCCATGGCACAGTGGGATTCGAACCTACGAACACAGGTACCGAAAGTCAGCATCCTAACCATTTGTCCAGCGCTCGGCACCATTATATAATAAAGAAATATGTAATGAATATATAAGTTAAATTTAAAAATAGATTGTCAACAACAGTTATTCTTCTCTCACTTATATCTTTGTTTATTTTACTCGCGTTTCTCAACAGACCTGGTTCATACCATCCCTTAGTCTGCGTTGCGTGAACTTTGATTCTTTTTTTAACCTTTCCCCGCAACATGGCATAATACTTGTAAAGAACAGGGGGCTCGTTGCATACGGTGCACAACAAAAAAGATCGCATTTCCAACACTTGATCCCCGCGAAGTATTTTGTCCGGAAATTAAAACAAAACCCAACGAGCGCCGAAAACAAAAACGAGAATTGGGGACAAATCATTCGGCGGGCTTTCTTATTATCTGGGACGGTCGCCATGGTGACGGGCGGGAAATTTATGGTGTCAGTAGCTTGCTTTGCTGTCTTAGTCTCAGAAAAGTTTTTGCGTTGGTTCCTAGAGGATGCTTTTTCTCTCGCTCCATTAATTAGAACTTAATTATTAACAAAGAACGACCTCTTCCTGTAAGAGCTATTGTCGAAGGAGGTTGGTATAGTTTTGATATTTCACACTAGTTACCAAAGCGGTATTCTTTGACTCCTAGAGAACGTGTGTGTCTGTATAAATATAAAGAAATCATTATAATTTTCAAGGTCATATTTATAAGGAGGGGGTCATCCTCGAAATATATTTAATGTATATACACTTGTAAAAATAATGTTACGTTGGCGTAGTGTTTGAGAAAGAAGAAATCTAAACTCATTAATAAACACATGGACAAATATATCTTGATTAAATGATTTTATACAATTAACCCTTTGACAGTTTCATTTTCTTTCAGAATTCGGTCAAAAATGTCACATTTTTATTGCATTTTTTTATCGTTTTACATTTTTAAGTAAAGATATGTTATTAAAATTAACATTTCTAATATTTTTAAGCATTTATTACAACTTTTTTTCTTTCTATGAAAGCATCATAGAACTGAAGTTCACCTTTAGTCTCATCGACATCCAAGTTAATTTTTGGAATTCCAGTGAAAGCAAATCTAGGAGGAGGATCCGAAGGATTATCACGATTTATTTAAAAAAATTGTCTTGCTTGACTGATTCCTAATGATACTATCAGAGTGCGGGTGCAATATATAGAGAATTACCCGGTTCCGTTAAAAATATTTGCCCAGAGAATGACTTGGTTTGGTTTGGAGCTCTAAGGTCTACTGTTTTGCACACGAGGGCTAATGAGATCGGGATCTACAGCTTAAAGCCGATTCCGAACGGCTACGAACATCTATGCCACAGTGGAATTTGAACCCACGAACTCCGGTACCGAAGGCAGCACTCGATAGATAACAGTAAGATGCAGGTTTACTTGAGTAAGGAACCACTAGGGGTGAAGGCCGAATGCTAGGGTGCTGCTCTCGATAGCTGTGTGTGTGTGTGTGGGGGTCTTCTTCTTAGTCCCTTGTTCTAAATGACTAGGACACAGCGGGGGCAATGTTTTTCGTGTCTGTAGCGTTTCTTAGGCTACATGTAATTCCCGTGTGCAGCCGAACGATTGCCGAATAGTTAGAGCGCTGATTTTCGGTTGCGGAGTCCGAGGGTCAAAATCCAACTCCTAGCATTGATGTTCGTAAATTTATAGATCGACTTTAAACAGTAGGTTCCCGATCTCATAAGCTCTTTTAAAGCAAAACAGACCATAGTAATCAAAAAATCAAAAACAAAAACAAAGCAAATGAAGACTGAAGACTAGTGAAACCTCAAGAAGGGGGTCCTAGTAATTTAGAAGCAGGGACCAAGCAGAAACCCCCCAGGCTTGGCCTGCTACCTCCAGGTATCTTTTAAGAACTTGGAAGACATAGCCACCATTAATGACCACGGTGGATCTTTAGCCGGCTCAAGCCTCCACCCCTCTTCCTTCCTGTTACGCGATCCTGACTTTGTCAACTGATCTACTGCGTCTCATATATTTAAATTACCTATTCATTTTAGACCCGAACTGTGCAATAGCTTTTATAAAATGACCATACAATCGTATATTTTGCGTTCGAATGATCGGTTACTTTACAATAAAGAGAATATCTTTTTTCTAACGGCCATTTTATTTCGGATGACGAAGTGTAGCATATCTCAATTTCAAAAGAATCCATAATAATAAAAAAAAATTAACTTGACTGTACCCTTAACGGGGTGGCACGCCAACGTTCGAAGTCCACACTTCCTGCAGATAAAAGTCGAGATCTATAAAATCGTTCCATCGTAAAGCGGACCTTTAAAAAGGAATATTACCCCGAATGGAACGACCGTAAAAATAAAAAAAGAACGCTGCCCGAAGTTTATTAAATATTGAATTCGGTTGCCACTTAGGAGAAGGCAAAAGTTTATTATTTATGCCGTCGTAAAAGGAAAAGAATTACTTTAAAACCGACATCGGTCCGCGTTGACGCAGCGCTGATAAAAATGGCGGCGTTTTCAAAAATTCATTCACGAATGGCGGGTCAAGCCGCTTTTATTCGAACGTTTGTTTATTTAGGTTTCCGAAGACGTAAACATAAATATATAAAACGTGTATCCGAACGCATATCTATTAGCGGAGTTAAAAGGGGCTGGTTTTTATTTCTGCAGAATGTGTTTGCGCGGCGCTTCTAATGGCGTCCCATTTGTAATGCGCCAGTTAAAAACGCATTTCTTTCTTTTCGGGAGAACATATCCGAAATGGATGTGTCTGTTAGCTGGTGTCTCTAATGTATGGGAAGTGTCTCGGCGGGGCGGCAGATCGTAAATATAGACGTATGGAGGTCTCGTTCTTGGCGAGAAGGCGAGGGGGCGGTCGCCAAAATGAGTGGATGAACAATGTTAGGATTACAGGTTTGGTTTGGTTTGAAGTACTACGGTCTTCTGTCTTGCAACAGGGGGGCTTATTACCCAGGAGCCAGTTACTTAAAGCTATTTTCCAACGGCTACAAACATCCATCCTACAATGGGATTCGAACCCAAGAACTTCCGTACCGAAGATCAACGTCCTAGCCATTCCAATATCGTTTGACTTATGATTGCTGGGGATCAACTTTTTCGTTATTATCAGAATAAAGATTTGGCAACAGGAGTTTTTGACCGATTGAGACAAACGAGCGCACATTCTACTCCTCAGACTTTGACTTCAAATGCCGCGCTGTATACCTTCTTGAAAAAATTGACTTTGAGCGTTAGAGATTGTTTTCGCTCATTCCTTCGTGTATATATATATATATATATATTATATATATATATATATATATATATATATATATATATATAAATCATGTCTAAAAAAGGAGTAATTAGAAATTACGTGAGTTATAAGCGATTTTAAAAAAGGGAACTCTTTTATAATAATAAAATAAATGAAAAAGATCCACGCTCGCGTAAGCTTTTAGGATAATCCGGTCAGGCGGAAGCATTTTTGAACTATTTGATGAGCTTGCAATCAGATAAGAGTTGGCGCGTGGACATGAAACTGTCAACACCTTATCCACGCTTAGCTCCGCCACGATTAATGGAAATGGCGCAGGTTTTGCTTTTAGAAGAAAAGAGGATTTAATAAACTTATTATTATCAAGAAAGGCTGTTTTCCATTAGCCTTAATTCTGCACCACGACACACACACACACACACACACACACACACACACACATATATATATATATATATATATATATATATATATATATATCTGTAATATATCAAAATTATTTAACTTTAATATTTCCTTAAAAACCTCCTCTCCCATTCTAATTCCTTAAAATCTTTCTCCCAGCCTCTAAATGTCTAAATGAAAGGAGTATCCTCGACTTAAAATTCTTTCGATACATTTCCCAAAGCTTTCTGTCCTATAGATGTAAATTTTCTGTCTATTCAACACATTTTCCAGCTGTCGACAGCAAATGGCTCCACGCTTTTTCTGATTTTAACAATTTAATTCGCTGACTAAGTTTCTTGTCCCTTGGAAAAATTATTTTTGTCTTCGCTCTTGGGTACACCTCTGGTGGAGCAAACTAATTTTTGTGTCTTTCTCTTGTCTGTCGTTGACTAGTAAAGATGTCCGTTTTTAGCAGCTCTAAAATAAAGTTTTAATTAGACTTGTGCCGTTCTCTTCAATGTGGTCAGACTGAATCTTACCAAATTACCGCTAAGCTGTTTAGGCTTCACCTCGTCCAACAGTTGAATAATTCCTGGATTACACACACACACACACTATATATATATGTATATATATATATATATATATATATATATAACCATGAGGTATCGGGGTTAATAATGGTTAATCACGTGGTAACATTTAATGACGTGGTCGAAGCGAAACTAATTATATAAAGCGTTGTACAAGAAGTACTAAGTAAAGCAGGAATTAATTTGTGTGTTTTCGAGTTTTCCAAATTAAGAGAAGAAACAAAAGAGAGTCACCAAGATTTGCCCCCCAAAAATAAAATCTCCAAAAATTTATTTAAAAAAAACTTAGTTACGTTGGTTAGTTTTTTAGGTTATATATGTAAGGAAAATTCTCAGGGGTTTTCAAATCTGAAGTCAAGGGCTAAAAATTCCCGCGTCCTTTTGCATTCCCCTTTTTAACAACTAACCTAACTGTAGCCCTATCACTAGGGCTACAGTTTACGCCCTCAAAGAAGGGGGTCTGTGCAATTATAACTCTACATTGGCCTAGCGGACAATTTAGGAAATTTCCAAACAAAAAGGAGATGCACGCTGTCGGATTCAAATTTTTCTAGAAATTTTCCCACAGATTTTGACCCAGCTGTTAGGGATTTTCTACGTATAACTTCATGCTAGCTGACCCCTCAGTTTGTCCTGTCCCTATGATGAACCCATCCTCCAACGTTATCTTAATAAAGGTCTTTAACTAAAACGACGTCATTTTTATGGGCCATGACTGCACACACCCCTCGTGAAGTCAGTCCCGCGTCCTTTTGCATTCCCCTTTTTAACCTCTAACCTAAGTTAAACATTGGGGCTAAAGTTTACGCTCTCAGAGAATGGGTATGACCAATTATAACACTACATTGCACTAGCGGACAATTTAGGAAATTTCCAAACAAAAAGGAGATGCACGCTGTCGGAGGCAGATTTTTCTAGAGATTTCCACACAGATGTTGACCAGGTGTTAAGAACGTTTTTACACACAACTTCATGCTAGCTGACCCCTTAGTTTGTTCTGTCCCTATGATGAAGTGGGAATCCGTCCTCCAACGTTATCTTAATAAAGGTCTTTAGTTAAAACGGTATCATTTTTTTATGGGCCATGACTGCAACCACCCATCGTGAAGTCAGTCTTATTACATATATATATATATATATATATATATATATATATATATATATATATATATTAGTAAATGTTGATAACCTACTTTTAAACAAAAGCATTGTTTCTGAAAGGTAAGATCTTGATAATAAAACATCTTGATACTGTACAACTTTTTTAACAAAAATAACAAAAAGAAAGCAATATCTCATTCTACAGCGCAAGTAAAGATTATCTAGACGAAATAACAGTTAAGGATGCTAACCGCGACTATTGTTACTGGATTGTAAAACTATAACCAGGAAATTAAAACGCAAGTAACCACGGCGGAGCGACAGTCCATCATAGGTGTGGATAAACCACAATCTACAAAAAGAAATATAGTTAGTCACGCAACTTTAAACAAAAAATCGTAATATAAAAGTTTCTAAAATATGTATATTTATAAAAAGTTATTAAAATATTATAGTTCAGCTGTACTTTTTCCTTAAAATGAATTTTGAATGCTACAAAAAAAAAAGATATAAGACGGTTCTTTAGTTAAAAAACGTAAAAACAGAGTGGTCTGAGAATGAATTATTCTTTCATCTTTGTTTTTAATTCCACGAACCAAGAAAAAAAAACTCTCAAGATTTAAACGGTTTTAAAAAACAAGATTTACTAGTTGTCAATTTTTTTTTGTAAAAAAGAAAAGTAAATTATTAAAGCCTAGCTCATATTTTTTTTAAAGATAAATATACTTGAAATTGCAAAATATGCATAAAACTTGCTGGATTAGATGTATTTAATAGAATACGCGTTCTGAGAACACATTTTTATTCTCGAATCCTCTTGTTTTTAATTATGACTTAATAAAAATGTTCTC
>CM063510.1:147012265-147017265 GCA_032207245.1 Pardosa pseudoannulata
TTTGCAAGTAAATTTACTTCTAAATAAACCTTAAAGCGCCAATTAAAAGGCACAATGTACTGAAATATATTTCTCAAGATATAATGAAATTATATTTCCCATTTATTTGCAAGTAAATTTAATTCTTAAAAAACCTTAAAGCGTCGATTGAAAAAAAATACAGTATAAAGATAGGTTTACATCAGAGACGTAGCCAGTTCTGATTTTCGGGGATGCTCCAATATCTTAATCCAAAGTCCAGTGAACCTTCAATCTTATAATGAAGTCCTGACGCATACACAAAGTACATACGTACATAAATACATACTTTTGCATGCATACATAAATATGTCATAACACCGATCAGTAACGCTGAATATAATTTCATTGTATTAATTGTATCATGAAAAATATATTTGCAAACACATTGCGTCTTTCAGTTGATGCTTTAAGTGTTTTTATATTTAAGTTTACTTGGCAAATAAATGGCAAATATAATTTCATTGTATATATCGTATCTTGAAAAATATGTTTGCAAATACATTGTGTTTTTTAATAGACAATTTAAGTTTTTTTATTTAGATTCAAATTTGCTTGCAAATAAATGACAAATATAATTTTATTGTATTTTGAAAAGTATATTTGAAAACACATTGTGCCTTTTAAATGACGCTTTAAGGTTTTTTAGAATTAATTTTTTTGCAAATAAATGACAAATATAATTTCATTGTATCTTGAAAAATATATTTGTAAACACATTCTGTCTTTTAATTGGCAATTTAAGTATTTTAGATTTAAATTTACTTGTCAAATAAATGGCAAATATAATGTTATTGTATTAATCATATCTTGAAAAATATGTTTTGGCAAACACATTGTGTCTTTTAATTGACGCTTTAAGTTTTTTTATATTTAAATTTACTTGGCAAATATATGTCAAATATAATTTCATTGTATTTTTAAAAATATATTTGCAAACACATTGTGCCTTTTAATTGACGCTTTAAGGTGTTTTTAGATTTAAATTTACTTGGCAAATAAAGGGCAAATATAATTTCATTGTGTTTGTTGTATCTTGAAAAATATATTTGCAAAGACATTGTTTCTTTTAATTGAAGCTTTAAGGTTTTTTTAGAATTAAATTTACTTGGCAAATGTATGGCAAATATAATTTCATGATATCTTGAAAAATATATTTCCAAACACATTGGGCTTTTTAATTGACGATTGATTAAGTTTTTTTAATTAAATTTACTTTAGCAAATAAATGGAAAATATAATTTCATTTTATCTTGAAAAATATATTTGCTAACACATTATGTCTTTTAATTGACGCTTTATATTTTTTTAGATTTAAATTTACCTGCAAATAAATGACAAATATAATTTCATTGTATTCATTGTATCTTGAAAAATATATTTGCAAACACATTGTGCCTTTTAATTAACACTGAAAGGTTTTTTTTTATTTAAATTTACTTGAAAATAAATGACAAATATAATTTCATTGTATTCATTGTATCTTGAAAAATGCATTTGCAGCATCATTGTGTTTTTAATAGACATTTTAAGGTTTTTCCCTTAGATTTAAATTTACTTACAAATACATCACAAATATAATTTCATTGTACTTATTGTATCTTGAAAAATATATTAGCAAAGGCATAGTGTCTTTTAATTGACGCTTTAAGTTTTTATTTAGATTTCAAATTACTTGGCAAATAAATGACAAATATAATTTTATTGTGTTCATTCTATCTTGAAAAATATATTTATAAATATATTGTGCTTTTTAATTGACGCTTTTCATTATTAATATTTCATTAAAAATATTCATTACGCACATACGCACACAAAGTACATTTATAATAAGTATTATACATTCATAATTTTTCTTACATACAAAGATATTTCAAAAGCAGATGGGAGACACTGTACTTCATTTCATTGTATTTTTTAAGATACATTCGAAACCATATTGTGACTTAATGTACGAAGTTTTTACTAGTTTTTAGTTTTTTTTTTGGTAAATACTGGAGTAGTTTTTTTTTGGTAAATGCTGGAGTAATTTTGCTTACATAAAGATATTTCAAAAGTGGATGGGAGACGCTGTACATCATTTCACTGTATTTTTAAGATACATTAGAAACCATATTGTGTCTTAATGTACGAAGTTTTTACTAGTTTTTAAATTTTTTTTGGTAAATACTGCAGTAGTTTTTTTTTTGGTAAATACTGGAGTAATTTTGCTTACATAAAGATATTTCAAAAGTGGATGAGAGACGTTGTACATCATTTCATTGTATTTTTAAGATACATTAGAAACCATATTGTGTCTTAATGTACGAAGTTTTTACTAGTTTTTAGTTTTTTTTTTTTTGAAATACTGGAGTAGTTTTTGTTTTGGTAAATACTGGAGTAATTTTGCTTACATAAAGATATTTCAAAAGTGGATGAGAGACGTTGTACATCATTTCATTGTATTTTTAAGATACATTAGAAACCATATTGTGTCTTAATGTACGAAGTTTTTACTAGTTTTTAGTTCTTTTTGGTAAATACTGGAGTACATTAAATTTTATCAGTACTTATCAGAAGAATTTAAACTACAATAATACTAGGAGTAACAAAGGAAAATAAAATATAAAACTGAGATTTTGTTTCATGAAGTAAATGATGTACAAATGACGTAAGGACAAAATTAAAGCTTCTTGATGCCACTCCTGTAAAAAGAAGTGACATTCAAGCGATGATATTACGGACAAAAAATCAAAATAAAAGTGTAAGATAGCATATCCTCAATCGTGAAATGTAACTAAACAAGGCACCGTTAATATGTAATTTATTAATTAATGAGAATTAATTACGAGTAATATTGAAAACTAATGATGGTTTGACGGAAAAAAATATAATAAAATAACCACACCCATCGTTCGAAATGGGTTGCCAAGAAAAAAAATCTAGAATGTTCTATGTTGCGACATAAATTATCGTCCCAAACGGCGATTACGTATTCATTATATCTTAATAAACGCCTATTAGGACGCGCCTGATGCCACACACGACACAAAACTATTCGCGACATTCCCCTTAGCGGTCAAAAAATGTCACTTAACCCCTCGATTTCGAACGATCGAATACCGATTCATCACCTTTTAATGACAAGGGGGGGGAGTAAAAAAATTCCCCGGCGTTCCACGCGCGGATTCCGCCATCTTGTGTTCCCCCCTTTTTTTTCTTTGGTTTTATTACTTCCAAATCGTCTGCCGTTTCGATGATGATGAATAGCGCGATATTATTAATCGATTCTCGATGAAACTGCGAAAATCTGCGAGCGTTCGATAAGGTAGATCGTCTGCGGCCGATGGAACCACCCCGGAGCACATTAATCAGACTGTAAAAGGAGAAAGTTCTTATTTTTGGTGAAGACGTTCCCTTTTCCGGAGGAAGAAAAGGGGTGTTCCGAACGACGTCTAATAGCTGTTGACTCGGGAGAAGGTTCTTCAGATCGATGGATGCGGGATTAATTAATGTATTTAATTACAGGAGTAATTAAGAGGCGACCGCGCTCTGCTTTTATCGCGCTGCTATTTATTGCCATCCATTATTACAAGGGGAGAGTGGACGCGAATTTGTTGTGTTGCGATAAAAGGAATGGCAACGGGGAAAGTAATTAGCAGACGAACAATTTTTCGTCTGCCTCGACACAGGCACAACACTTTTACATCGTCTTATCTGGGAGGCATCGTACAAAGGGATGCTGCTGCACTTTTCTTCTGGTTGGCGAGAATCAAAACAGAATGTTTGGAGGGGAACATTGAAGAATTTCTGGAATCAAAAATGGCAACGCTCTCAAACTCCCAACATATTGATCCTTTCCTAGAAATGTAATATTTATTGGTAAAACTGATGAGACAGTAAAACGATTTTTAAGCGTGATTTAAAAATGGAGTACCTCAATTAATGAATAAAAGACATTTATAAAGGCCAAACTCCCCTTCTCTACAACCATGCCTAGATCCTTTTATCTATACTTTGTATAGATAAAAACAAAGGGTTGCGGTATCAAATCTTTCAATTACAAGATTGCTTCCTTTGTCGACAGAGCTATTGGGACTCACTAATTTTATAGTCATATAAGGTATGTTATGTTGAAAAATAAAAATAAAATAGTAAGTTCTAATTCGTACATCAACACATTTTCATTTTCGTACTTAATCATAAAATTATTTTAAATACTGGAGTTTCCATGACTTCAGTGTTTACCAGTCAAATTTAAAGTTATTAAAAACTATGAGTGTAATATAAAAGGCAGGGTTTTTTTTCCAATCTGATTTAGGGTTAGTCTGATATAGATATATATAACAGATTTCTACAAAAAAAAGTAGAAAAATATATAAAACACAACAATAAATAAAATTAGAATTTAGAAAAAAAATCAAATAAATCTGATTTAAATCAAACCAAATCTGATTTTTTTGAATTATAAAAAAATATGATTTTTTCCAACTCTGAATTAGGGTTAGTCTATTATAGATATATATAACAGATTTCTACAAAAAAGTTAGACAAAATATATAAAACACAGTAATACTCATAAGTAGAATTAAGAAAAAAAATCAAATAATTCTGATTTAAATCAAATAAATCTTATTATTATTATTTTCTTAAAGCATGATTTTTTTCCAACCTTGATTTAGGTTTAGATTATCATAGAAATATATAACAGATTTGTACAAAAAAATTAGACAAAATATATAAAACACAACAATACTTAAAATTAGAATTTAGACAAAATCTAATAAATCTGATTTTTTTTTAATTTTATTTAAAAAATCATGATTTTTTCGAAACTTGATTTAGGGTTAGTTTATTACATAAATATATAGCAGATTTCTACAAAAAAATTAGACAAAATATATAAAACACAACAATAATTAAAATTAGAATTAAAAAACAAATAATTCTGATTTAAATTAAATAAATTTGATTTTTTTGATTTTTAAAAAAAATCATGATTT
>CM063510.1:147022265-147037265 GCA_032207245.1 Pardosa pseudoannulata
CTGTGCACACGCCAATGTTTTGGGTGGAGTTTTTTTCCCTGTCGAAGAAATTGTTTTTGACAAAAACACTATAATTATCATTTTAAAGCATTTGGATAGAGAAATTTGACAGTTTATAAACGATAATCGTAATAATAAGTTGTCTTACTTAGGTGTATATGCGAACAATTTGCTCCCAGTAAAATATGTCACGTAATTTTTAAAGAAATAGGATCCCTTATATTAACTCCTTCCGGTATGATTTAATAATGAAAAACTGTGCATGAAATAACCATTTAATTTTTATTTAAAAAACGTGTTTCATTTTACAATTCTTACATATTCTTAATTAAAATCCACTTTTTACATAGTGTTAAATAATATCAGAAACAGTAAAATTAAGAAAATATCAAAGCAAAACATTAATAAGGTATACAGATAATAGTCTTCAAGCTAGTGGTACTTTTCAAAACAAAGTGCAAAGGAATTCTTAATTGTTTACACCGCCAAGTAGTCTCACTTTTAATTTGATTCTTGTAACACACATGGCATTTCTTAGTAGGTTTTCTTTTATTCTGACTCATTAATTTGGCAATGACTTGTACCAAGTAAACAAAATATGCAATAGTGACTTGTGATTTTTACAAGTGATAAAAGTGTTGCCGAATTCAGTACACTAGAAATTTTAAACTAAATTAATTATCATATTTAACAGTAACTTTAATCGCATGACCAGTGTAGCTCGTCATTGTGCGGTATGGAATGAAAAACTAATGACGAGCTAGACTCGTCATTTTACCGGAAGGGGTTAAATTAATGGTCATTAAATATATCAGTTAATGAAAGATATTTTTTATATTTATATCTTAACAATACAAATTATTTTATTTTGATCATAGTTATTACATTTTTATATTAATATTACATTTTGTAAATATAATAGTAAATAGAATTATAAAAAGAAAAGACAAACATCAAACCTTAAAATAGAATGGTTTTAATTAATGCGAAACGTGAAATTTGGAATGTTCATTTGATATTATTTCTTCAAAGTTTGGATCCAAATCGCTTTCAGCAATCCTTAATACCGAGTGTAGATTTTCGTCAAATTATAATACTCTGTTATTTATATATTTTTCACTATTTATATGTACGCTACGCATACAAATACTGTTGATTTCAACAAAATCGCATATAAGAGATTAAAACAATGCATGCAGGATTTTTCAACGGGCCGGATAAAGTAAGCAAAAAGGCCGGATCCGGCCCGCGGGTCGGCTTTTGCACACCTCTGATCTAACCCTTTACAACGCTAAATTTATTAGGTTTTGTTGTATGGAGGTCTTACTGTATTAACATTTTCAATACATTCCCATCATGCTAGAAGCATAGTGGGTGCTACAAGTGATAGAAAAAGAGAGAGGAAAGTGAAAGGTAGAGAAGCATAGAGGTAATGAGGAAAACAGGGGATGAGCGACCGGCTCAGTTTGAAATTTCGAACGCAGGGAGTTCTTAAACGCCGCTTTTCGTCCCAATCACGACGTCGAGAATGTTCCGAAAGAGTTCGATCTGTTGCGGTCCATTAGTCTGACGATAGGTACACCCCCACAAATGAAATTCGGATTCCGCTCGATCCGATAAAATCGCGAACGATATCTCCCTGCCAAACAATAATGAGCTCGGAAAAAAAATGAGAAATCGTCTGCAAGATTGAAACTTTCATTTGGACACGGTGATGAGCCCGCCGATTAAATGAACGATCGTTCCTCGAACGTTCCGGAATAAAAAAAAAGAAAGAAAAATAGAATGGTTCTAGTTTCGAGGAGAATTTTGGAAAAAGGAGAGTCTGAGAGGGAAAAATATAATTCTTTCATTCTCCAACGTAGAAGATGAAGATTTTTTTGTATATATATATATATATATATATATATATATATATATATATATATATATACATATATATATATAAGAAAGGGATTGCTAGGATTTGTTGTAAAGGGCCAGTGCCCAGTTATTTTTTTTTAAACTTTTATGTATATGATGAGATATCACTCAGAAATGTCGTTTATTCTTCGTGGAGAAATGGTATCATTCAACTGAATCTGTTGCTTTTTTAGCTCAAACAGGTTGACTTGTAAGGCGTAGACACGTTCCGAAATCACTCCAAAAAGTGTTTCTCTCTCAGAGGTCACTCTTCATCTTTATTTTGAAGTTGGATATTTTAACTACAATAACTGCTTCATTAGACTTCGTATAAAAAATGTAAAATGTAATTACTTCAGTGTTAACGCGTCACCAAATAGTATCGTCAACTGAATGTGTTGCTTTTTTAACGCAAACAGGTTGACTTGTAAGCCATAGACACGTTCCGAAATCATTCTAAAAAGTGTTTCTCTCTCAGAGATCACTCTTCATCTTTCTTTTGATGTCGGATATTTTAGCTACAATAACTTCTTCATTAGACTTCGTATAAAAAGAAGTAAAAAGTAATTACTTCAGTGATAACGTGTCACCAAATAGTATTGTCAACTGAATCTGTTGCTTTTTTAACGAAAACTGGTTGACTTGAAAGGCGTAGAGACGTTACGAAATCATTCCAAAAAGTGTTTCTCTCTCAGAGGTCACTCTTCATCTTTCTTTTGAAGTCGGATATTTTAACTATAACAATTGCTTCTTTAGAGTTTGTATAAAAAGAAGTAAAAGGTAATTACTTCATTATTAACGCCTCACCATGTTCTTGTTAGTTATTGATTCGTATAACTGGTAAAAAACGGGCCAATTTCTTGTGTTACAACGAAATATTACAACCAACTTATTTGAGTTCAGGTTGACGGGAAATAATGCATTTAACCCTTTAACCCCTTGAGGACCAGCAAGTAAATGCTATATGAGTCGACCGTTTTGAAAACCGTTGCCATTTAGTGTCGTCTAATAATTAAATCTAGCATTTAAAAATTCAAATAAAACGTTCCGATCTCCGATTACGCATCTGGTCTGTCAATATCAACCGGAGATCATCGCGTGGACGCGACATTAGACTGATAAGAGTGAGATTGCTTCGTCGCGTATACGAGACGTTGGTTGCGAACGGGTTAATGCCCGAGTCATTTCTGCCGTTTCCATATCGATGCCTGTCTTAAATCTAAGTTATTATAGAGTGTACAGAATAAAATAAATAAGTTTAATAGCTTCACTGGTTAATTTTTTTACCAGAAATGTTCCTAAAAAAAGGCATATTTATTGTTGCTTATCATTAAAGTCCTAACTTAAAATTAAAGGAAAACAAAAGAATTTTTTTTAAAGATTGATAAATAATGAATTTAAGAATTTTTTTATTTTACCACATTGGTACACAAATGCCCCTAAATGTTGGCTTTTCACAATCCTAGGGTATGTAGAGTTAAGTCAGTTAGTTCATCAGAAGTATCATCAGTTTGTATATGTACGGTTGGAATGCTATTAAAGTAAAGAAAATTAAAGTAAACCGGGGACAGGGAAGAGATGGGTATTCCCCCTCAATTTCGATAAAATGTCTAGCAGACATCAAATCTTCGTCGAAGTTTAGTTTCGTACACGTATTATCTGAAGATTAATTCAAAATATTACAGGACAATTCAGAATTTGAAACAGAATTGTCAGAAACAACTAACAATAAAGTGTTATCAGTAATATCATCCACAGCTAAGATGCTTTCAACACAATTAGAAAACTGTATAACAAAATATCAAGAACAAAGAATGCGAGAAATTTTCGACTTCCGGTACTAAAGAAAAAACTATCTAGAATATTTCAACAGAGGCATTGAATAGCCATGGCATTGAATAGCTTTCTAACTGTAGAGTCTTTTTTAACCCCTTAATGTGTCAGGCTCGAGTTAACTCGAGAGCGCTAAACTGACCATACTGTGTACACTCGAAATAATTCTAGCGGAGTTGTACTTCATGTTGCTATAATTTTCATATTCGAATGCAATCGAGAATTGAAAATAATAATGTGAAACAATAAAAAAAAACCAATCGTTTTATTGGTATTTATTATTTACATGGGACTGTAAGCTTACTTATTCAAGTATAAAATATATTTTTTTCTTAATCCAACGTTCTAAATTGTGTTTTTTACATTAAAAAATTTTTTTTGGCAGGCCGTTTTCAAAAAAACTGTTTATTAAGGTTTTAATCAATTTAAAAAAAGGCAAATCAAAACAAGAATGGGGAAATGTTGGTGCCAGATTGGGTCAACTATTACGACGGGCAAACCAGTTAAGGGGTTAAAAAACTTTGAATACTACCTCATGTCACGGTCAGGATCCGCTACCGTTTCAACCTCATCTAGAGGTTTCGACTGCTGCAACTAAGCGAACCACTTCAGGAAAGAAGTCGAAAGTACAAAGAAAACTTACAATAAAGCTTCTTCAAATTAATGCAAGGGGGTAATTAATTCGTCAATAATAATTAAGCAAGAAAATGAGCCGAGTTTATGCGAGGGACGTTTACTGTCGTTTTAAAACGGAAAAATTTCGGAAGCATTCGATGGTCACGGAAAGGTGGATGGCTCGACATTTTAATGATGGAAGGAGAATAGTGTTTATGGCTTTTCTAATTGTTTTTCTGCATGCAACTCGAATGAAAGGGGTATTTTTAATTATTGTTTGGCAGGACATTTCTTTTCCAATGCTCAACACGGGTACTATTAACACTTGTCTTGTCATCCCGTTCCATACTTTAACCCTTTAATGTCCGAACCATTTGTGCCGTTTCCATATCGATGCTTATCTAAAATCTACGTTATTGTGGACTGCGCTGGATAAAATAAATAGTAAGTTTAAGCAACTTCGAATACTACAGTACATCACGTTACGGATGAGTTAAAGTTCTAACCCCATCATATGATTCCACTGATGACAAAAAGGAAAAATATTTGGTAAAATAAATATTATAAAATGGAGTTTTAGTTTAGATAACGCAATTTATTACGATTTCAGTCTGCTGAAAAAGTGATTGATCTATACTGTTCGAATAATCGTAAAGTGTCGATCCAAATGAATAATAATAATAATAATAGCCTAAGTTTTCTGTCCGTCTGTCCAGGAATTTATGAAGTATTTGGACCTGGAATGGATAGAGGTATCCGTATTGGATTCTTGACGAGTTAGGGTTACCAAAATTCAAAGTGAGTAAAATTTATCTTCTCCTAAACTGTCGATCCGATTCTAAAATAAATTGGTTAAATATGCTGTATATTACAGCAAAAATACTGTTGGCTTTAAAACGTTCGAAATCCACCCCTTCTCCACTTTTAGAGAGTTTAATGTCAATATTTCAAGACCTATTTTCCATGACTTAGAGCAGGCGATTCAATTTATAAATTTATCCCATTATAAGTACGATGGCCGATTGGTTAGGATGGTAGCCTTTGGTGCCGGTTCGAATCTCAATGTGGCATGGATGTTCGTAGCCGTTCGGAATCGGCTTTAAACATTAGGTCCCTGTCTCATTAGCCTTCGTGTTGCAAAAAAAGTAGACCGTAGCACTCCAAAATCAAACCAACCATTATAAGTAAATGAAAATAACATTTTTTTTCTATCATTATGACGTCATTCCTTTAAACATCTCATAATCATTTCTTATTTTAATTTTTTTAAAATATCGTCTGCATTATTTCCATACGTTTTATCACTGAACTTAGATATCACGTAAATAATTTTCTCTTATATTTGATTTAAAAAATAGATTAGGTACATATGTGATAATTTTAAATTTAATCATCTATTATTTTTTGTTATAATGAAAATTTTACTATCGGTATTAACAACAAATTCTTTTCACAAAAGTCTAGGAGTGTATTTCACGGACTAATAAATATCTAGAGTTTAAGTTATATATTTTTAAAATTAAGAAGTTTGTTCGTTTGTATGTTTGTTTTTTTATAAATACCTAGATGGTTTGCATTCGATTCACTCAATTTTGGACATCATTCATATATATCGCCAAATAATACCAAATAATAATAATGACGGTCTATATTCTAGTTTCAGTTATGCTTCTAAACATGATTTTCTAATCTGTGTTGGACCTATATTTTTTCGAACATTCGCACGATCTAAATATGTTCGGCAAAGTAAAGCAACACATTTCTGTGCAATTGTCCTCGTGTTTTTAAAAAATTCAAACACATTTTCCTGTTTTATTCGAATGAATTTTTCATTTATTAATGACTATACATTCTTCGATATCTTCAATTTATTTTACTTTATTTCGCAACAATTTATTCTGCGAAATTGTTCTATTTGTCTGCATTGAGCATTACTTTCATTTTGCAGTTTTCTTCTTTCGTTTTACTGCTCGTCAATTAGAACACAAAAGAATTTCAAACGCAACGAAATCCGTGAAATTGAGGCCAAAAATAAAAATCGTTTTCCGAATTCTGCAAAACGCGCTCGTCTTTCAGATAAACTTTTTATCTCGTTGTATCTGATTGTACAATTTTATTGCATTATTTGATTCTATTTATTTCGAATGAAGTATTTTAAAAATTCTAAGAACTCTTTAAGTCTAATTTTTTATATACAAAAATAGTCCGTGTGTGCAACATATTATAGAGGGGTGTTTATGTGAAAGATAATTTTCCAATTTAAAAGATGGAATTTCTATCAATTGATTGGTACATGTATTACCTATACATTAATCTATTTAACTAGCATATAGCCCGTCATATGACAGGATAAGTAAAATTTTTAATTTTCCAGAATTGAAAAGTACCCTATGAGGCAGGTAAAAAAATGGTTTGTTTTTCGGCTGAGAATTATATGGTACACGCTCAATAATGTGTTTATCTTCATACTCCTCTAACGTCTCCCGATACTGTGACTGCAGTTTAGAATCACGTTGAAGTCATTTAGAAAGATAATTCAAAGTTTCTTTTAGATACGTCGAAATTATTGTTAAGTTCTTCTCAATTGTTTTTACCGCAGTAATTAATGGAAGTAAAGAAATGAAATTATCATTTCCACTACACCCTGGAGATAGATACAATTTGCTGTCAATACCGCCGACAAAATTTTGATAGGAACAAAAATAATCTATGATTAAATTTCAAATTATCACATATGTACCTAATCTATTATTTAAGCCAAATATAAAAGAAAATTATTTACGTAATATCTAAGTTCAGTGATAAAACGTATGGAAATAATGCAGACGATATTTAAATAATTTAAAATAAGAAATGATTAAATGAGATGGTTAAAGGAATAACGTCATGATACTAGAAAAAAATCTTATTTTTATCTATTTATTATGTGATGAATTAATAAATTTAATCGCCTGCTCTTAACCGGGGAAAAGAGGGCTTGAAATAATGGCATTAAACGCTCGAAAAGGGAAGAAAGGTTGGATTTCGAACGTTTTAAAGAGTATTTTTCGCTGTGATTTGACGCATATTTATACGAATTTACTTTAGAATCTGATTGGTTAGGAGAAGATAAACTTTACTGGCTTTGAATTATGCTAACCCTAACTCATCAAAAATCCAATATCGATGCTTCTATCCATTTCAGGTCCAACCTCTTCATAAATACGAGGACAGACGGATGGATAACTTAGGCTATTATTATATAGAGGATGAGTTACCTATATGATAGGTAAATTATGAATCTATTTTAAGTAGCTATTTCTACAGTCTATTTCTTATGTATGTACACTATCGGTCTAATAGTATTCTATCTAAAGATTGACACGATGCTTGAATTACTTGTCAATATGTCAATCTTCTGAACGAACAGCAGGGTGCTGCCTTCCTGTACTGGAGTCCTGGAATGGATGTTCTTAGCCTTACGTATTCGATTTTTAGTAGATCCTGGAATGACTAGAAAGCATGTATCGTAGCAATCAATCAATCAATCTTATTAATTATAAACTAGATAAGTAATAATTATTCTTGTTCCAGTGCAGCTAACCATACAGATATCTTAATGCACAGTTCTTACTCCTTTAACAGCACCGAGGAAGGTTTGGGTTAGAGTCTACTTTTTTTGCAACACAAGGGTTAGTGAGATCTGGACCTACTGCTTAAAGCCGATTCCGAACGGCTACGAACATCCATGTCACAGTGGGATTTGTACCCACAAACTCTGGTACCGAAGATCAGTGGTCTAAACATCGTTTGGCTTCACCAGGCGAGGACATGTAGCCTAAGAAATGCTACGGACACGAAAAACATTGCCCCCGCTGGGTTCTCGTCATTTAGAACCAGGGACTAAGCAGCACATCCCCACACGTATCGTTTGAGAACTTGAAGCACATAGAGACCACGAACCTATTTTATGTGCACTAACCATCATTAATGAACACGGCAGATCTTTTGGCGGCTCCAGCCTTGAACTAACAGCAGTCCACTTTTGAGATTGATGCCGGACCAGCTACCGAGGTTCAGATCTATAGTAGATTAATTATCTATAATTTTTTGTATTTGATAGATAGATATCATCGATTGATAGATGGTTAGATTTACGATTAATCTTAAATGCATGTAGAGTTTCATTGTCCCACGTTATCTGTCGATGTATGACAATGAGAATAGAGAGATTTAATATGGAAAATAGATGGAAATAATAGATGGTTTATTTGTAGATTAATAAATTTGTATCAGTATTGTCGGTAGATATCAGTTAGGATTGGTAGATTAATAACTTATCTACCGATATTAGATTAACAATCTATTTTATAGGTGGGAATAGATTTCTAACTTATATAGTAATGATAAATAATCATTTTAGATAGATTTTATTTATATATAGATAACCTGTGATAAGTTGATTATCGTTATAAATAGATTTTTGTAGGTAGTTAATCTGTGATAGGTAGATTATCATTATAGATAGGTTTTATTTATAGGTAGATTTTGAATGATAGGTAGATTATCATTATGTATGATAGTTATATAAGTATGCATGTATAAAATGTAATATTTTTTTTCATAAAACAAAAATATGGTTCTTGAGATTTAGAACTCGAATAATGGTGTAAACACGAACGTCATCGATTTTCGATTACAACCGAGGTGTAGCTTCCCTCTCCAATACTCTTCATATATATATATATATATATACGTTCCATTCTTGCTACTCTTTTTCTACTCTTTTCCGTTGTTTAAAAACGGGGGTCGGGCCCGAAGTGTTTTGTTTTGTTGTTGATATTCCTTCCCTCTTGTTCTTTACGTCGTATATGAGGTAGAAAATAAAAATAAAGGCCGTTTCTCACTCCATTTGTGTTTTGAAAATTTTCTTTATAAATATTTTTTTTTTACTTTCTTCTTTTAAAAATTTTTTTGGGGTAAAAAAAATAAAGATGCTTCGCTACGTCGTCTCAAATCACCATTTCTGAGATTTTGGGTTCGCTTCAAAGAGGAACGAAAGAGAAAAAAAAATTTCTTTTTTTCCCATTTTCAAGTTTGAAAGCTAATTTCTGGATCATGGAAGAAATTTGAAGTGAAAGTTGAAGAAGTGGGGAGGGAAAAAAACCTTTACGTTCTCAAATTTCATTTTTCCCCTTTTTGGGGGGAACGAAATGTTTTTGTAATAGTTATTGATACATTTGTCAAAATTCCTTTGCCGTAATTCGAAGCGGCCCATTTTTAAAACTGATAATTTCGCTCCTTTAAGTGATTTTGATTTCGTTTGCAGAATGGAAATGGGGGTGGGGTGGAGAGATTGATTTTTACATCACGTGAAGTGGGCTTTGTATAGAAGGGGTTCCATTCTCATCTTCTATAATAATAAACGAGTTATAGTTTCTCGTGTCGAAAAGTACAGTAATTGTTCCAAAATTAGGACTCCTCGAAATTCAGTGATAATCGTCTTTCTTCGTTTAACCCTTTCGTGGACCATTTATTTCTCACTCCATGTTTCCAAACTTTCAAAACAGAACTGCTAATTTTATTTAATCGGTCGAACAACAGATGACAGCGAAAAAACCGAAGCGGGAAATTAGTCTTCCAATAGCAAAATCAATATATTAGAATGGGTTTTGCGCTTCCCACAGGTGTGTAAGATCGTGTAGGTGGGAAGTAATCTTCCCACGGCCCACGAAAGGGTTAAATCTTTGGTATACGAGGAGTAATAAGCATCTTGCACGATCTCAATTTCTTGCGTTCGTCCTGTATGTCCTTGGAGTGTGTTTGTGCAGACTGTTAAAAAGTATTCTGCCACTGGGTGTATAGGTATGTGAGAATATATGCTTGCCAAAATCATTTTTGTCTTTTTTCTTCCAATTGTTAGAAATCGCTTCGAAATCCAAGACAAACTTCATGCCAAGCTTTACCAGTAGTGTTTTTGTCCTTAAAAATTTCGCATAGTTTCCAGAGTTTTATCCCATAAAACAGGTCTCTCTTGTATTTATAAAATCAGAATTTCATTAACAATAAGGCTCGTGTTCACGGAACTATTCATATTCACAACGAAAGTCGAACGCAAATGGTAGAAAAAACCATGTGTGTGCAAATGTGCATTGGGTCCCATAGACCTCTAGTTCGGGACGACGGATAAACTTCCGCTGAGCTCCAGTGGTACCACACGGCTGCAGAGCAAACGTCGAAAGCAAATTAACCGATCAAGTTCAAAGTCAATGTAATTGGGTTTAACAGAGTACCTAGAGAAGTGTCAGGTCTTCACTTTAACCTAAGAAAGTAAGCAGAACAAAACATAAATTTAGGCCTGTAGGCAAAAAGTGATCCAAACAAAAATTTAATACACTCCAGTTCACAAGGAAGAGAGGAGTTGAGGACGTTCTCATTAAAAAATTATGAGTAACCAACGCGTCAATATCAAAAGGCAATTAGGGGATAATTAGACTGTAATTGACCATTAACCGATCGTTTTTTCCGTTGTATCGTATCCGGTCCCTGTTTTAGGTGACAGAAGGAAGAATCAGGTGTATCTCGATTAATAAATTTATTTACACTTCTGCTACATACATCATTTCACAATTATACCCCCCCCCCAAAAAAAAAGCAATTTCCGATCACAGGTAAATGATTAGTACACGTAGGCCTGAGTAGAGACGGATACCTAAACTAAAATCAGTCTCTGCCGAAATGCTGGTGATCCGAAAGAAGAAACAATTCGGTAGCTCTCGCGAAAGTTCACTGAAGTACTGGTAGAATATCAAAGAACAGTTAGAGTTCCAAAGGAAAAATGCAAACAATCCTGAAGAGGATTATATTAGAAAAGGAAACCCAATGCACCGGGCATCGTTTCAATCTCAGTAAGTGGTATATCCCAAGACGGGATTTCGCTAAATAAAACTCTCCGATGGAGAGCTGGTCGAGGCAACCTCAGAGTTAGCTGATGCGGGCTACTCTTTAAAGAAACGATCCCAAGGTGGAATTATAGCCCCCCCCCCAAAAAAAAAAAAAAAAAAAAAAAAACCTCCGATAGAGAGACTGGTCAAGGCAACCTCTCAATTATCTGGTTGCTAGCTAACTAACTTCTCTAAAATACAAATCTTCTCTCTTCACTTTCTAGGGGAGGGGCCTCGCCCACAATTTCACTATTGGATCACCTAGCGATGACCTCACCTTCGAACAACTAGATTGGTCCGGGTTAAACAGTCATCGGCCGCAAACGCAGGGGTTCCTGGAATTCTTAGTGGCTACATCTGAGTCGCGGCAAATCCTTTGTTGCTCCAATGATCCTATTTCTGGCTGTCAGTGAAGGTCCCGGGTTGTCTGGTATATTGTTCCTCTACTATAAGGCAGAACAGTGTAATTATCGTGGTGCCGGGGAAAACAATCCTTTTGTATCCACACATGTGAAGTCCACCTCTCAAAGCAAAGTTCTCTGATGTCGACACACCGCTAAATCACGCCGTTACACCGTCTAATGTGCAAGCTGTAGTCTATTTCAAATCACTACTATTGGAATGGAGGTGACGTTAAATTTTCCGCTCGGAAAAATCCGCAGTGTGTGTAACCAGCCTGAGTTAGGAAACAAGTTTGACTGTACCGTGCTCGTCAAAATATAGCTTCGAAAATATATCGAGCATTCTTTTCAAAATAAATTCCCGATTAAAAATAAACAAAAGCCCGATAAAAATAATTTGTAAACATAGCCGTTTAATCTTACCGCTTCGATCTTTATTAGAAAATTTAATAAAATGATAATGAATTTAAAAATGGCTTTTATAAAATGATTCAATTATACTTTCCTTTTGGAAAGGGGGAAAAAAAGCATCCAAAACTCGAGAAAAGAATTTAATTGTTGTTTGTTCTCAGTTTTTCCCTCCCCTTTCTCGTTAATTAATTTTTAACGAGATTGGAAGAAAATATTCGCCGGGTTTTTTTGTTTTCTCGTTTTTATCTCTCGGTTTTTCTTACACGTTTTCTTGCATCCATTTTTAAACAGGAGGACGAGAGCTTTTATTACAGAAAGCGAAACCGCTGCATTTTGTTTTTATATTTTATAAATATTTTATTGTTTCTTTTTCAAGTTGAGGGGGGGGGTGAACAAGAGTATGTGCGCGTTCCGTTTAATTAATTGAAATTTATTATTTTATCGAACATTCCGAAGTGGTTGAGAGGCTTCTGAGATTTCTTACTTTAGGAATAAATTATTTCGGTACAGTTCTTTTGCGTTTTTTGGTATGGATGATTAAGTACCTGTCTATTGGGGTGGTCCAAAATCATATAGCATATTTCATGTTTTAGATAAAAAGAGAACGAAATTAAAGTATGAATATGCTTATTGGAAAAGAAATTTAAAACGGATGTACATAAGAAAATTTTAAACATTGAGTCGAAGGAAATTCAAAAATGTTTGTTTAATACATATTCGAAATAACGCTTATAGACACACACATACACACATATATATAGATAGATATAGGTATACATGCATATATGTAATGAGACGGACTTCTCGATAGGTGGTTGCAGTCATGGCCATAAAAATGATACGTTTTAGCTAAAGACCTTTATTGCGATAACGTTGGAGGATGGGTTCCCTCTTCATTATAGGGACAGGACAAACTAAAATGTCAACTAGCATGAAGTTCTATGTACAAGACACGTAACACCTGGGTCACCATCTGTGAAAAAATAGCTCTAGGAGAATTTGCCTCCGACAGCGTGTATCACCTTTTTTGGGGGAAATTTCCTAAATTGTCTGCTAGGGCCATGTAGGATTATAATTGGTCAGGCCCCTTCTCCGAGGGAGCAAATTGTAGCCCCAGAGGTCAATTTAGGTTAGGGATTAAAAGGGGGAATGCAATATGACGCGGTAATTTTTAGCCCTTGATTTAAGTTTTGAAAACCCCTGAGAATTTTCTTCACACACACACACACACACACACATATATATATATATATATTATATTATATATATTATATATATATATATATATATATATGAATATATATATATATATATATATATATATATATATATATATATAATATATACATATATATATATATATATTATATTATATATATATTATATATATATGAATATATATAAATATGAATATATATATATATATATATATATATATATATATATATATATATGTATATATATATATGAATATATATATATATATATATATGTATATATAGAGAGAGAGAGATGGAGAAGGAGAGAGAGAGAGATGCATATACACTCATGTCCATAAATTAATGAAGTTCAGGCAATGAAAGAGATAAAAGCAAAATAAATTTGACTTATTTGTAAAGTCTATTTATTAAACAAAAGGTAAAGAGCAAAAAAGATGCTATATGTTTGACATAATTAATAAAAATTGCGATTTTTATTACTCCGTGGAGCAAATTTCAAAAAAGAACCTATTTACAGAAAACAGTATAACATGGTTAGTATGATGGTTAATACGGAGTATGTCTCCCGGACGATGCAATACAAGCGTTACAACGCCTACGCATGCTGAGTATCAGATTATCAATCTGATCTTGGGGAAAATTACACCACTCATCAAGCAATGCCCTCCGAAGTTCCGATAGGCAGTTGGGAGGGGGTTGACGGGTTGCAATTTGTCGGCCAAGCATGTCCCACACATGCTCTATTGGATTCAAGTCCGGTGAATATGCTGGCCAATCCATACGAGTGATATCCTCCGATTGAAGGCATTCGTCTACAATGTTTGCACGGTGAAGTCGGTCATTGTCATCCATATACAGAAATTCAGGACCCATGGCGCCCCGAAACAAACGTACATGTTGTTCCAGAATGACATCCCGATAGATGTGGCCTGTCATTATATATAATCAGCAAAATATTTCAATTTGGTTTCATTTCACACAACTATATATGTATCCGATAACAAGTTTCTTAGCATTATATTTGAAAAATATGCCTATATTTTTAAATAACCAGGGATGTTTTGGCGATGTTAACTTTATGCAATCATAGCGAAAGGTACTTCCTTAGAAATTGAGAGTAGGCTATAATTTTATAAAAATTCTTCTTTATTCTCATCACGTACTTATATAGTAGTTGAACATGTCCTACGAATACGAAATTCACTATGTATCTATGTTTTTAGGTGAATGTCTCCTTAAGGAGGAATGAATCACGTGATTAATCTTTTCATGAGAGAGAGTTAAAGACAGCAGTTTCGTTGCGGCTTGTTAAAATATTCCGGTCACAACCTGAAACAAAAAGGCAGATCACTGCATGAATATCGCAAGAGTATTCGGTTTTTCAAGGGAGAATTGCCATATGGTTTAGGGAAATTCTAAGAAAAGCCATACGTAGCAGTTATTAATTCAAAGTTAGCATCCGTTCTACTTTTTTCAATGAATCCTGCCCTTAATTTGATTTAGGTGGCTTTAGAAGTAAAGATAAAAAATTGTTGAATTAGAAACTTTGAGGAACTTTACAAGTAATAATTTTTATTTTATTCATATATAATATATAAAAAACATATTTATTATAAGCACACACACACTCACACATACGTGCGTATGTATGAATGACCTAATATATGCTTGCGTTGAGATGATCTTTTTTCTCCG
>CM063510.1:147054765-147057265 GCA_032207245.1 Pardosa pseudoannulata
GTAAAGCCATCTATTTTTCTGAGATGTATGGTATTCATTTAACTTCAACCATGGCCCGAACGATGGCAGAAAGGTTTGGGGGCTGGACTGCGGATCCGGAGTTCATGGGTTCGAATCGTACTATGGCATGGATGTTCGTAGCCGTTCGGAATCGGCTTTAATCAGTAGGTCCCGGTCTCATTAGCCTTCGTTTTGCAAAAAGTAGACCGTAGCACTCCAAAACCAAACTAACTTCAACCATGACTTTATGCGTTATCGTTTGGAGTCTCCTACATTGGTGAAAATCGCGATTCTGGATTTGGAATACCATAGAGAAGCAACCCCAAAATGAAATTTGCTATTGGCGTGTTTTTATCATTCACACATTTGCTATACAAATTTGTTTGCATTGGCTAGAAACATAAATTGGCGGGAAATACCGTGACGCCAGCTTTAACGCCAATTCGCCAAACCAGTAGTTCAAATTTTCAGTACATCGAGTGTCGAACTCCATGGCTGTGTAAAAATCTGTCCTCCCCATCGTGTTGTACTAGGGCAACTAGGGTTGTACTGTTGAAATTTTCGTGTTCACGGTAATGCATTAACTACTTGTTAAATATAAAGTTATGGAGGTATGATTGAAAACCATATGACGTGATGAACGTTTGAAACTTGTTGAAGATTAAAGGCCGAGTGAAATTAAAGGACTGAACAGACTTCGTACACATTGAGATTAAATATTAGAAACTATGAATTGTAAAATATTTCGACAGGTATGATTTGTAATGGCGAATCCTGCACCACCTGTTGCCCTGGACCTTTCGTCTTCAAAAGTTGACGGCATTAAACTGAATGATTGAGCAATATGGAATATATTGGATCGACTTTCACTTAAATGCTATCCCACCACCTGTTTTGATTAAATAATGCACGGTCTGGATATTCCCTGATCAAAGACGCCGAAAAGAGGCTACTTTTGAAAACTTCGACAACTGCGCTTTCTAACAGTGAGTAGATTAAATTTCAAAAATTTATTTCGAGGAGATTTCCGAACAAAAGAATTCCTTTTTTTATTGGATCGAACAGTAAGTTCGTTACCACTTTCTTTCGGATTTGGGGCAAACGCAATTTTCTGTTTTCGTTCGATTTCGATTTTGTTGCTTACTACTGAAGTGTGTAGAGTGTGGAACGTAGAGAATTGGGGAGCAGTAGATATAGGGTTGTTCACTTACATTGAAGAACCTAAATATATATATTTTTTTGTATAGTTACTTATGTAACATCTGTTCGCAATAACATTTTTATTGAAAAGATATGTGTTTATTTATAATTAGGACAAGACTAATAGGTGAGCCGTCTCTAAATAATTATATGCTAACTAAATCTTAATAAACATACTGAAAATATGTAATAACTAGTTTATCTCCCTATTTACTTCTAGAATAAACCATTGTTTCTAACTTTGGTAAGTTTTAAATAATGTTTATCCACATACTTTATTATTTCAAAACATTTCCGGAGTATTTTAAGTGGTTTTGAAATATTTGTTACCTTTAAAATTTCAGAAATCTCCATGATAATATTTGTAATAAGAAGCTAGTAAGTTATAATTTTGGTACCCAATAGTAGTGTCTCCCCATATTGTTAGATATGATAAGAAGTAATAATGTGCAAATTTAGATTTGTTAGATCATTGAACTGTTAAATAAGAAAGCAAGATCAGTGCAGTTTCTGGGTTTAATTTTGTTACTTCTGTTTTGAATGATACTCGTTTTAATGAGTATAATACTTTTTTATGTTTACTTAATAAGTGTACTCTGATAATATAAACTACTTAGTCAACATACTATAAATAAAATATATAATAAATATACTATTATATATGTATAAAATATTATAAATAATACAATATATATTTATTATATATACATATATATCTATATTTATATATACATATATTTATATATATATATATATTTATATATATATATCTATATATATTATATATATTATATATTTATAAGTATATATATATATACACTATTATATATGTATAACTATTATATATAATTATATATATATATATTATATATATATTATATATATTATATATATACACTATTATATATGTATATACTATTATATATATACATATATATATTTATACTACTATTATATATATATATATATATATTTATATATATATATATATATATATATATATATAGTATTATAAATATTATCTATTTATGCTATATATGTATATAAATATATAATTATATATTAAACTATATATATATATATCTATATATATATATATATTATATATATATATATATATATATATTACTATTATATAATTATACACTATTAATATATACTATTATATATTTATATATATTTATACTACTATATATATTATATATATTTATATATACATATATATTTATTATATATATATATATATATATATATATATTATATTATATAACATAAGTAGTATATAGTATTATATAAACTA
>CM063510.1:147062265-147074765 GCA_032207245.1 Pardosa pseudoannulata
ATAAGTAGTATATAGTATTATAAACTACTTATAGTCTATTTACTACTATAATTGTAAGTTTCTCATAATATATATATATGCGTACAGATATTGCTTGTACGTATTTATTATGTGTTTATGTAAATTTTATATTATCTGATCGTTTTTTCGTTATATTTTATAATCCATCACGACACAGGTGTATGTAGGCTAGAAACCTTTCATTATGCATCTCGTCATCAGACAAATGTGTCCTAGTTTGTCCTAGTCCAAGCGATAAGGTCTTTTAATCCATTACGACCTGTGACGGACGGTATCTCGGTGAACGTGCGTCTGCCTCTATAAGGACACTCCTTTAGACACCTCTGCATGTGTGCTGGTATTCATGCATGTAAACCTGCATAAATATATACTTTTAATGTGCCTAGGTCATATATGGGCGTGACTATACACTTTTTATGATATACACAATTTCGCGGTGTCGTGCACCGCTTTACGACGATCTAAGTGATCGCTGACTAATTAGCTGGCCTTTTTGAAATGAAAATATCTTTAATAACAGCAGTCTACTGTTCGCACCAGTTGCACGTATCTTTTCCCCAAATATTGACAGTTTGTATTTTGGTGTCTAAGACATTTATTCACTTACCTCGGGTGGAATTTTCAAGCTATGACTCGCATCTTATAGGAGGGGGGGAACGAGCTACAATAGAAAGGATAAAGGTGACTAGGCCGTGAGAAAGATCTATGGGGTGTTTCGGTGAACGCGGGAAAGATTGTTCCAAAAAAGAATGTGAAAAAAAATGTTCCTTTTGTTGGTTCTGTTTTCGAAGTAGTGAACAGGACTCTCCAACTACTTAACCATACAAGTCCTCCTCAAGCAGTTTGCTACTTTACTTTCATACATGCAATTTCTTAATTGAACACATTTACAGAGAGGTTTATTTCACAGAGGTTCACAGAGTATTCATTCACATACAGGTATATGTATACATAAATTGATAGGTATGTCGAATAGGCAATTGTTTCAGTCATAATCAGTTGATGTTATAAAACAACAGGACGAACTGCTTCACTGACGATGGTATTTATATCCCTCATCTCAACCAGGTGCGTTCTCACTTTATTCACGAGACGAGACGAATGTCGGCATCGTCTAACACGAACAATCGAAACTCTAAGGCAATTTCTAAGAAAATCTGAAAACAAATATAAGAAAAAATTCTGAAAAACTTTCTCAGACAGCTTGAATCTCATATTCATTCAAAATTCATTAAACTGGCAACTAAGGTTTTGTAAAATTTGAATTAATTAGAACCCTTGCCTGAAGGCGAGAACTGTAGCCCTAATGCTCAGTTTAGAATAGGTGTTAACCCCTTGCCTGTAACTCCTGAAGTCAGTTCGAGCAATGCAAACGTACCAATTTTGGAATGCCCGACCTGAGTTCGGGCAAGAGAAAAAACGGTATTTCATTTCCGTGAAGCCCGAAATCGGTTCTTCCAATGCATAATATTTGATTTGCTATTTTCCCAGTAGAGATATGCCGAATGATGGCCCATTGGTTAGGATACTGGCCTTAGGTACCGGAGTTTCTTGGGTTCGAATCACACTGTGGCATGGATGTTCGTAGCCGTTCAGAATCGGCTTTAAGCTGTAGGTCCCGATCTCATTAGCCTTCGTGTTGAAAAAAGTAGACCGTAACACTCCAAACTAAACTAAACCCAATAGAGATACTTTCCCGAGAAAAAGTTCAGCAGTTTCGCGCCATTTGTGGCTATTTCTCGGATACTGTAAAGGATTTTTGAAATTCAAAGAAATTGGTGGAACGTGAAATTCATAGCAGTTGATATCGATAATAATATTGTTTTATTAGTTTATTATATTAATCCAGAATATGATGTCATTGAATTTTGCTGTCATTTCAGAAAAAAAATTACTGTAACCCATTAACATTCCCCCTATATATGCAAATATATTCCCCTATATATGAAGATAGTTAATTGGTTATTTTTTTAAATAATCTATTTCTAATATTTTGACAAAATTTGAGAAAATTTTCATTTTTGGCCTGTTTTTCTCAATTATATTTCACCGGTGGGTTTGAATCCCACTATAGAATGATGCTCGTAGCCGTTCAGAATCGGCTTTAAGCTGTAGGTCCCGATCTCATTAGCCTTCGTGTTTCAAATTATCGTGTTTGGTTATAACAGACAAAATTTATGAGAAAATAATTTCCATTTTTGGTGCGTTTTTTTTTCAAATATATTCCACTGGCAAGGGGTTAAAAGAAAATTAATAGATACACATAGGGTTTTGGAAAGTCCTAAAAATTTTCTAACTCCAAAATGCGTGATTTTGATTATAAATTTACTTCGGAATCTTTTATGGGTCTGATGTATGATTTCTGTTACCAGTCTCTTTGGAAAACTTCACTTATGTACATTTTGGTTTTTGATTGTATTTTTGTATATTTTCTTGTAAACTTATAGATGTACCTTGTATTTATACTCTAACACAACTTGTATGGCACAGCATATCCCCCGAGGATTTTCTGCCAAAAAACATAAAATAAATAAATAAATTATGGGTCAGGTTACCGGATGCTTATTGGTAGTATATTCCTAAAAGATCGAACTTCGGAGATTTTATATGAAGTGCAGGCATTCGTTTGCAGACTTAGTTTACTTTAGCCTTACATATATGTATATTAAAAATAGTTATAACATTATAAGTGACTCCGTATGAAACGATACCGATTGTGAAGAGCGTGCTTATCTGATCGGATTATTTGTAGCTCTAATCCCGGGTTCGAAGCCGAACTCCCGAGATTGTAACAGCCCACCTCTTTTGCTGACTCGAATTTTCCCAACGGAGTTAAGAAACGTTCAATATTTGATTGTCATTTCACCGTTAGCGCAGAAAACGAGACTTATTTAGAAAAAAACGTATACAATAAACAATGAAATATTTATTTATAACATCCAAGATTTGGGAACATTGAAAGAGCCAAGCTTTTGATCCAGTGGCATAGCAATAATAACTAGCGCCCGGGGTACGATAAATTCTTGTCACCTCCTCCTCCTCCAAAAAAAAAAAAAAAAAAAAAAACAGTGTACAATATACAACACAATAAAGAATTGCGACATTGTATAGTTAAAAAAAATTGACAGCAATTTCCTCTCTTGATTCCTAATAGTATCTATATCATTCAAGATATAATTCCATTTGTCAAATACAAACAAAAGCACCGTCTTTATACATCTATACTCTATTCTGTTTCGGAGGCGTTGCGTTGTAACTGTGTACTTCAAACTGAAAGAGGCAATGGAGAAAGATGTCCTCAAATTGATGGACTGAGTAAATAAATGTTGTTTATATATTTTTTTTGTGGTTATAAGAATGGGTAACATTTCAGGCTAAAGTTTCGTAACATAAATTTTGTGCATCTTGTAGATAAATGCCCCCGTTTTCCTCTACCTAGGCCTTTGTTCTGTGCTCAGTTTTTTTCATTTCATTGTTTTATGATTAGTTACGAAAGACAGTATAGACGGCTTTCGTGGGTTCGAATCCCAACCCAAGCATGGATATTCGTAGCCGTTCGGAATGGGCTTTAAGAAGTAGGTGTGATTTCATGAGTCCTCGTTGCAAAACAGTGCCGAACGATGGCCGAAAGGTTAGGGTGATTGCCTTCGGAACCGGAGTATGTGAGTTCGAATCCCACTATGGCATGGATGTTCGTAGGAGTTCGGAATCGGCTTTAAGCTGTAGGTCCGGGTCTCATTAGCTCTCGTGTTGCAAAATTTAGACCGTAGCTCTGCAAAACCAAACCGCTGCAAAACAGTAACGCTTCAAATCGAACATAACTAAAAAAAATTGTACTGGGTGTAAAAATTATAAAAAAAAAATTATGTACATAGTCTAAATTCCTTTTAAGTAATTTTATTTATACATTAACTAGCTGTTCCATTGCTTCATTTGGGTGGTTTTGTATATATGACGGGATTTGTAAGAATTATCTTTGGTCCATTCATGAAATAGCTCGTATCTTATATAATTATCTGTGTACATATTATTTCAGTTGGAAAATTGGTTGGTAGTTAAACCAATTCGTCGATATCTAATAACAGTGCAGTGAACGGATAAATAAATGACTTCCATGAAAAGATAATTTGAAAATAGTTTCACTTAGAACTTCAGCTTTTACTAGTACAGTAGAACCTCTATTATCCGAACCTCGATTAACCGAAACTCTCCATTAACCGAAGTCTGTTTCTTCTTCCCCTTTTTTTTTCACTTTCTACTATCATCCAAAATTTTCTCTTTACAAACATGCATTTTTAAAGTTTTCATTTTCCCGACATTCCTTTTGTAAGCAAGCCGTCATTTCCAAACTACGAGTGCAGATAAATATTCTGGAATTCCGTTTTTTAGAATTCTGTCTCGCAAACACAGTTCTCGGTATAAGTGTATTCTTCCCCACTGCCAAATATCTCTGTACTAAGCTAAAACACACCCCATTTTGAAATTTGGAAGGCCATACCCAAAACAATCGAATATTATTGCACCAATAATGATACTATATATTAAACTGGATGATTATTGATGAATTCTCGATTATTCCAAAATTTCGATTAACCGAAGTAGGTTCAGTCAGTAGGTTACGTCGGATAATCGAGGTTCTACTGTATTTTATTTTAAAATTATAATATAAATAAAATATACCCTCACTGCAGCATTGGGCAGTATATTATTGCACCAATGACGATATTATACAGGGTGTCTATAAAAGAACTCCGGGGTTTTGAGGCAAAATATTTTAATGAAATAAAAGACATACATACATGTTTTATACATGACTGGCAAGCTTACATTTTCAAGTTTTTTTTAACACTTAGTAAATCTATAATATCGGCAAATAAATATTATACCTCTTCCCATGTCCTGGCGAGCATGTCTGGTGCGACGGTTGCCACACAATTGACTATTCGTTCCCTGAATGTTGAACATCACGAATTTCTCTGCATACACAAGATTCTGGATATCAGAAGAAAAAATCCAACGGAGTCTGTCCACTTTCTCGAGACACACTCGGCCTACCCGGCGACTTTTGCTTCAAAACATTTTTTCCTTAAATGCACTGAACCATTGACGAATTTTTGTCAGAATTAACACCATAGTTACGTCGAAAGTTTCTTTGTACGGTAACTACAGACTTCGTTTCTATGAGCCAAATAACACATTGAGCCTTTTGTTGCGGAATCGACATCATTTCAAATTTCGCGACGTCATTTCAAGGTCAACGCCCTGCAGCGCAGCCAATAGTTCATACAAACATTCCCAAATGACATGAGTAAAACTTTTTGAGCTACTCTTTTCAGAGAAATCGACTAAATTTTGCTATCTTTCATAGTTAGTGAGATATGAATTTTTAAAACCCCGGAGTTCTTTTATAGACACCCTGTATATTAAACTGAATGATTATTGATGAATTATCGATTATTCAAAAATTTTCATTTAACCGAAGTAGGTTCAGTCAGTAGGTTACGTCGGATAATCGAGGTTCTACTGTATTTTATTTTAAAATTATAATATAAATAAAATATACCCTCACTGCAGCATTGGGAAGTATAAAAAATAAAGGCTTCGTGACAATGTTAGTCATACAAAAACTTGACTTGCAGGCCTGGCTATCAAGTAAAAGCTTAAGCTGCAGCATAAAACAGCAGTGCTGAATAATCACATGCTTCAATAGTACCAATAACTATTAAATTTGCATATAGCCTTCGGTTAAAAGTCACGGTCAAATATATATGTGATTAAAGTGAAATACATCAGATGAATTGCATCGTAAAACGTCATCGATTTGCAATGAAGATGTTGTAGTGAAGAATTTTAAACCTTAGTTTCTTAACAATTTATATGTGCCACTGAATTTAAATGCCATCACAAATATTGGTATGACTATCTAATAATATATATTATACAAAGTTTGTAGAAGATCGATAAATTGTTTTCTAAATATCATCGATCATAATATTGTTATGAATTATCACTTTGGGGTTTTAGCTTGAGTTTTAAACATTTTTACTGTTTGATGGTTAAGATTGTCGGATGATTGTTAGATGGTTAAGGTTTAATTAGTAGAACTGACACAAAATTATATCCCGTAAGTGAAATGAAAGACGTATTTTATAAGGGGACGAGTAGTTTGGACCCTCTACAAAATATTTTCATTGCATGCATTACAAGATTTTTGAACTTCTTAACCCCTTGCCTGTGGAATATATTTGAGAAAAAACGTGCCAAAAATGGAATTTTTCCTATGTAATTTTGTTCTTTATCATCATCTAAAAGTTAGAAATAGATTATTTATGAAAAAAATTTAAACGAAATAACTACTATTTTCAATATTTTCACATTTATAGGAAGCCTTAATGGATTACAGTAAGTTTTGCTCAAATGATAGCAAAATAAATCAAGTGATATAATTTTCTGGGTAAATATAATAAACTAATACAACAATATTAGCTCTATCAACTCTCATGAATTCCCTCAGATTTTCTAGTATTTCACAAATCCTTTAGAGTATCAGAGAAATAGTGATAAATTGTTAAAAACCATTTGTTGCTCCGCTACAAACTTTGTTTTATATAATAGATAGCCATGGCAATATTTATGACGGCATTTTGACTTATTGGCAGATGTATATTGTTGGGGAACTAAAATTTAAAATTCTTCACTACAACATCTTTGTCTTCATTGCAAATCGATGACGTTATACCGCTCGGCAAAGTATCTCTATCTATTGGGAAAATGGCAAATTAAATATTATTATTGGACGAAATTTCAGGCTTCACAGAATTCAAAAAGTTTCGAATATTTTTTTCTCTTACCCGAAATCAAGCCGGGTATTCAAAAAATGGCACATTTTTTGTACTCGGTTCGAGTGTCACAAGCAAGTTAAAATTGTTCCATTACTAGTTTCCACTGCATGTTAAAAGATTTCAGAATTGAAAATAGTGAAAATATCTGGAACTTTATTTTATCAACAGAGCTGGTCCCAAAATTTGGCATTACTTTTGGTGCATGACTGAAGGCTTGAACGAGCTTAGCTAAACCTTAAAAGTTAGAAAAAATAATTTATTATAATAAAACATTAGTTTACAGATGACTGATTGTGCAATACTGTTTTCGGAATTTGTTTCATACAAAGTACGTCATTTTGTGAAAGGAAATAAAAAGGATACGTCATAATTTTTTTTCTTAATAATTTTTAGTTTCCTAGTTATTCATAAATTTAGTTTAATTTCGTCTCGTAAATAGAGCGTCAATTAAAAAGGGTACAGTATTTATTAACCAGATTCAAATTTGAACCTGGTCAAAATTTAGAGCGTTAATTAACCCTTTCGTGATCAACGTCTCGTATACGCGACACAGCGATTTCACTCTTATCTGTCCAGCGTCGCCTCCACGCAATGATCTCCGGTTGATATTGAGAGACCAGCGTCGCGTATGCGTAATAGATCTGAACGTTTTAATTTTTAAGTGCTAGATATAATTACTACGGCGTAAACGGCAACGGTTTTCAGATAGGTTAACTCGTATAGTATTTACATGCTGGTCCTCGAGGGGTTAAGATACTCAATATAGTTGCAAATATATTTTTCAAGAAACAATGAAATAATTTACAGCGCTGCTGATCCGTATTAAGACGTATTTATGTATGCATAAACCTATGGATGTATAAATGCATGTACCTTGTACATGTGTGTATAAAATGTGAAATTAAAATTGGATAACACTGCGGTGGGATATATATGTGCACAAGAGCACGCACGCACTCACAGGCGTAATTTGGGAGGGGCAAGGGGCCAAGTGCCCCCACTCCAAATTTTTAAAAGTGGGGCAATTTTGCTATTTTGCTCCTCCAATTTTTTTTTAGGTTTTATTCATATTCTAAATTTGTTATTTGACTTTAGTCCAATCAACTGAGATGGCCAAAGTACGTCCCTGTGTGTGTCAGTCAGGTTGATACCCTAATGAAACTGAGGATCTTGATATTAGAGATTAAAGATTTTATTTTCTTAAATGTAAAACACGGAATATCATAAGGCGTCAAATCTCTAGACAATAAACGACATTTAAACTTGGAACCACCAGTTACTTGATTCCAATTATTCTGCCTCTAATTCTAGTGTACACTCCACTAAAATAGGCACCCTCAACCAAAGATCCTTGCACGCTGGGCAAGAATTTGCTCTCTTTTTATTAATTGCACCTTTAATTTTTACGCAGAACGATGACCGATTGGTTAGGGTGCTGGCCTTCGGTACCGGAGTTCGTGAGTTCGAATCCCACAGTGCCATGAATGTTCGTAGCAGTTCGGAATCGGCTTTAAGCTGTAGGTCCCGGTTTCTTTAGCTTTCGTGTTGAAAAAAGTAGACCGTAGCACTCCGAACCAAACCTTTAATTTTTACATATAATTTTCAAAACCTCACGTATACACACTTGTGTATGTGCGTTCATATAGGGAATAATTTTTAAACTGTAACAACCTAGTAATAAATTATTTTTATTATTGCATCAAGAAAATCCTTGTTTTATTCACCCTATTAATTTCTGAATGATAGCTTTGCAAGATTTAGATGATCGATACTGTTTGAAGGTGGCATTAGCCGGAAACGTTCTTAACAAGCATAGAAAGGCTGCTATTGTAAAGAATATAAGGTAAATTTCTCCGTATGAATTACCAAGTTCCTTCTCTTTGCGGAGCTATTTACTGCTAATGTAAATTAATGACTTAAACTATAGCAAGTTCACTCATCATAGACAGCAATACAAGTTACCAAAGGGTAGCCGTGGGTGCTAGTTTGATCTAATATGATCTGCTATCTCTCGAATGCTTTGAGAAAGAAATTGTCTGCGTTCGGGCCCCGCGGACGCGAGATTGCGTCATCGGGGAGACGAGGGCTGCCCCACATAAAAAAAATGCAAAACAAAATAACGAGAAAAGAAAAAAATGGTTTGATAAATGGCACTTTCTATTATTCGCAGGGGGGCAGAAACATCCTGTTCCCGCGGTGGAAATCGTTTGGCGACACCTTCCGCCGTGTTCGGGCTCACCCTCGACCTTCGCGAAGCGATCATAAAACGTGCACTGAAGGAGAAGAAGCGATGCCACAAAAGAGAGTGTCGAGGCAGACGATATTAAAAAAGGGGGGAGCGAAGGGAGGAATGTGTTGGACGAAGATGGGGGGGGGATTTCGGAAAAAAGAAGTAAGAAAAATCGTCTGACCTTTCTTTGGCAAAGGGAAAGGCCGGGAGCTTTCTTCGGCGTATTATAGGCGTTATGGATGGCCGGACCGAACGTGTCGTCGAACAGTTTTGTTCTTTTTAATTTCTTTTACAAATGAAGCGTGTTCGATCTGGACAGGGAGAGAGGGGAAGGCTTCTCTATCACCCCTCGAATAAACAAATGGCATTTGGCTTTGTATATTAATACACATATTGATAATGGTTTGGAGAGCTACGGTCTACTTTTTGAAAAACGAGGGCTAATGAGAACGGGACCTACTACTTAAAGCCGATTAGTAACAAGGAATAAAAGAAAATCTCTTCTGATCTCTCGTCATTATTACAGGATATTTTATTACAAGAGAAACCTTTCCGAATCTTTCTCTTATGAGATGCTTTCGGTAATAGAAATAGGAGAAAATAGAAAAACGCAGTTTTAACTCGAAGAAATTTAATTCCGTTCTTCAATTAAATTCAAATATATATGTGTGTATATATGTATATATATATATATATATATATATATATATATATATATATATATATATATTCGACGTTCGATCCCGGGCTGGGCAAGGTTGACTCAGCCTTCTCTACCCTTCAGTGGGTAGAGAAACTGAGGACCAAGCATGCTTCGGAACTAAGCATTGGAGGTTTTGCGTAAGACTGACCACCTAACCGGAACATATGCTTCGCACCCCAGGGCTCTTGGTCTAGAAAACGGAAATTGGCACCGTAGGTCCTAGCCCCCTAGAGGCTGTCGAGCCGAGGAATTTTATATATAGCTGCGAACATCCATGCCACAGTGGGATTCGAGCCCACGAGTTCCGGATCTGAAAGCCAGCACCCTAACCAATCGGCCATCGTTCGGCTTATACACATAGGTCTAATATTCATTCATTCATACATGCTTATACATAATTATGCATTATATATACACATATGTTGTATTAATGCTTTTATGGTTCCTGCATGATGAAATTCATTTACGAAGTACGTATATAAATGTTTGTTTCCTGTGATATGTATTACACACACAAATATACGGGGTGTGTGTATATATTCTTACGTAGATTATATAATGAAGGTAAATAATAATATTGCATTGTTCTAAACATTCTTAAATACTGTGCATTAAGTTTAAATTAAACACAAACCATAATATATAATAAACCAAGTTAATAGTAATATTCTAGTGTCCCTTTTCTTTAACATGAGTTGTTAAAGAAATGAGACAATGAGAGTTAAAGAAACACCATTAAAACTTAACATTTATTATATGAAAAATGATAATGTAAATTAATCTTTAATCTTACAATAGCAAATTGATATTTAAATATATTACTTATATAAAAATAATCGAACTAAAAATTTATTTTTTTTTCAACCTGTAATGTTGACTACCCATACCTTTATTTCTTCTAGAAAGGAAAAATTGGAAATAAACTTTTAGTAAATATATTTTGGTACTCTGTTTTTGTCTTTGAGACAGTTCTCAGTTCTGAGTCTTTTCATTCTTTTCATCAGTCATTATTCAACCTTCCCTCTACAATACTAAGGCCACTTTAAAACTATGATACCGGTATAAGTAGCCCAATAACTGATACCCAATACATAATACCCATAAATAAAGTTAACATTCAGTATATAGGATACCCAATAACTGAATTCGATTTACATGAGATACTAAAAAGTATCAAGATGCAGTCGCTCGCAGGTTTCTACCACTTCAACCTGCGTTCAATTTAACCTTGCTATTTCATTAATTTGTAAATTAAAAAAGAATTCTAACATTGTGATCGAGATAGCACAGGTTTATTTCTAATATACTAAGACATTAGCTTGCTCATCGATGGTTGTGTAATTTTATTAATACCACGAGGTACATATGTGCTCCGGCCGAATGGTTAGGGTGCTGGCTTTCCGTACCGGATTTCTTGGGTTCGAATCCCACTATGGCATGGATGTTCGTAGCCGTTCGAAATCAGCTTTAAGGAGTAGATCCCGGTTTCATTAGCCCTCGTGTTGCAAAAAGTAGACCGTAGAGCTCCACAAAACCAAAACCAAATATACATATGTGCTCCATGTGTTTTTACTCTTAAGATTTAGTGGTCAAGAACAATTCTCATTAATAATTATTCATTAAAAATTTTATAGCATTTTCTTTTCAAAAGTAAAAGCATGTTTTTAAACATTCAAATATTTTTTAAAAACGTCATAGAAAGTTCCCTACGGCCTGGAAATTCAGGGAAAGTCAGGAAAATGCAGAATGTTTATCCTAACTCAGAGAAACTTGCGAATATTTTCGGAAAGGCAGGAGAAAATCCCAAAACAAGATAAGAAAATAATTTAGAAGCTCAACTTTTAGAATTATTTCCAGATTTGTTCCTGGGAACATTTTCTAGTGCTTTCAATACTAGGGGACATAAGGGACGTGTTTCTAATACTTGAACTGTCCCAAAGAGGTGGAATTGTTAATTTCCAAGGACTAATGGCCGAACGATAGCCGAATGGTTAGGGTGCTGGCCTTCGGAATAGGAGTTCGTGGGTTCGAATCCCACTATGGCATGGATGTTCGTAGCCGTTCGGAATCGGCTTTAAGCAGTAGGTCCCGCTCTCATTAGCCCTTGTGTTGCAAAAAGTAGACCGTAGCGCTCCAAACCAAAAACCAAGGACTAATGAAAAAGCATGATTATTTAGAAAAACGAATATTTTACAAATAATCAGTTAGCCCCTCAATAATATTTAAAAAAAAATTTAAAAAATCAATACATACTCTCTCTCTCTCTCTATATATATATTTATATATATACATACATACATATACATGTGTGTATGTGTATATTTCTTACCCCTATTGTGACCCCAATCCCTTGTTTTCCCTCCAATAAAAATATTCCCTTCCTGTAGCGGTTGGAAACTGGGTATTCATTCTTCTTTGCAAACCTGCTCCAGGAATAAAAATGATTTGATCGTGTGCAGAACCTCCCCCTCCCCGAACATACCTCTCCTCTGTGTTACCACATCGCTATCTGTTATTTGTCCTCCTACGGTAAGTTTATTTCTCTCATGCGGTATTTTTGGTCTCAGTAAAAAACGTTCCCCTAAGTTTTGTTTCCCTATGAAATATTTTAGACGTTGTTTCTGTCATTCACATGCGTAAGTATGTTCGTGCGAGTATGCTTGTGTATGTAAGTACACTTGAGCTGTTTGTGTTTTAATGTCTA
>CM063510.1:147077265-147082265 GCA_032207245.1 Pardosa pseudoannulata
CGGAGGCAGATTTCCCTGGAAATTTTTTCACAGATTTTGAGTGAGATGTTTACCCCGGTGTTAAACCCATTAACGCCCAAATTATTTTATTTTGACGCACTGACATATAATTCATAAATTGGGTGTCTTTTACCATCAACATGAATATTATTATCGAATTTTATCAATACGTACCTTAGTTTTTTTTTTAAATGCTGATCTAAAAATAGATCACTGGGCTTTCGGAGGATATATTTTAGCAAATACGCAACAATCATTAGTACTTCAATAATGTGGTAAAATCGAACCAAATAGATAAAAACTAATGCATTTTCTTTTAAAAAACGTTTATTTATGCAGAATTTCATAATATTACAGAATGTACTTAGTAAAGTTTTAATTATTCTAAAATATTAAAATTTCAATGTTTCTACAGTTTAATGGGGAATTTGAAGAAACACTTCTTGCATAAAGCTTCATCGCACTTCACACAATATGTTACTTCCTTGGCACCCTACATGTCGACAGCGTCTTTTGCCCTTTCTTTGTCCATATTGTGTTCCCTTTTATAAACATCATGACTGAGATTAGCTTTGAGGAATGTAAGGAAAGGTCCTTAAATTTTTTTTCGATTCCCAATTTTAGATATTTTACAGCAACAGCTCTTCGAATCTTACATGGGCATAGAATCACCTTGTATGAATATTTATGGCAGAATCTTGCATAACTACAGATTATATTTATATCGAGTAAATAACTATATCATAATTTATTTATCTCTCCAAAAGGAGTTTTATCTTGATTTTACTTACGTTCATCTGCTTTTGAAATGTCTTGGAAATATGAATATATGACTTTATTTTTAGGTAAGCATTTTATTAAAGAGTCCTGTACAAGCCCGATCACTCAATCTTCTACATCACTCCAATATATCTTGCACTTGAATGAGTAAGATAGCCAAAATATATCAAAAACCCTATAAATATCTTTATATCTTCTTTAGTGATAATTAAATCATGGCATTTTACATTTTTAGCATAGAAAATAGTCTCATCCACAATTACGTTATATACTTCATCAAAATTTTTTCAAAGCAATGATGCAAGATGCATTTGCAAGATCATTTTCCCTTGCAAAAATATTATTCTTATACGTTTCCCCTAATTCCGCCCATTTGGTATAATTCTTTTTTTTTTTTCAAACAATTTTTGGCTTTTCTGTTTTTAATATTTTAGGCATCCTCTCAAACGCTGAAGGTAAATCTATTTAATCACACTCATATTTTGATATTACTTCTATTTTACCAACAATATCATTTACAAATGGAGCATGTATCTTATCATCTATTTTCATCCATATTGTCTCTATATTACATATATATAATATAATAAATAAATATCAACTGCATTATTTATAAAATAAAAAATAAATATTTAAATTATTAAAAAAAAAAATAAATCTGATTAAATTTTCACAAAAAAAAAACATTACCAGATAAAATATCGAAATTCATGATGTATATTAATATTATATTAAGATAAAATATATTTAATATTATTTTGTTTATATATAAATTATGTTCATTATTAATTATTTTATGTTTATTAGATTTAGTAGAATAGGGAATAGGAATTCAAACTTTCTCTTATTTTAGATTGTTTTAACAAGAAATTGTTGTAAAAGGTGCCATTGCCCCCCCCGTGCAGTATAGAATGTGTGGGGTGGGTTTAAGGTCATCTAAAAGCGAGTTTACCAAGCTATGTTTAGCGATCTAAAAATAGATCACTGGGAGCTAATGGGTTAAAGATCGTTTTACTAATAACTTTATGCTAGCTGACCCCTCAGTTTGTCCTGTCAATATGATAAAGTGGAAACCCGTCCTCCAAAGTTCTGATAGTAAAGGTCTTTAACTAAAACGGTGTCATTTTCATCGTCCATGACTGCCATCGGGAAGTCCGTCTTATTACTTACACACACACACACACACACACACACATGTGTGTGGGGCGGTGTAAGAAAAAAGCAATCTAAATTGGTAAATTAATATTTGGTATTAATATTGGTATATTAATTAGAGATTTTGTATAAAACCCCCAAGATGGCCCTTTAAGATTATACTGTCAGGAAACTTACCGTAATATGTGATAATTCAGTCATACCAAAATAAAATTATAGCCCAAAGCAATCATTACGGTCCGAGAAAATTCTCAGGGGTTTTCAAATCTAAAGTCAAGGGCAAAACCTCAATATCTCATTGCTTTTTCCTTTTTAACCTCAAATCTAAACAGATCTCAAGGGCTACAGCTCACCCCCTCAGTTAAAGGGTATAAGTATTTAAGACTTTGTAGTGCCCTAGCGGTCAACTTATTAAATTTCGAACAAAAAGGAGATACACCCTATCGGAGACAGATTTTTACTTAGATTCTTACTCAGATTTTTTCCTTAGCTTTTACTTATACTTTTCATGTCGACTTATTTCTCAGTTTGTCCCGTCCCTATAATGAAGTGGGAACCCATCCAATCGACGGTTTGTTCACGACTGCAAAACCCCCGTCTTATACTCCTGTCTTACATGACATATATATATATATATATATATATATATATATATATATATATATATATATTTATATATATATATATATACTTATTTATTTATAAAAATCCCGTCTTATTCTCCTGTCTTACATGTCTTAAATGAAATTCTAGAAACAAATAAAGGATTAACTGAAAGAGTATACTAGCATAATTAGCGCATTAAGTTTAATGTTTGGGTTTAATTATATTGAATGAAAGCCAAAGACGTTATAAAAGACAATCCAAAATGAATACAACTGCTAATGTTTTTCCTCATTTATCATTATCCTTATCGGTAAAATAATGTAGAGATTTTGTATAAAGCACCGAAGACAATTAAGGATTATACTGTCAGAAAACATCTCATAATGCGATAATTCATTCATACCAAAATAAAGTTATAGCCCAAAGCAATTATTACGACCCGAGATAATTTTCAGGTGTTTTAAAAACCAAAGTCGAAGGCAAAACGCCTGCGTCTCTTTGCTTTTCCCTTTTTAACCACTAACCTAAACTGACCACTGGGCTACAGCTCACGCCCTCTGGGAAGGGGTCTAACCAATTAATTATTAAGGGATCTATATTAACCAATTATATTGCCCTAGCGGTCAATTTAAGAAATTCCGAACAAAGGGGAGATACAGCCTAACAGAAACAGATTTTTACTTAGATTCTTACTCAGATTTTTTTTCTTAGCTTTTACTTAGATTTTTCATGTCAAACTGATCTCTCAGTGTGTTCCGTCTCTATAATGAAGTGGGAACCCTTCCAACCGACGGTTTGTTCCTGAATGCAAAAACCCTGTCTTATACTCCTGTCTTACATGACACATATTATAATATATATATATATATATATATATATATATATATATATATATGTGTGAGTGTGTGTAACATATATATGTATATATATGTATGTATATATATATGTATATATATATAACATATATATGACTATATAATATATATATATATATATATATATATATATATATATATATATATATATATGTATATATGTGTATATATGTATATATGTGTATATATGTATATATGTATATATATATATATATGTATATATATATATATATATACACATATATATATATACATATATATATATAAAAATATGAAAAAAATAGTTTTTGAACATTCTTTAAATGAAACTGTAGAAACAAATAAGGGATTAACTGAAAGAGTATACTAATACAGTTAGCACATTAACTTTACTTATATTAAATGGTTTAATTATGTTGAAAGCCAAAGACTTTATAACAGACGCTTAATCCAAAATGATTTCAACTGCTAATGTTTTTCCTCATTTATCATTACCCGTTCGTATACCAAGAGATTTCGAAAATTATCTTTGGAAATAAAAACGAGCTCTACAGAAAATGAAGTGATAAAGGATTAAAATATTGCTATGATTCGTTATAGAAGAGGAATGAATTCTCTTCGAGAGAAATAGGCAAAGTTTGTGATAGCTGATAGCTTGTGAGTTATTATCCGAGATAGTTTTAATAGTTACATGACGCCCCGCGGAGGGAAGTAAGTTATGCGGCGATATCCATTTAATACCTGCTAATTGAATTGTTTGGAAGCTCATTTTCTCCACCATATATTTCAAGGGAAAAATAAATTGTGAACTCTTTGGAGGATATAGTATATTTCAGGTCGATAACAATGCCAGTTAAATGTGTGTGTGTGTGTGTGTGGGTATTGTTTTAATTAAAAAGCAAACTAAATCGGTAAAGATTTTGTATAAAGCACCGAAGACAATTAAGGATTATACTTTCAGAAAACTTCCCTTAATGCGATAATTCAATCATACCTAATTAAAGTTATAGCCCAAAGCAATTATTACGACCCGAGAAAATTTTCAGGGGTTTTAAAAGCCAAAGTCGAATGCAAAACCCCTGCGTCTCTTTGCTTTTCCCTTTTTAACCCTAATTTAATTGGCCTCTGGGGATACAGCTCACGTACTCAGGGAAGGAGGCTAACTAATTTAGACTTTGTAGTGCCCTAGCGGTCAATTTATGAAATCCTGGACAAAAAGGAGATACAGCCTATCGGACAGATTGTTACTTAAAATCAGAATTAGATATTTTCTTACCTTTAACTTAGATTTTTCATATACTCTAATTTCTCAGTTGGTCCTGTCTGTATAATGAAACGGGAACCCATCCAACCGACGGTTTATTCGTGACTTAAAAAACCCCGTCTTATACTAATGTTTTACATGACATATAATATATATATATATATATATATATATATATATATATATATATATAAATATATATATATATATATATATATAAATATATATATATATATTATATTATATATATGTATATCTTATAAATATATATATATATATATATATATATATATATATATATATATATATATGTATATATATATATGTCATATGTATGTATA
>CM063510.1:147087265-147089765 GCA_032207245.1 Pardosa pseudoannulata
TATACATACACATATATACATATATGTGCATGCACACCCTTATATATCATGCACATAGTCATATACAATCACTCATACAAATATTTATATAAAGAGTTTTATACATACACATATTTGTACATGCATACTTATATATCATACAAAGTGATATATATACATCCGAACATATATAATATATATAACTATACATATGTATACATATATATACATAAACATTTTCATATAAAAATACACATACATATATATCTACACACAGTCATATACATCTACATACACATTTATATACCTATATATATAACTACACATATATACAGATATATAAATATACATAAACATATTATCATATACGAATGCACATATATGAATATATGTACATACACACACTTATATATCATGCAATCTATATATATATATATATATATATATATATATATATATATATATATATATATATATGTGTATATGTATATGTGTATATGTATATGTGTATATGTATATGTGTATATGTATATGTGTATATGTATATGTGTATATGTATATGTGTATATGTATATGTGTATATGTATATATGTATATATGTATATATGTATATATGTATATATATATATATGTATATATGTGTGTATATATGTATATATGTGTGTATATATGTGTGTATATATGTATGTATGTATATATGTATATATATATATGTATGTATGTATGTATGTATATATGTATATATGTATATGTATATATATATATACATATATATACACATATATACATAAATACATTTTCATATACGAATACAGATATACATACGCACATATATACATACACACATATATACTTACATTTTTACATGTATACACAGATCTATACATTTACCAACATTAAAAATTTATTAAAAACTTGAATTAAGCATAAAAATAAATAAGAAATAAAAATGAGATGATTAAGGCTTGAGGAGATTTGAGAATTTGTCTATGTGGGTTTTCAAAGTCGTGAACATTGTTCAACAATCTACTCGTTCAATGATGTTTCTCTTCTTACAGTCAACTAGCGACTGCTCTTTCAGTACGATAAAAAAAAATGCATTAAAAATCTGTGAACTAGCCGAGGGGTGGTCAAACGACTGTGCTGTAATTTACGAAATTTGTAACTGAAAAAAAACATCGCTTTTATTACTCTAAATACAATGTTATTGGAGTAATTTGATTAATTTTGTAGATATGTATATTTTATCGAAATTTGCCAATAACCCTCTTGACTGTATTAACACTCCCTATATCCCTTCTGTACCCTCCTGGAAGGTTATACCGGCCAGTGAGGTCAGGGGATACAGCCCTGACTGTTGTTTGTTTTCGATATTCATAGCATCGTTTTTCAATCTTTTACACTTTGGGTCTCACCTTTTGAACTCTCCGGTATTTTTAATGAACTACTTCGATCGCTGATTTTCGGAACCGGAGCTTGTGGGTTCGAATCCCGCTGGTGTCATGGATGTCTGTAGTCGCTCGGAGTCGGCTTTAAGTAGCAAGTACCAGTCTCATGAATTTTAGTGTAGCAAAACAGTAGACCATAGCGTTGTAGACCAAATCCAAATCAGGAATATTTTCATCAAAAAGCAGAGAAAATAAAAGGATATCAGGTCTTTATCGGCTCAATTTTACAAAATTATTACTGCAACTTTATTTTATCACATTACGAAATTCTTAAGATTAAATTGTAAGGAACCTAATGGCGGTTATTTTTTTTTGGTTTTATGAAATAAATTTTATGAATAATAAATGAAAGCTGCAAACAATGGTTGGTTTATTCTCGTATTGCGGAATATAAACAGCAATCCGAGAGGCCGGATTTATACCAGATAATTCAGATTCTTAGGCATTTGCGGAAACAGAACGGAGACTAAAATGTGCCATCTCGATTCATGTTTCTAAACCACGTGACTTGACGAAATTTAGGATTATTTTTTATCCTTAAATATTCTTTTATATTTATTTTTACAAGCAAACTGCCTTTAGGAAATCGATATTCTTATAAATTCGATATTAGTTAAAATTTTATTAAAGTTCGGGCACTTTGAAAGGAATCATTTAAGTGATGAATATTTGTCTAGTCAAAGTTCCAGGGAGAACCCTAGGGTTCTAACCTAGGGTTCTTAACCTAGGTAGAAGATCCCTGCTTTTAATAGATTGTATGCCGGACACGTACTAGTACGTTTTCTGAAAATTGATACTTGAGCGCGAGATACGTACTAGTACGTTTTCTGACGATTGATATTTGGGCTCGGGACACGTACTAGTAAGTTTTCTGACAACTGATACTTGAGCGTGGTTCACGTACTAGTACGGGTTAGTGTAACAACATGGTTTGTTTGTGGGTACAAAAATAACGGTATATTCAGGAAAACGAAGTCGAATGTTCTTGTCTTTCATTTTCTTATAATGTAAAAATGTTTATATACAACATAATTCGAAAAAATTGAAACTACATACTACTCTTTCTATTTGAT
>CM063510.1:147097265-147119765 GCA_032207245.1 Pardosa pseudoannulata
ATGACGTTCCATTGTGCGATCCAGGGTCGCTCGAGTTTCTTTGCCATTCATCTTTTTATATGGTTCTATAACACTACGCAATCAGCTGGATATATATATATATATATATATATATATATATATATATATATATATATATATATATATATACACTTATATATATATATATATATATATATATATACACTTATATGTGTGTATAATGTACATATGCATATATAATGTATATATATGTGTGTATATAATGTCTGTATGTGTATATGTCTATATGCGTATATAATGTATATTATGTATACATATATGTGTGTACATAATGTATATATGTATTTATATATGTGCATATAATGTATATATATGTGTATATATGTATGTGTATATATATATATGTATATATGTGTATATATATATATGCATATGTGTATATATGTATATGTATGCATATGTGCATATTTACATTCACATATTTATACTTGTACATATAAGTATTATATATATATATATATATATATATATATATATATATATATATATATATATATATATATATATCGCATATGTGTAATATACATACATACACATGTACTGATACTCAGCATAATAATTTAATCCATTCTTAAAAATAAAGAAGAAAGCACAAAAACGTAACACATTTTTCGGGATGTCTTTCATGCACGTAAATACTTCTTTTTATAAAGGTCTTAAATTTGTCTTTCATTCTAAAATCTTTTAAAACCTTACTTTTGGAAAGGCAGGGTTTAGTTCCAATAGTCTACCAACGAGCCCACGATAGGGTGTGATGTCGTGGAACAAGGCAGCTATAGGCAAAACGATGAAACACTTCAGGGGTGGGAAATCTCGAAAACGCTCGAATGGGGCTCGCGGCATTCTGTTTTCTTTTCATTACCTTCTTCACCAAAAAGGAGAGACGATACCTGTAAATTGCTTTTCTAAAACGGCCACATGTCCTATATGCATTTCTATGTTCTTATTTGTATCGTATGTCTTTATAAATAAAGGGAAATGTGCAGCATTCTAGGATTCCCGGTTCTTACCCTTATAAGACCATATGTGGGGCTCATGTACCGTAGAGTCATGTTTTATTTTAAACCGAGGGAAATATGTAGTTTTGGAACTTTCTTTTCAGACTCCGGGGGGAGGGGTTCAGAAGTATTTCGAGGTTGGAATACCTCATCTCTTGAAACTCTCTAGTCTGTTCGATTTTGTGAAAACAAGCATTTATTTACATTGTACACCAGTGTCCAAAAGTTAAATATTATCAATTATGTAAAGATTTAACGAAATCTGAATAGATTTATCTTGAAATGTTGTCTGCAAGTGTAACAAGGTAATAGAAGAACGGAATCCAAAACAAAGTTATTTTGTGATTGAATAAAGTGTGTGTTCTCGTCTATCAGCCCCGCGGTTTACATAATAATTCATCGATTTCTTAAGATAATATGGGTGACTTTTGGCGTCAAAGTTTTCGAAGAGATCTTTTGAGTTCTGAAACGACACTTGGTGAAAGCGAAAAATCTGTACTCCTTTGACGGCAGTGAGTGCTTTACACAAATGAGTCTCAGACGCCGTGCTGCTGTTGCTACGTTTTGGTCTTGCCTAATGGTTGCTATTCTTGGTCGATCTTGTACTGGTCTTCCGGTAACATCTTCCGTGCTTTGAAAAACTCACTAATGTGAGCCGCGGTAGCTCAGTGGGCAAAAGTAGCGGGATCAAGGCTCCGTGTTACATGAAACAGGTTCGTGGTTGCTATGTCCTTAAGTTCCTAAAAGATATCTCTGGAAGTGGCCTCCTAGGGTGGTGTCTAACTTTTAATAAAGAGGATAATAATAATGGTAATAACACGATAATAATAATAACGAGGACCCATTTGATGTGTAGTCTGTCTTCAACACTCATCGTATTTCCCTTAAAGTGAAGCTGGAAATGATCCTCATCCATGCACCAGTTGCGACGGAGTCTTTTGGATCTGGTGTAGGCCTTCCTACTCAGTAGGATACATAAGAACAATAATTTATAATAGCCTTGAGATATCTCAGACTGACGCAGATACTAATTTGAGGATCTTCAGTTTGGGATCTTCCAGATTCCAGCAAGAGGATAATTCTTTCTTTTAAATACATATTAATTTGACGCCGTTGTCGTTTTTGTCTTTTAAGAACGCATTTAGCCATGCTATTGCACAAAATTCACTTCATGTCTCGCTGCCCCAAGAACCCGTTTTATACTCGTTCCAATGTATTCAGTTGTACAACTCAATGTCAACAGAAATATTTTTCTTAAGCATAATGCATCATCTGCAAAGAATGATTCTCCACAAGTAGTTTTAAAGTATCAATATTTACTTATATATTCTCCTATTATACGAACTGGGTCAATTTTTGGATACTTGTTTACTTATGTGTACAGAGGGAGTAAAGGGCACTAAGTCAGAATTTTGTAATTTTCAGAAGATCATATTTGAGATTATTTTTATAGACTTGAGATAAACCATTTTTAGGGAGAAGCATTCTAGGCGCCTTTGAAGTTATAGGAAATAAATACATGTATTTCTACAGAGGTTTCTGTATATATTTTCTTAAAAATTCTGGAATCCCTGTATAGTGTTGATGACTATACATACTATACTCCTGTAGCACACACTGTACTATAACATACACTGTACTATATACAGCATACACTGTACTACAGCATACACTGTACTATAGCATACACTGTACTATATATATATATATATATATATATATATATATATATATATATATATATATATATATATATATATATGTTCATAAATATATGCATGTACACATATATTTCTATAGATGTTTCTGTATACATTCTCTTAAAAATTCTGGAATCCCTGTATAGTGTTGATGACTATACATACTATACTCCTGTAGCACACACTGTACTATAGCATACACTGTACTATTGAATACACTGTACTTTAGCATACACTCATATATATATATATATATATATATATATATATATATATATACACATATATTTGTTCATAAATATATGGATGTACACATGTATTTCTACAGAGGTTTCTGTATATATTTTCTTAAAAATTCTGGAATCCCTGTATAGTGTTGATGACTATACATACTATACTCCTGTAGCACACACTGTACTATAACATACACTGTACTATATACAGCATACACTGTACTATAGCATACACTGTACTATAGCATACACTGTACTATAGCATACACTGTACTATAGCATACACTGTACTATAGCATACACTGTACTATAGCATACACTGTACTATTGAATACACTGTACTTTAGCATACACTCATATATATATATATTTGTTCATAAATATATGCATATACACATATATTTCTATAGATGTTTCAGTATACATTCTCTTAAAAATTCTGGAATCCCTGTTATGGTGTTGATGAGAATAGATGTAGGACTCCCGACTGCGCACCGACATCGGTCGCAAAGCTTGAAAAACGATTTGTGCAAATCCCTGGGACGGATTCAGAAAACGATTTTCTCCGATCTCTCCACCCCCGTCTTCTCTTATCTGCCTGGTGAAGGATGACTGGAAATGAGGCCGCTGTATTTATTTGATGCAGAGAAGCGGGAGCGTAAATGAAGTAATTTTTTGAACGGTGACGCCCAAAGAATACGTTCGATTGTGTCACGGGATGGAACAAAAGAAGAAAAAGATGGCAAGGGGGTCTTTCCGGAGGGAACGGGGCTTTATCTGTGATGCCACCTGGGAAGATAAAGTCCATTTTCTGGAATCTAAGCTTCCAAAAATGGAATAGGATCGTGTCCAGCGGGGCCGTGCTAGAAGAACATTTCTCTGCCCTAGAGCATAATTCCAAAGAACTTTTTTTAAAACAATCTATAGACGTTCGAATCTGATGTGACTTTAAAGTCTATTAACAGTTCGTTATGAAACTGAACGTCTTCAAGTTTTAGTTCCTGATCTATATGAGTAAGTTGTATTTTAGAATATGATTGCATTAAAAAGTTTTAACTATTTTTGAAACAAAATGCGGTTTTTTACTTAATCCAGTAACGTGTCTTATTTTATTTTTTCAGTTTTATTTAATATAATTTTACAATTAAATTCACGATGATTTCGACCAATTCTTCTTTTAAAAATTTTGTTACAAATATTGGGTGAAAATGATGCAGAGGAAATCTTACGAGAAAACCTGAAAATATTAAACATTTTGTCACAAATATTGAGTGAATGACGCAGAAAAATATCTTTCGAGAAAATCTGAAAAATTTAAAAATTTTGTAACAAGTATTGGTGATAATGATGCAGAAGAAATCTTACGAGAAAGCCTGAAAATTTTAGAAATTTTGTCACAAGTATTGGTTGATAATGACGCAAAAGAAACAATATGAGAAAACCTAAAAATTTTAGAAATTTTCTGTATTTTCCACGTTTTTCTGTTAGTATCCCCAGAATTCCCTTTTTTTTTCAAATTATTTTTTTAACGAAATCGAGAAGAAAATTTGTGGATAAAACTGTGAGAAGAAAAAAAAATACTGAACATTTATGATTAAAAAATACTAAAAATTCACTATTAGATTGACTGTTTCCAACTCTCAAACTCCCAAATCTACTTTTTTTTCTCAATATTGAAGTTTTCAGTTTTTCAATATTGCTTTACTTGTATATGTTAAAATTTTAATGCCAAATGCGTTTTCTGAGAAATTGCTTTGTTTGTGATAAATATCATTTCTTAAAATGCTTTCAACAGATTGAAATGAAATTTTCTAAATTCTTTTATCCGTTATCATTTGGAATGCAAGGGGAAAACAGATTTTCTACATAGCGCGAGATATTTCGTAGATATTTATTATAAATATTGTAAAACTGTTACTTCCTAACTTCGGGTAGGCTAAACGATGACGCAATGGTTATGACGCTGCTTTTTTGTACCGGAGTTTCCTGGTTCTAATTCATCTGCTAGCATGGCAGTTCGTAGCCATTCGAAATCAGCTTTAAGTTGTCATACGACTCTTAAAATTTGAAAATATTTAAAATAATTATCATTTTCGATTTCTCATACCTTGAAAATTACTAGTTTTACAAACATAATTTTGCCGACATAGATAGAATAAATTATCTTTACACACGTGTCTCATGCATTTTTGGAACATGAAAAATATTTTTGTTAGTAGGTTTTAAATAAAATACACTTTGTTGTTAACAAAAATTATATTAAGGTTCACGTGTAGGGTTATTAAAATATAATTTTTAAATAAACATTGTTTTAAAACATACAATTTCTTAATAACTTTGAACCTAAGTTTGTATACATTTAAGATACATATATATTTTAAAAAAGATATTTGAAAAAAGTGAATTCTTTTCTTTAAAAATTAAAAACATTATCATTGCAAATAAAAACATATTTTGGGAAATGTAAGAAAATTTAGGTATATTCAGATAAAAATTATATTATGTACAACCTGTAAAAATTTCATGAAAAAATATTAAAAACTTTTTGAAATAACATGCGCGTTACATAAAAAGACACAATTTGAGAAAAATCAAGCTAAAGCTTGTAAGTTTAAATTTGTTTACAGTAAACAGCTGACACGTTTTCATTCATAACTCCTCTCAACAATGGAAATTTTTTACTCTGATTGTTTTAAAATGATCAGAACTAAATTCGTTTTTACATTTATTTTTTTCTGAAAAATCTAATTTTTTGGTCTATTTAACAGTTGTAAGATCTCTTAAGCAGTAGGTCCAGGCCTCATTAGCCCTCGTGTATCAAAACAGAAGACCGACCGTAGTACTCTAAACCAAACCAAACAAAATCTATAGTGGAAAAGAAACGAACTAGGTGGGCGTGAAAGATAAAATTATTTTTTCGCAGAATCTATAAAATAACAATTGTTATCCATTCCAAACAGTGAGGGGGAAAATTGGATTCATTTTTTATAGTGAGATATTGAGTTGACTTTTGCAAATACTGTAAAGCTTTTAGCTCATACCTAAGGTAAAGATTTAAGTTACACACTCAATAAAGATTAATAAAATGTATTAGTTAGAATTTCGAGTTCTATTTTTTCCTTATTTTCTTCCTTATGTTTTATTAGGTCCCGTACAAGATAATTTTTTCTACATTTAAAGTTCTCTATACGAGATTCGCATGGTGTGTTTACTCTATTATTTCCAGCCGAATTGTAAAGACATTCAGGTTTTAACATTTATTATTTAAAAGCTGGAATATGTTTGGGAATCAAGGTGATGTCTTCTTAAATCGATTTCATTCAAAGCAGATAGAAAAGATTTCAAAATTTCGTTTGGTTTTACACCTTTTTAATCTGTCTGACTATCTTGTTTTCACAATATTATGGGAGAAATAGCGAGGTGAATGTTTTAGAAAACTAACCTTTCTAGACATCCACTACAGAAATTACTGGACATTAATAAATAAAAGCTTTTTGCAAAGTTCTTCTATTTGGCCATCTTGTTTTCGTAATATTATGGAAGGAATTGCGAGGTAAATGTTTTTGAACGCTTTAAACTTTCTAGACTTCCACTACAGAAATTAAATATTTACTGGACATTAATAAAAACTTTTTTTTCGAGGTTCTTCTGAATCCACTTCTTCAAGACTTTAAAGTGTGGTTATCACAAGCAGAGAATCCATAAACGCTATTTTCATACAAAAGGAATCCACTTTATTCTGCCATACGTTAAATGTCATTTGATCCCTATGACGTAAATCTAACGTTGTATCAACAATGACACAGTATTTAGCCTTATTAACTTCTTTAAGTACCGAGTTTTGCACACACCAACTTCCAGCATTAATAAACTGGTTTTATATTCCCGATGTAAGCTCGTGAACTAGCATTTTTTAGCAACTCAGACTTTTAAAACATGCTCCACTGATAATGGGTTTTGTTTGCTGAAAATTTCAATGAATCCAAGACAATGTGTGCATCGGATCCAAAAAGTGATAGACCTCTTTCAGACAAAGTATATGAATTTAGGGCTCTAGAAGCTTTATCAAATGACTTACTTGGTCATTCATTCCATTTAGAAGCAAATTTCCCATTCCTTATCGACAAAAGTATTTGATGAATTTTTCTCATTTAAGTTCAACCTATTCAATTTTCCAAGTCAAGGTCTGTCATAATTCTAAGCTAGGTTAATGGCCTCTGGTACAAAAATTGGACAATGTGTGTGCTCATGTATAGGGTTGATATTAGCGAGGAGCAAGATGGTCCATGTGTTCGAGGTAATTGGAATATAACCAAAGTTTATTAGGGCTTCCAAGCTTAACTTAAACCTAGAGGGCCAACGGTCTAGGATATGTGTATACTGTGCAGTCTCAGAGTTCCTCTGTTTGGTAGCACATAGGTGTCACGGAGGTCAGGGATACAGCTTTGGTAGAAAAAACAAATACTTAATGTACAGAATAAAGTAAACTGTTTATGGAAGAAAGAGACTTTACATATATACATATATATGTATATGTATATATATATGCATATATATGTACATATATATGTATATATATGTATATATATGTGTGTATATATATGTATATATATGTTCAAATGACTTGCTTGGTCATTCATTCCATTTAGAAGCAAATTTCTTATTCCTTTATCAACAAAAGTAATTGTTGAATTTTTCTCAGGTTTTTGTCCAACATCCTCAGTTTTTCATGTCGAGATCGGTCATACTGCTAAGCCAGGTTAACGACCTCGGATACAAAAATCGGACAATATATGTGCTCGTATCAACAAGGTTGATCTTAGTGAGCAGCAAGGTGGTCCAAGTGCTCAAAGTAATTAGCGTATAGGCAAAGTTCATAAGAAAAGGCCATCAAATTTAACTTAAACGTAGAGGGCCAATGGTCTAGGATAGTTGTATACTGTGTGTTTATATATATATATATACGTGCAGTCTCAGGGTTCCTCTGATTGGCAGCACATAGGTGTCACGGAGATCAGGGTTACAGCTTTGGTAAAAAAAAAAAACAAGTATGAATGCACAAAATAAAATAAACTGTATCTGGAAAAAATTGAGACATTAAACGAGTGAAAATTTGCACCTAGTGTGAAGTGACTAAAGGCGAGCCTAAAAAATCAAGTCGGAGATGAGTTCTCCGAAATACAAATTTTACTTGATGTACATTCTCAGCTTAGGGTCAGCCTACAACAGAGAGATGAGTTCTCCCAATAGAAATAAACTCCAACACTTTTTTTCCATATTTACTTTCGCCTGAAGTTGATTGGTCGACTCTCCCTGGTTAGTAAGTCATATTGGGAAGAGCCGTCTCTGCTTATCCGAAATTCGCAATTGTCTGACTTCGCTCTTGAGTACTGCCTTCTATTATTAAGGAAGACCTGTAGAGGAAAGGCCGAGATAACTTTCTTTTATCCAGAAGCGCCATTTTCCCAGACTAAGAGGCGCTTCTGTTATCCTACCAGACCATGAGTATATTGTGCATTGAAAAACTGATGGACATGACTTCATAATACATATGTACATGCATGTATATACACACATAAGTTTGTAAATATATCGGAGAGGCATTCATATGAATGAGTAGAGACGAAATTTGCTAGATGAAGCAGAAATTATTTTAATCGTGAAATCTTAAAACTTTTCTTTTCTTTTTTTAAAACTCGTTATCCATTTTATAAAAAACGAAGGAGAAAATAGGAGATACCCTTTTACCAAACCTGCCCTGGAGAAAGGAAAAAATATGATAATACGGCGAGTACGACGTGGAAAAGAAAACAGCCAACTCTGTCTAGAAAATAAATATTTGTATTTTTGAACGCTCGCTTCGTCGTAACAAGGGCACAGAAAAGAAAGCCTTCGGGGACCATTCTGACGTCGGAGGAATGACGGGTTGCCAACCGCAGAGTAAAAGAAGGTTTGGGCACAATTTAAGAAAACGAGGAGGTAAACAAAGAGCGATCTGCTGCTTGAAATCTTTCTTATCGTCCCCACTCATATAGGCGGGATAGGGTTCTTAAAATTTCTCTCTCTCTCTCTCTCTCTCTCTCTCTCTATATATATATATATATATATATATATATATATATATATATATATATATATATATATATATATATATATATATATATATATTTATTGTGACGTACTGGAGTAAGGGTAGGCGAGGCTATCAAATACAGGCTGAACATATTCCATCTATTTAATCTTGAATAAATGATTTTTCATGGGAATAATTTATATACATCTATATACAGGATTCAGTAAATTTAATTGCTTTTGAAATCTCATGTTGAGATAAGTATTAAAAATATAAAACAAGTGGGTAATGTGAAGCTGGTAATTCTCAAACACAGGAGCAGTTCGCTAATTAGTGCCCTACGGGACTCTGACACTTTAATCTACCGATCTGATGATTAGAATAGTTAACTTCTATATTAAGGCTCGAAGCGCTCAGAGTGCGTATCTCGCTGCAGTTCTTTGAGAATTAAAGTATTCAAGACGATCCAAAAATGAGAGTAAGTGTCACTCTCAGCAACCTACCTCAAAGCATGAAGTAAATAATTATGAAAGGTAAAGGGAATGAGATCCTGAAGTCAAGGGTTGACTTCCTATCAGAAATCAGAGACACTGGCTGTCTCTGAAGGAAAGCAATCTCTGCAATTCGGAGAGACCAGTAAACTCTTCTAGAGCTTAAAAAAAAAAAAAAAAAAAAAAAAACTTCACCCGCTTGTCTCCGTTTAGCCAAACTTCTTATATAGGGATCCCTGTTGCCACTCGCGTGATTCTTTCCGGAAACTTCCAGGTCCTGGGTGACTCAATTTTGCGGCAAAGTGGCTAGCCTGGCTCAGCTGACGCGTTTCCAGATGTGGCCGAAGTTCTCCTTTAAGTTAACTGGCCAACCATCCTAAATACATTAGCGGCACCGTTAAATAAGTCCATATGTGGAGAATAGTGGACCCTACCATTACTCGATTTATAATTATCAGTCTCTTGACGGCAATAGACATCATAAAGATGTAGACACACTGGTTCCGGCGTATAGGCAGTTTTTTAATTTACTTCTTCTTAATCGACTGCCTCTGTTTTGTTGACGAACCTTTGTACACAAACTCCTTTTTTCGGACAGCACTTTTATACCTACCGCTAACAATAGTTGTCTCATGCTCAAGGTCCTTTAGGTCACCTTCCGTTCTTCTTTCGTTCGGGTCATGTAACAAATCGTTACAATATATATATATATATATATAAATATAATATATAGTATTGGTGGTATATGTGTATATTTTATATATATATGGTATATATATATATATATATATGTATATTACTGAATTACAATGGTGTGGGTAGGATGCTGTTCTTTAGTGCAATTCTCCGAGAATACGTGTCGCTACATTCCGATTCGTTTTACGTTATAAGGTTTTAAATCTCAATGATGACTTGAATATGCGTAGTCATTCGGAATTGGCTTTAAACTCCGGTTTCATTCACCCGGATACAGCAAAAAGTATAGCCACAACACTCTCCCTCCCTAAACAAAGAGGAAAAAAAATCCTAATCTAAGATATGCATGTATAAACACACATATCTCTGTATATATAAATAGGATATTATATAAATGCAAAATAGTATACGTCCCAAGAAACTGCTTCGGGCTATTCTGACGTAAGAAGTTTAAGAGGGATGGGGCACTTTAAAGAAATGCTCGATTTTCGAAAATAATTCAAAAGAGGATGGTAAATAAGGGCGATTTTAATCACCCCGTTCCTTTATTGCAATGTTTGCGTAATTAAAGGAAATGGCCGGAAGAAGTAAAAGAGGTAGGGGAAGGGAAACTAGTGATTCTCAGTTGAAATGATTTTGCTTTTTATCTCTTGTAATAGGAGAAATATTTATCCTCCATTAATTATCCGTTTCTTTTTAAAGTCTTTTTACGAAGAATGGAAGTGTTCTTACGAAAATCGACTCTCTTTACACTTGACAAAGAATTGAAACGAAATCGTTTAAATGTATATTAAATATGAAATGTTGCAGAATATTATAAAATAGATTTTAATTGTTCATTATGATGTATTAAGTAATCCAATTGATATAGGTGGAAGATGAGAAATTAGATAACTTTAAATGCGTTATCAGTCGTCAATATGTAGGTGTTAGTTCAATTTCTTTTAGTGGTGAATTGAATTATAACGGAATCGTCGGGCGGTGCTTTTCAGGGCAGAAATCTTTGGGTTTGAATCCCACTGCTGGCATAGATTTTGATAGCTGTTTGGAATAGCCTTTAAGCAGTAGGTCCCATCTTATGAGCTCAGAAAAAACAGCTACGTAGCGCTGTCATCACCTTCGGGATGTCTGACGGCTGTAATTTTTTTAGCTGGGGGTGCTTTGTCCCTTTTTCGCTTTCTCTCCCCTGAAAAGTCGAGTATTCCGATTGACTTCAAAGTGGACCATGGTTTTTTAAAAAATGATTATAGGTTCTCTTTCAGAGAGGATGGATGCATTCACTGGCTTAACACACACACACACACACACACACATATATATATATATATATAATGTATTATATGTATATGCATTATATGTATATTATATTATGTATATATGATATATAATATTATATTATGTATATATTATATATATATTATGTTATATGTATATATTATATATTATATATATATTATATTATATATATTATATATATATATGTATATATATATATATATATATATATATATATATATATATATATATATACATACATACATACATACATACATACATACATACATACATATATATACGTACATACATTGTAAACTAAAATAAATCTCTTGTTTTTTACAAAAAGTTTTCTCTTTTGTTATAGACGTCATGAAATCTTAAGTAACACCCTTCAACTGCTACCAAACTATTAACTACTCTAGGGCTGTATATACCTAACATCAGAAATCTTTTTACCATCCAATGCTGCATTTAATCCCTTGCCTATGACTACCGAACTCAGTTCGAGCAACGCAAAAGCTTGAATTTTGTGTTTATTCAACCTAAATAACAACGTAATAGCATTTTGGAAACAATAATTAGCCAATTTTGGATTTATTCAATCTAAATAACGCAATAACATTTTGGTGATAACAATTAGCCAATTTTGGATTTATTCTACCTAAACAACCCAATAACATTTTGGTGATAATAATTAGCCAGTTTTGGATATATTCAACCTAATATACAACGCAATACGTTTTGATGATAATAATTAACAAAATTAAAGAAAAAAATTCCATTTTTGGCACTTTTTTCTCAATATATTCCACAGGCAAGGGAATAAAGGAGTCCGTATAATTTGGTGTATATATAAATGCATCTTTTGTAAAATTATTATAGGTTTGTAAAGTTTTATCAATTTAATAGGATAAATGGAAATTATATAAAAGAAACCTTAGTCCTTTATGTATTATTTACTGTAAAAAATTACAATGTAAAATAGTTTTGTATATACATAAGGATAACTTGATACTACATCAACCTTTAATTGTTTCTGTAATAAAATATATATTTAAATACGACTTCAACAACAATAAAAAAGTAGTATTTTAAAATACATTTCTTTCATTTTAAAGAAATGCAGTCGAAAAGTAAATAATTGGTATTTAGAAAGAGTTGATACTGTTCTTTACTTAATTCTATAATTCTTCTATCTGTTGTAATCTGATTAAATATTGATGCAATAGCTGATTTGAAGGCGAACACGAAACTCATGGAACTGCGCATAAGCCACCTATGATATAAAGATGTGTATCGGTATCTCTATATATTTATAGCACATTTAGATGTATATATGTAACATAAATATGTATGTATACTTATACATAAAACATAATAGATGTATCTACATATATGTACTGAAACCTGTATACATCTGCACATAAATATTTCCATAGAAGTACGACTATATAGAACCCCACCGAGACTAACAACTGGGCAAAATATCCGGGAGTGGATTAGGACTAGAGTGATCAATCCCCCCTCGAAATACTCGAGATGCAGGAAGGTCCAAATCCCTTTCGAAATCGTCTGCGAGGGTACTCCAAAGGACGCGGATTACCTCTCTAGCGCCCTATTCTAATTTGGGACAAAAACGCACCGATGCCCCCATAGATTAGGCGGGACCAGGTGCCACGTGACGATCCTACCCCCCACTCCCCGTTTTTTTCTTTTTCCGTGGAGTGGGATCTCTTAATGACCCCCACCCCCGGCTCGTCCCGGGGCTGATTTGAAATTTGGCCTCTTGTAGATCGGCAGATACCCTTCTGCTGATTATGCTATACTCGACGAGACTGAGTTACCCGTTCCTATGACTACTTTACATCACTCGAATACTTGTATGGCATGATTGACACATCACGTGATGAGCTGAATTATGAACCGATCCAAGTATTTTCAAAAACATCCAACTCTTTTCATTCTTATTCCAGAGATTTTAATCTTAAAAGGAAGATAAGTAATACAGTAGAGTCTCAGTATAACGACCCCCTGTGGGACCAACATCATATGGTCGTTGTAACGAAAGGTTGTTGTAACGAATTGAAAAAATAATAAAATACTGAGTAAAGAATTAGTACTTAGAGAACACTTCTATTTATTTGTATTTCCATTACTGAATTTTTGAAAAAAAGTTTTTGATTGACACCTGTTTCAAGTTCATTTTTGAATTTTTCATTATCACTGATTCCATATCCGTTAGATTTTGAAGAATATCTTCAGAATTAAACTTAAACAGTCCTTCAAAATATTGAAGCAAGGAATTGATTGCATTGAAGGCTTCTTTTTCATTCATTTTTTCAAAAGCTTGGACGATTTCTTCTCCGCCGTCGGAATAGCAGATTTCTTCATTTCCGGTAATACGGGCAATAAAATCGTCTTCATTCAAATTTTTTTCGCAGCACTGTAAAGTTTCGTCTACCGCAACTAACTCATCAAAAGATAATTGAAGATCCGGAAATTTGACACTAAGGAGCTGGGACATTTCATTAGTGTCTGGAGTGTCATCTACCTAGGACATCAATGTCGTACGTGACGAAAGGGTCCTTTAAGCAAACACAAAGTGAGGAGTACAGGTTTCTTGAAGTTGCATCACAGTACAATAATTTTAAAATATCCCACTTGCTCATGAGTTCTACGGTCTAAAATTGGCTGTCGCTCTAACGAAAAATGATACGCTTGGAGTCGTTGAAATGATTGAAAATTAACATTATTCCTATGGTAAAATAATTGGGACTTTTTAAAATGGTTCTAACGAAGGGGTCGCTGTATCGTGAGGTCGTTAAAAAGAGGTTCTACTGTATATGAAAGTTCTAAAACTTTTTTGTCACACTTGTTGGAGTGAGCCAAATACAATTTCTGAGCCGATATTTGTCTGTCGGTTGGTGTGGAACGGGTTTGCAAAGCCATACCGCCAAAATGCACACTCCCGCATTTATAATTTGCAATAATATTCGAATGTTCGAAAATGGACTGATCTGGGGTCGAAATAATGTAGGCAGGGCTGTCTGTTGGGCGTTTATTACTTCAGTGTATGATTTTGAAAAAGAATTCAATCTTGGAGAATCACTTCCATTCTTACATCTGTTGGCAGAGAAATTGAGAATATAAAAAAATTGAGTTGAGAGGTAGTTTTGAGAAATTTTAGAGGCAATAATATGTATTTTACTCATATACACGTTCATACATGCGCATATGTATGCATATATATTGGTTTTTCCAAGCATGTGACTGTTATCCCCCTCCCCCAAATGCTGGCGTCAGCTATTGCTTTGTGTCGGACATCCATGTGCGGCCTTATATTTTATGGAGTGGCCAGTAGCACGTGACTGCGGTATCGAGTGGAGGAGGGTAGCTGAGTGCGCTTTAATACCCTCGGATTAAGGGCGCCCTTCGGAGAAGCCATAATGAGGGAGGTGATCATAATACAGCATGAAAGGGACATGTATATATCTGCCTATATAATATTATATATATGTAATGTCGTGATCCAGAGTTAAGGCGAATGGAAAACAGTCTTCTTGATAATAATAAGTTTTATTAACTCATCATTCTTAAGGAAAGCAGCATGAGCCATTTTCATTGTTCGTGGCGGAGCTATGCGTGAAGGTGTTGATCACTCCATGTCCACTCGCCAATTGAAACTTATCTGCTTGCAAGCTCATCAAATAGCTTAAAAATGCTTCCGCCTGACCGGATTAACCTCAAAGCTTACGAGAGCGTGGGTCTTTTTCATTTATTTTATTATTATAAAAGAGTTCTCTTGTTAAAATCGTTTTTAACTTACATAATTTCCAACTACCCCTTTTTTAGACCTGACACACGCACACACACACACAGATATATATATATATATATATATATATATATATATATATATATATATATATATATATATATATATATATATATATATATATAAAATATGCATGTGTGCATTTATTTGTGTACATGTACTTATATACACGTACATACACTAAATATCTGTGAGTGAAAACTGCTGAACTTATTACATATAACTAACCTTTCTACGGAAATGAATTCAGTAATATTTATTTTTTTACACTTAAACTGTCCCTCGAGATTGTCCAGAGTGAGTTGTCTGTCTTCAGCAGCTACAATAAAACTTATTTGCCGATGGTAATTAGAAATTGAGATTAAAAAAACTCATTTTGCTCTTACGCCCTTTCTGGTGAATTTGGAACGAAACAGTGTACCGTAGGGCGTTGTTAGAGGTGAACATTTCTCGCTGTCTTCTTCAGATTCAATGTCGAATGATGGTCTAGTGGATAGGGCGCTCCTCTTTGACATAAGAATCCGTGAATTTGGATCCCTCTGCTCGCAAAGATGGTCGTAAGAGTTTGGAATCGGTTTTAAGTAGTAGATCTTGCGGTCTTGTTAGCTTTTATGCACCCAAAATTAGGCCGTATAGCTCCAAATCAACAAATAAATCCATAGATTCATTAAACATATGTGGAAATTTTTACTACGTTCTCTGACTGCATCTTTATAGACTTTATTTTGATATCTCTAAAAAGGTTTAACTTGCCTTACGTTCACAACATTCTCCTCTACAACCGAGCCCTGGAGAATCCCCTACATAATAATAGCTTCAGTTTTCTGTCCATCTGTCCTCGAATTTATGAAGCGGTTGGACTTGAAATGGATAGAGGCATCCATATTGGATGAGTTAGGGTTAACAAAATTCAAAGCGAGCAAAGTTTATCTTCTCCTAAACGGTCGAGCCGATTCTAAAATAAATTCGTATAAATATCCTTGATATCACAGCGACAAATACTGTCGTCTTTGAAACGTTCGAAATCCACCACTTCCCTCCTTTTCGAGCGTTTAATGCCATATTACAAATCCTATTTTCCCCGGTTAAGAGTAGGCAATTAAATTTATCAATTTATCACATAACAAATATATAGAAATAACATTTTTTGATAGCATTATGACGTCATTTCTTTTAACCATATCATTTAATCATTTCTTATTTTAAATTATTTAAATATCGTCTGCATTATTTTCATACGTTTTATCACTGAACTTAGATATGACGCAAATACTTTTTTTATATATGGCTTAAATAACAGATTGGATACATATGCGATCATTTTAAACTGAATCATCGATTATTTTTTGTTCTAATAAAAATATTATCACCGGTTTTAACAACAAATTGTTCTCTTAAAAGTCTAGGAGTCTATTTCACGGACTATTAAATATCTAGCGTTTAAGTTAAATATCTTTGTGTACCGAGGTACTTTCTCACGGTGAGTTGCACGTGCATGCATAGCCGTGGGAGGATTTTCCCTGACGAATTTAAGACCCCAATTATTTACGTCAAGTTTAGGGACCCCTGCAGAGAGGATACTTCACGGAATGGCAGCATAACGGTCAAGCTCGCACAGAACTGTAAGCGTGAATTATGGGAGCAGGGGCTAAAATGTAATGTCAGCTTGAACAAAAAGGGGCTACTTTAATGAGCCCACTTGCACTCCCGAAGGGCATTTGATGTGGGAAAATTTTCCCGAAGGAAGGTATTGGACAAGAAAAGGAGGGGCGTTGGGACCTAGGTGAAGTTTTTGGAAACGGAGTGAGAGCTGAAGGCTGAGAGTTAGAAGTGGGCAGTCGAGAGAAGTGGAACAAGAATCCACTAGCACGAGCTCGTCCCGTGCGCCCGGACTGACACCGCCCCGCTCAACATCACCAACTCGTCCCGTATGCCCGTGAGAAAAGCCCCTGCCTGCTCCCCTGCGACTTCAATGGAGGTAATTTATAAATAATATTTACAGTCCTTTGACTTAGGCCTCTGTTAATAATAATAATTCCTTATAAAGTGATGCGGGATAATTAGTCTGTAAATAGAAAATATAAATGATTGATTATGTTAACCAAGTATTTTTGTAAATAAATGTATAGAATAAATGTCTGAATCTATATAAGGTATTATATTCATTCTGTGTTTCCCCCTTGTAACGAACACTGGTGTATAGGTTGTATGTACATTACAATAGTTTGAAAATTAAGAATTTGTTCGTTTGTGTGTTTTTTCATACATAACAATACAGTTTGGATCTATCATGGTCATCGAAACGGCAGATCAGTTATACGCTTATCGCTGTATAACTGATCTAGCTCGCTCACTATTTGGGATTTAACTGTAACTCTAGCTATTTGACATCGCTTTCCGATTATCGCTGTTGAACTTCGGCAAACTTCGGAAGATTTTACCCGAACCCACATCTTTGAACCAATTACATCCCGCTGTATCAAAAGACCTGGAATAGAGCGATCCATATTAGATTTTTGGTGAGCTAGGGTTAGAAAAATTCTACTGATCCCGTCATATGACGGGCGACATGCCAGTTAAGAGATTTTTTGTAATGTCATTGTAAACATGCATATGTATGCATCCTATGTAGTGAGCCAGTTGCACGGTCACGGGTCCTTTTTTTATGGAGTGACTCTGGGGAGGGGGCTTCTTTTCAATGAGGTTATTGTTCACGTGAGACGGGCCACTGCGCTAAGCCCCCTCGTTACGGAATAATGGGACACGCGTCTACTTCCAGAGTGGATAGAACTCTAAGAAATTAATTTCGCTTCGGTCTTGCTCCGCTTATATTGGTTATGTGCTCACTATAATCTGCTCATATGCATGCGTGTACAAGTATACGTATGCGTAATAATAGATACGTTCTGGCTTCGCTAATACTCAATGCGAAGGGACGTAAACTACACGTGTGAATATATGTATATTTACAAATATTTATAAACAATCAGATACATATTGAGGGTGTATATGTATATATTATAATTCTGACGATACACATACATACATACACACACACATATATATATGTATATATATATGTATATAAAATTTATATATATATATATATGTATATGTATATTATATATATATTTACACTTATGCACATACAGACACACATGCGCATAAAATCTTTGTTTTGTTTACATTTATACACACGTTTATATAATTTTATATATGTATATATTGGCATGTATACTCATATACAGTCACATACATGGATACACACACACACACACACACATATATATATATATATATATATATATATATATATATATATATATACTTAGGAATACGTATATATATATGTGTATACACATATGTATTTGCATATATATTTATATTAATTTACTTGCATATACATGCATTTGTACACGCAAGTATATATACATATATATATATTATATATATATATATATATATATATATATATATATATATATATATAATGTGTGTGTGTTAATATATAGAAAGAGAAAGAATCGTAATGATAGTTAACACAAGTTGTCACAAACGGGGCCAGAAACATTTATTAATCAAATCGAATAGAGTTTATAGGTAATTCGTCAATTATTTCTTTATTAAAGTATCTTAATTTCTGTTTTCAATCGTATTCCAATAACGGGCGTCTTTTGTTTATCCTACTCTATATGTTGCCAGTTCTAGACAACGAAAGTGGTCATGTAGGTTCAGAAAACCAGGGTAGACAGGGAAGCTCATCTGAACTAGAGCAGTTCTATTTCCACACACATATATTTCGTCTCTGTGTGCAACTGCGGGGGTGTCGTCTTTCGGGGTGAGGGGGGAACCTTCTACATCTTCGGTCTCTTCGAAACCCCCAAAGAAAAAGGGAATGAAGGACCTGACGATCGTAATTACCTTTTTTTGCTAGAAATTCGGGAGCTCTCTCCCCCCAACTGAGTTCCTTTTTTAACTGTTGGGGACCGACATCAGTGAGATGCCGGCTGCTTAATTACCTTTGACATAGCTTTCAATCCGAATTACCTCTTACGTGTTTGGGGAGTATATTTGAAACATAGAGATGAACATGCTATGCTTCAGCCGTGGACTTCAGCAGTCGGGACTGAAGTGATGTTGTCGTGGACGAAAGAAAGACAAAATTTTCAAAGGAAAATTAGCAGCAGTTTTATTTGATCATCTCCAACAGTCAACTCTCACGAAAATTAGTCATTCGGCCTCTTATAACATTAGGGGCGCCACCAACGTAAGGAAGTAATCCTAGGTGCGGACTTAAGAATGTTGTGAGAATTTTAGAAATCTTAGTTCAGCGAAAGTAGGTTGTTGAGCTCGTGCCACCAAGAGAAATTATCTATTACAAAGTGTTTAACGCCAAGAAGCTACTAGAAAGACAAAGAAATCGCGGTGGATTTTTAATACAGGAGTTAGTAATTTTGATTCTAAAATTAAACAATTTAAATTTTTACATTACACACACACACACACACACACACACACACACATATATATATATATATATATATATATATATATATATATATACATATATATATATATATATATATATATATATATATACATATATATATATACATATACATATATATATATACATATATATATATATACATATATATATATATACATATACATATATATATATATACATATATATATATACATATATATATATATATATACATATATATATACATATATATATATATATATACATATATATATACATATATATATACATATATATATATATATATATATATATATACATATATATATATATATATACATATATATATACATATATATATATACATATATATATATACATATATATATATATATATATATATATATATATATATATATATATACATATATACATATTACATATTAATATATACATATATATATATATATATACATATATATATATATATATATATATATATATATATATATATATATATATATATACATATATATATATATATATATATATATATATATATAAATATATATATATATATATTAATTACAAACGGTAAGATTGGACTTATCTGAAATTATTCAACAAACGTACACCCCCCAGAAATAAAAGTAGCAGAACGTTGAAGCGGCAACCAAAGCTTATTTTTTCATGAGTTCTAGAAACAATCTGCTAGTATATAAGTAAATGGTGGTGACGCTCAATTGATAGGGTAAAGGTTATTAACCCGTACCAGTACGTGATCCGCACTCAAGTATCAATCGTCAGAAAACGTACTAATACGCGTCCCGCATACAATGTGTTAGTAACATTGACTAAACAGCTCTTTTTTGGGAATTCATCACAGTCTCGCTCTGGGCTCCAACCCTGTAATCCTCACTTATCTTCATGATCATTCAGCCATCCGTCTTAGAAAGAGTATCATGTTTTTCTCTTAATTCACAGTTCAGGTTCTTTTACAATCTCTCCGTTCATTTCAATGTGTTTAATGTTTACTTCAGTGGTCTAGCTGCATAGACTTCTTGCCCAGCAAGCCCGGGCACATAAATAAAATTTACGATTAGTTTGTAGATTTAGTTTCTAAAGTTCTCCCCAGGATAAAATCTGTACTAGTACGTGTCCCGCATACAATGTGTTAAGTGTCATAATTTTGATATATTAGATTTATATTATATATATTTATGTATACAAATACACATATCGTCAATTTGTATCTATGACTCTTATTTTTCTATAATATCGTCTGTTGAAGAAACTTCAAAAGAAATTATTGTTCCGCCATTTTGTGTCGTCGTAACGAGCGACACATTAGTAACTGGAGGACAAGGAATCCACCCCCTATCTCGGCGAAGTATCTTCCTCAAGAAGAACATTTTCTGCCGGGCTAATAATTATCTGCGGTCCAAACCAACTCACCCCCCTCGGGGCGAGCGCGCTTTTATCGCGGCGTCTAATTGCCTTTTAAGTACCTCGTGTGCCACCGCTATTTAAAGAAGATCTCGAACGAAAACCCAAATAAATAATAATAAAAAAGGGCCCTTCCACCGCCCCGCAAAAACGTTCTGCTCCCAAGAAAGGTTGGCTGATTTCGGGCTCTTCATTAAGTAAATGAGACACTTCTTTTCAGACCGCGAGAGTCGTTTCAGAGAAGAGATTCGTTAGAACGGCTGTAAACTGATACACGGAGCAGGAAATGAGATCTCGCTTCTGTTTACGAGAAACATTTTTATCTTACAAAAGTTCCTTCCTTTTTTTCTGCTTTGTTTATTCGTCTCATATTTTGTTGCTGATTTCTCTTAAGGGTAGGGCGGCGGTGTTTCTGAACAGGTAATTTTCGAGATTTCTATTTCGCGAGCGAATTAGGAGGGTAAATAACTCTTGGGACTCGATTCAGATGGATGATTTTGTCCATTTGAAAGCGTTCTGTTCAGTTTCATTCGTCACAATATTTTCATTGGGAATATTCAAAGATATTTGTATATATTTTGTTTATTGGAAATGATCCGTGTCTACTGCCTCTCACCCTCTATTTCTTTCTTTATTCGTGTTTAAATGAACTCGCGCGTTTGTGCCTGTGTGTGATATATGTAATATATCAAACTTATTACACTTAAAATAAATATACACACACATATATATGCATATATATATATACAAACATATATATATATAATATATATATATATATATATATATATATATACGCATATATAAACATATATATACATATATAAGCATATATATATGCATGCATACATATTTATATATACATATATATATACGTATACATATATATATATATATATATATATATATATATATATATATATATATATATTTACATACATATACATATACATATACATATACACACACACACACACACACAATATATATATATATATATATATATATATATGCATGCATACATATTTATATATACATATATATATAAGCATATATATATATATATAAGCATATATATATATATATATATATATATATATATATATATATATATATATTTACGCATATATACACGCACACACATGTAGTAAGATGAGATTAAAATGACATAGTTTTAGTCACAGACCTTTATTAGCAGAATGATAGAGGACTGGTAGCA
>CM063510.1:147127265-147164765 GCA_032207245.1 Pardosa pseudoannulata
AGCCTAAAATGACTCCAGCTGACAACGTGAAGCTCTGAAAATGGCATGATATTGCACATATAAATAAGAATGTATTTAAATAAAAAAATGGAAATTACTGTATATTTATTATTTTTCAGCAATTAATGTAATAGTATTATGTAAGTAAATTTTTAATTGAAATTCAAAAATTTCTTTTATTTGTATTTTATTAAATTAATCAGTTTCAATAATTCAAGTTTTTAATAATTCGAGATCGTCCGGTTCCGTCCACCTTGTATTACTGAGATTCTACTGTACTTTGATCAATTGAAACATTAACTAAAGTCTTGTACTGCTAAGTGTAATCACTTGGAAGAGCACTACTGAGAAAATCTCAACACGCATGCATTACTAAAGCACTCTGATCTTGCATACGCAGGGCCTTGTATGAACAGACAGCGTCACTTGCTCAGCAAGTAGAATAAACCTGTCTATTATAAAAAAAAAATGAAGCCCAGTGGCGTTGGGGTAGCACTTCGCGTTCCCGCGCCACAGGTCCGAGGTTCGATCCCCGGGCTGGGCAAGGTTGACTCAGCCTTTCATCCCTTCAATGGGTAGAGAAACTGAGGACCAAGCATGCTTGGGAACTAAACACTGGGAGGTGTTGCGTAAAGCTGACCACCTAACCGGAACATATGCTTCGCACCCCAGGGCCCTTAGTCTAAAAAACGAAAATTGGCACCGTAGGCCCTGGCTCCCTAGGGGCTGTTGCGCCGAGGAAATTTATTATAAAAAAATACGTTGAAACGTTTACTTTTTTTCTCTGTATTGTATTTATTTTCAGATACATTGAGTAATAATATTTAGCAATTGTAAAATTATTATAATAAGATAAAGAAATATCAAAATGGCTAAAATTTTTGAAAAAACAATGCTTTAAAGAATTATGATAGACGTCGATGGAATAGGAATATTGGTATTGGCAACAGATGGGAATTGGGTAGTGAGGGGAAATCGATACTATGCTTTTCTGTGTGTGTTTGAGCACCTTAGTGGGATTAGCTGGTGTGCATCTGTGGGTCCTCACTCCAGATTTCGAATTTCTGGTCGGGTGACGTGGTTGGAACTGCTAAATCTTTTTATCTGGGTATGCTTACTCAAATCTTTCTACTATTCCCATTGGGATAATAGTTCTAACACATGGGCGGTTATTAGTGGAAACTGAATAATGGAAACCGTGGAAAATTCATTTGAGGAGCCGTTGATGGGGAAGGGGGTACTTCTAAAGATGGATAACCCACCCCGGAGGTGTTGCCGAAGAGGGGATGGGGTGGCAGCCAAATCTATTATCTGACGATTGTTGGTTGGGGGTGTCGATAATGAGGTAAGGGCACATCAGAACGGGGTGAGTGAACAATCTGTTAGTAACCCTCATATAACAAAAATGTAGACAGTGGTGCTCCATACCAAAACACGGGGTCACCAAGTACAATGTGATGCGCTGTGGGTCCGTACCATCAAGCACACAGTGATGCTTTGAGGGAGGCATGAAATACGGACAGTAGTCACTTTAGTCCTGAGGTATTCTGCTTGGACGATACAAGATCTCACATACGTCTACAGCGTAAAAAAACTCTTCGAAGCCGATACGATGGATATATTTCGAAATTTATAAATCTTTTTTCGTTTTTTGTAACATCTTATTCGAGATTTTAATATATGAACAAACCTGAACTCGTTAGTTTACGGAACAAGATTGCCTGATAACTTCGTTTAGGAAAATCATTGCAAAAGCAAGACACGGGTTGGAAAGCCCGAAATTTTTTATCTAAGTACTATTTTGAATCCATGTGATAAACAAGCCAGATTATTGGATGACTTTACTTGTAGTAATCATTCTTATTGGTAAGGCTGGTTATTTTGGAGATCTTTTAAAATTACTGCCAAATCTTACCTAATGAAGTAATCTTTCTTAAATTTTGATTGCAAAGTTCATAATGATAAAATATCCGTTCAATGGCTGGTACTGACCAACCAGGGTCAGAAGATTCTCTGTGGTCACAGCGTTGCGGCACATCCTACTCATACTACTGGGGTAAAGGATGAAGTTATGCTAAAATGGAAGAGGTATTTGAATTTCTTAGTCTTTTCTTGTTATATTGAATATTGTTCATTTTCATTTAAATAAATCGGGTAAATCAACAAAGTTATAAGATTAAATATAACCGTAGCTCTTGAAAATGTATTGTGCTTGGGGAAGCTGAATTAGCTCATTTTCTAAATTTACTCGACTGTTTCACAATGGCCCAGCTCTGACTAGTTCTCAAAACAAAAATTCACTATAAGCGGTGTAATCGAGAAGAAAAGTTCGAGACTTTTGGGAAAGTCCTGCAAAAGTGGTTCCAACTAACGGAACGTTCGGTGGCAGCACCTTTGTGGAAGGATTTAAGAAGCATTTGGAAATTGAGAGATTACTGTAAAAGAAAAAAAAATTGTTATTTTACGTGGCATCTATGCGAGGTGGGGTGGGGGTGTCTACTGTTTTTCCTACAACGTCCGAAGTGGTCAATTAGCCGCGTGGTCATTTCGAATGCATCGACTCGCGGTATATCTCCATTAGTGACCACGGGTCATTACGCCTCACGCGAAAGCCGTGTAGCCGCGATTTTCCCTGCCGCGCTTCCGGAGCGGAACTTTCGAATACTTTCGGAGGGTGCCAAAGAGAAGTTTCTGCGTTTCCGTTTTTTGCGGAAAGGGGTGTCGACCGGGGAATGGAAATCGTTTGCCGCAAATTACGAATGTTACTAGTGAGGGGGGAGGGAGGACGAGTTTTTAAGAGAAAATGTATTTGGAGCGGCTTTCCTTCCGGGAGCTGACGATTATTTCTGCTTGATGGATGAGGCGGACAACTGGGACAGACGGAAAATGTGTTAATAATAAAGTGACCCATTATTCTCTGTTTAGAAATATTTAACTGACCACAGTACAACAGAGAGGAAGCGAACGGAGGAAAATGTTGAAGAGCATCTATTGCATTGGGGAATAGATATAACCCATATATATATATATATATATATATATATATATATATATATATATTATATGTATAACATATATATATATATATATATATATATATATATATATATGTAGGTATAACATATGGTATGCCCTTACACATATTTGGTTAAATTTGTATTAAAGGTTATGTACATTCAGATAAGTTATTAACACTAATTTATTTCTTAAAAGAGAGATATCTGTATTATACAGTAGCGTAGCAAGATTTTTTTCTCTGAAAGATTTAAATTCTTAATCCAAATAACAGTGGCTTCAATCTCATAATTATTTTAAGCACCTGCACCCTTTGGTAATTGCAAAATTATTATAATAGTTTAAAAAACTGTCAAAATTGCTCTATTTTTTGCACCCCTGTTGCATATTCAACAGTTTAAGAATCTCTGCTCTAAGGTCTACTCAATTTTTCTACTCTTCTCAGCATGCATACTAGCAGCAAGTTTGATTTTGTTTCGATAATACCTTGTCATAACAAATTTGACGCGACAAACTTGCATCAAAACTTCTGCAACTTAGCCCGAACATAAAGGGACCACGCCTTTGCAACGCTATTTTGCTGCAAAACTGGGGCGACCTTGTCATGACAACCGTGAAGCAAGCTAAAATTCTTAGACTTGCTGCAGTCTTGTTTTAAACTTGCAGACTTATCATATTGAACTTGTTGCAAATTTGCAGGCTTGCAAATCAAGACTGATTCAAGTATGTTGCAAACAAAATTTGCTATCTGGGTTAATTTTGTAGCTTAGATTGACATAACATAATTATATACCTTTTACGGCATTTCAAACCTCGCACATCCATTTGTGTTTCCAAAGGTACGTCGACCGAAATCCCAACATATGTATTCTACAGATCTACTTTCGTGTGTTTGCATGCGATACCAAATAGAAATGTTATAGTGCACCTTTTTTTTTCTTTCAAAAATGGAATTCTGGAAATTTAGCCCATAAATGCTCGAGTATACGTGTATGTATATATGCATTAAGTTTTCTAAAATTTTAATAATTTCCAAAAACACTTTGTCCATCTTAACCCTTTAGTTCCCACAATTACCCTCGATAGCCAAGACCTCTGAGTCCCAGAATAGCCAAAGACATCTGAGAAAATTTAATTCCCTCCTAGAGGCGTGACCGATAATAACCGTGAATAATTCTGATAGCGGTGAACAGAACACTCATTGTAAAAACTAGGTATTTGCAGGTGATTTACCCTAAAGTTTTTACAGCACGTTGAGAAACACTATTAGAAGCTGGATAACAAGAAACATTTCATTGCTACTCCATTCGATTTCGAACTAGTTAACTTATATTGGCAGAGGAAAAAATAAAGACTGGAGGTAAGGAAAATATGCAACCTTTGGGCTATTGGGCTGGGAAACGGAGTACATTTGAGATTCTAGTGTATGGGACTTATTAATTAGACTTACAGTTAAGGGATTGGTGTACTTGTGTGAGTAGAAGTCATTCTTTTCATTTGGGTGATCCACATCAGTGACGTACCAAAAATATTTTTTTTGGGAGAGGGTCCAAATTCATAATCCAAAGTACAGTAAATTTTTAATCTCATAAAAATTTTTTTGTTACACACGCAAGGCTTATACATACATCAATAAGTTTACATGCATACATAAATACGCCTTCAAACGAATCACCAGCGCTCTACGTCCTTTATTCTATCTTGTAAAATATATGTGCAATCCCAATGTGTCCTTTCGGAACGATGGCCAAATGTTAGGGCGCTGATCTTCGGTACCGGAGTTCGTGAGTTCAATTCCACTGTGGCATAGATGCTCGTAGCAGGTCAAATCGGCTTTACGCATTAGGTCTCGGTTTCATTAGCCCTTGTGTTGGAAAACAGTAGACCGTATTGCTCCAAATCAAATCAATGTATCCTTTAATTGACGTTCCAAATTTTTATCAGATTTAAATATGCTTGGTAAATACTGGAGCTTATTTAATTGATGTCCCAGTATTTATTAAACGAATTTAAACTAAATTTTGTGAATTATTAGGAAAATTTGTCTGTATCTCTGTATCTATCTCTGTCTGTATCTCTGTTTCTGGTCAGTATCTCTGTATGTCTCTCTGTATCTCTTTGTCTGTCTGTTCTGTCTGTCTCTCTCTCTCTCTCTCGCACACACACACACACACATATAATTTTCTATATATGACAGCAAAATTAAAATTCTATATGGAAAATTTGTAATGTATAATCTACCTTTATATAGTTGTAAATAATTTTAGTTTTCAAGGCTATTTTTTTTTCAAATCTTCAGCATTTATTGCCGTGCTTCTATGCATCGGAAGTAATGCTAAATTTATCAACATCTTGCGATTGATTCTATTGGGAAGAGATGATTTTGCTCTTTACGTGGATGCAAAATGTCTTTTAATGATTGCAGAAGAAACTAGTAACATACACATATTTTAATAAGTTTTAAAAAAATCTTGTTGTACATCCATTGAAAATATTTCACGGAGGGTATAGACCCCGTATAAATACTAGCTTGATATCATATAGTAGTAAAAAGGTAATGGTAAATATACCGGTCCATGATTTTCTGAAAGCAGATGACAGTGTGCATTTAGTAGTGAAAAATTACATATAATGCGGCCCTTCGGTGTAAGCTGCAATTCCATTAGAGTTGTAACGTATTGGAGATATGGCAGGTGAAGCCGTCAATGAAACAGGCTAGAAAATTATTTACTCTAGACTAAATATTTTATTCAGGTGAATAAATTATGTACATCTATGTACAGGTTCAGTAGATTTCTAAATCTTCTGGGATCTCGTGCTGAGATAACATTCACACAATTACGATGCGTGGGTACAGTGTAGCTAGATCTTCTAAATCACTGGAACAGTTCGCTAATTAGTGCCGGTACGAAACGCTGACACTATAACCTCCGGGCTGACGATTAGTACAGTCGGGTTTACACCAAGGTTCAAACGCTCAGAGTGCGTATCACTTTGGAGTTCGTTGAGGAAACTCGGGATGCAAGACGATCCAAAATGAGAGTAAGGGTCACTCTCAGCGACCTACTTCTATGCACGAAGTAAAAAAAAGTAAGATAACGGGAAAGGGATCCCAAAGTCGAAAGTCGACTTCTTAGCAAACAGAGACGCTGGCGGTTTCTAAATCAAGCAAATTCCGGAAATAGGAGAGACGAGTGGAGTCCTCGAGCTCTACACAACAGATCCAAAAACAACTCTCAAGAAGAAGGCCTCGTCTTGGCTCCACCACTCTTCTTTTATAGCGGTCCCGGTTCCCTTCATGCATTTCTTCCTGAACCTTCCAGAACAAGGATGATGCAATCTTGCTGTCACTTCCCGCCTGAATCAGCTGCTCCGTTTCCAGATGTGGCCGAAAAGCCGTCTTTAAATCAGCCGACCCAAACAATTTAATTTCCTTTTTCGCTATCGCTAATGGGCGCACATGTGACACTATAGTGTAGCTCAATTTATAATCATTTCCCCGAGTCTTTTCACTCAAATAGTCTCACAAAGTATCAGACCCGCTGACTCCAGCACACAGACAGTTTTCAATTAAATCCGGGACGTAGTACACAAACCTGTATTGTTAGGACCACCCGTTTCTACCTGCCGCTAACCGTAATTGTCAGCTGCGAAAGGTTACCTTCCGCTCCTGTTTCGCTAGGTTCATGTAACGGATCATTACAGGGTCCATACTTTGGGTTGGTTATAGCTCATTTAGAAAATAGAAATGAATTATTAAATAAGTTATCATCACATATGCATATTTATATATGTTAAGACGTCAGTGTGATCTCGTGTCCAAGATGTGTCCTCGGGCGTTTTTGCGTTTATCCGGCTCTTCATTAGCATCCGGCTGGGGGTGGCAGAGTGCGGGGGCAGTGGGTGAGTGCAATTAAGGGGATTTAAAAGTTTCTTAATCCGCGAACGGGGTGTTCCGGCGACACGGGAAAATCGGGAATCGAGAGACGGGATTTAAGCCTGTTCGCCTCTGGCAGAGTGTCATTAAAATGTTTCAAGGGCTGCTTGACTCGAAAGGGATCGAAATTTTAACCCTCTCGACCCCCCCACCTTTGATTCGATCTTAGATCCTAAGGGGGAAAACTTTGAAGAAAATTTCCCAGCCCACCACGGATTTGGGCATCGGTTTCATTAGGGGTCTAATGAATCTCGATTTATGCGGGCTTAGAAACTCCAGAAGGTTCCAAAAGGAAAACAAGGGTGGAGGAATCATTGATTGCGTTTAGGATGCAACGAAAATTACAGAGTTGACGGGTTTATATTTTTATAGATATTTGTTTGAAAATAGATTGAGATTTGTTTGCAAAGCATATGTTATAGATCTTTTTTTCTTGTGCAAAGGGGAGGGAGCAACTAATGGGAAATTAATTGTGGTGCCTTATATATAATACAGCTTTAAAATAGAACTAGTGTCTCATTAGCCCTCCTGTTGCAAAAAGTAGACCGTAGCACTCGCAAACCAAACCAAATAGAACTAGGGGCTTAGTCTGGAAGTTGCCAGTCGGTTACACGTTCGTTGTGACGTCCCTTTGACGTCAGTCTATGGACATTATCTATGAGGAAACTATCAAGCTGACGTCAGAATGACGCCACAATGAATGTGGGATCCGATTCACAACGTCCAGAGTAAGCCGCTTAATCAAAAAGAAAGAAAAGTTTATTTTTGAATTTAAAATGAAGGATTCATGCAATCCAACCGTTTTGCCCTGAAGACCGGTGTCCAAGTTAGTCCATAATTCCAAAAGTATATCAGTCACTCCATGAGGGACCTAACATGAAAAATAATAATCGAACACCTATCAAATAATCACGCCCAAGGGGGTGTGGGTGGAGTCCACTTCAATGAAGCCGAAACGAATGAGGAAGTTTGAATCGTTCAAATATTCATTCTTATAGTTTGTCCACGAGCGGTGGTAAGATTGTAAGCTTTTAGAATAAACAGTTGTATCGACACGTATAGGCATATGTACATGGATTTTAAGCACATGTTATTCATTTATACTTATTAGTATATATATATATATATATATATATATATATATATATATATATATATATATATATATATATATATAATCTTCTTCAGCAGCGCTATAGCCTGGTACAGACCAAGGCTTTCTCTGTCTGCTTCCTCCAAACGGCACGACTTTCTGGTTTCTCCATCTATCAAGGTTTCTCCATCTATTAATACTCAAGATCTCAATATTTCTAGACACAATCCAACCACCTTGTTGCCGGTCTATCTCTTCTTCTTGTACCCTCAATCTTTGAAAAAGTTAATTTTTTAACTGGGTCCAAATCTGCTCGTCTGAAAACATGTTTCAGCCATCTAATTCTGTTGGATTTAATAACTCTCAAGATGTTTTATGTATATAATAAACATGTATAAATGCATTCCATCTGCTTCACTTCGAGCCTTAAATCTAGGCATACATAATCAGTGAAGTCACAAGAAGTTTTGAAAACATTTTAGCAGGTTCTTCGTATTTCATATAACTAATAGTGTAGGAAAGTGTCATATTTGGCGATTTATTTTGTACTCTGCTAGTGGAAAAATGACTGTTCTTTGTTTATTATAATAGTATAGAACTCTACAATACTTTTTATAAAAGAAGAAAACCAAAAGTTCAAAACAGACGAGTGTTAAGCCCATGGAAATGCGAATTCACTCTTTTAACATTAACACCCATTATTTTGTCCTAAACAGCATGTTTGGAATGTCAAAAAATATTTTATTACTGACGTGATAAACTGGTGGTATATGTTCAAAATTCGGTGATTCTGTTTGAAACCGAGTGTAATGTATCGCTCTTTTGTCGGTTGATGAACCTTTTCCTGAATTGTTAAAACATTTGCAAATTCATGAATTCATCTGATTTCCGTGTTGTGTAGTTAACCTAGTTACGTATTTGTTGAGTGCACCTTCACGCCCTCTGGAGGCACTTGATGTGACCGCTGGCAGTTGGTATGAAGTCCTCTGTCACAATGAAGGGCTTGGATCAGCCCACATGCCAATGAGGGGAGAGACAACTTCTGCTCTGTCATGTTTAGAGATTATGATTTTAAGAAAGTGAGAAGACGAAGGATTAGACGTGGATGACTAACGAGAAATAAACTGGTGGGCCTAATTTTCGTAAAACCAAATGAACGAACTAGAGGGTGTTTCAGTTTGTACGATAGACGAAGATATTTCTGTAATATCGATTCAATTGGTTCCCTCTTCATTCTAGGGACGAGATGAATTGCGTGATAGTTTAAAAATATTATAAATGTTTGGAGAATATTAAGATAAATCGAAGAAAGAGATCAATCTTTGGCAGTGAACATCCCCATTTTGTTCAGAGTTTCCAGAACCGACCGATAGGGTACCGAAAAGTTTTAATTGGTTAGATTACATGCATAACAGCTTGAACTGTATCTACAGTGGTCAATTTAGGGTAGAGGTTAACAGGGAAAAAAGATGAGGCATTGAGGGTTTTCGTATTTGGTCATAGATTTGATAACCCCTGTAAATTTTTTGGAGCCGTTATGAGGTCTTTTGACTATAAATTTACTTCCATATTTTTAATACATCGCATTACAGGATGTGTTTCAACAGAATATTCTTTAACAGGCCATCGTCAGAGTTTTATACAGAATCTCTGCCTCCGTTTGTAGGTTTAGGTTACTTTTCCTCACACACAAACACTTCTAAAAAAGTAAGATGAGGGATTTAGGCGACTACATTGTAGGACGACTTGAAGGATAAGGCGCAGCTTTTTTTGTACCGGAATCCTACTAGTGGTATAGATGTTTGCAATAGGTCAAAATCGGTTTCAGAAATTTTGTACATTTTGGTTCGTGTAAGTCTTCGTCTACAACAATGATTTGTATTGCGCTCATCTCGAGTCTGCGTACTAATCAATCGTTGTTGCTTAGACAAGGTAATCTACTGCAATCATTTTCACCGGTCATACTCAGTTTTATACAAATTCTCTGCTTTCGTTTGCAGGTTTAGGTTACTTTTTCCTCACACACAAACAAACACATCTAAGAAAGTAAGACGAGGGATTTAGGCGACCACATTGTAGAGCGACTTGAAGGATAAGGCGTTGCTTTTTTGCACCGAAATCCCACTAGTGGTATAGATGTTTGCAATCTGTCAAAATTGGCTTTCAGAAATTTTTAGATTTTGTAAGTCCTCGTCTACAACAATGATTTGTATTGCGCTCATTTCGATTCTGCGCAATCATTCTTGCTTAGAGAAGGTACTCTGCACCAATCTTTTCCACCAGAATTACGCTTATATATATATATATATATATATATATATATATATATATATATATACATATATATGTATATATACATATACAAGCTTAAACGGCCGTCTTACGGTTTTACCGATCACCCATCCTTATTTTCATAAACGCCGAATAACCTTCGAATATCGGCCACCTTCGAAAAAAATCTATGCGAACAACACACTCCAGACCTGTTACTAACAACTTACGAAATTATTTTATACGGGAGTGGCAACAAGGTGTTTAAATCGAAGCGACGCCGTGACCGCATCTTATTTATCAGCTGGGATCCCCGTTTCTTCCCCATCCAGGTTCTTCTTCCTAAAATTTCTCCCCCCCAGTATCCCCTTGGGGAGGAAGCGCATTTCTTCCCCCCTAATCACGTGGCAATCCTCGAGGTTTCTTTCCAATTTCTTTCATAATTAAAAGCATTAACTACATCCGGAAAATCTCGAGTTAATTAGAATTCATACTTCGGAAGTATGTGACACAATAGAACCCTTCGGAGGGGGGAAGCGAGCCCCTCCCCCCTCTTTCCGAAACGCAAAAGAGCAAAGAATCAATATGGCGTCCCTCTGCCGGCGAAGGATCTCGGGGTAAACAGCTGTCGAATTAATAAGGCATCGGGACACAATCAGGTGGAGATGCACCCCCCCTCTCACAGAAATGCGGACGAATTAAACGACGCCCCCTCTTCCCCTGCCCCTTCTAAAACAATGGCACGCGCTCTTTTAAGTGTTTGGCAGTCGTTTCCCCCCAAAAAGAAGCGTCGAAGAGAGTCCCAATGTTTTGGGGCGGTTGCCAGGGCGACCCGGGTGCTGCCATTCGCGGATCGTGTCCGTTTATAAAAATGAGCGTCTTCGAAGCTCTTAGTGCCAAACGAAAAATCGTTTGGCACTATGAGTCGGGATCGCTCTGTCGATGCATCTCTGAGTGAATGGGATTTTCCCGCCATTTCGTCACGTGGCTAAAAGTCGGACGAAAAAACCCCAATTCTTACTGTGGGTGGCTGTATTGGATTCATGTAGTTCCGTGTCAACCTATGGGGAGGGGGCTAGTTTTATTTCTGAGTGGTTGGTATATTTCTGTAACCCTAGAACGTCCGTCGGTGTCGATTTAACACGGTATCCTGTTTAATTTGTTCTTTTTATCCATTTTTGCAGGGAATTTGAAAATTTTCCGTGACTTCATTTTCCACGGTGATTACACAGAAAAAGTTTTGTGGTTTAAGGTTAATTAGGATAGGTTTTATGATTAAATGTACCTATAAGTTCTACTGATGTCATTTAGACACCAAGGCAATTTATCATAAATACCTGCTGTTCAACAGAAGATTGTTCATTAAGTAGATATCAATAGTAAAACAAACTTCCGAACGTACTATTGCACATTTTTTTTTTTTTTTACCTTGAATGCAGTGTTATTGGGTTCACAGTGGAATTTTGTTGAAACCATTGTGAATTTTTAAGTTATAACAGATTGCTTAGGTCGTAATGGGTCTTTTCATAGGAATAACGCCCTTGAAATTTATTAATCTTGAATGTACATGACAATTGCATTAAAAAGGTAATTCCGTTTCACAAGTCTTGAATTGGGGTACTTATGCAACAATTTATTTTGTGTTTTATAATAGAAGTCGTTTCCCTATTTAATGCTTTTAGTTATTCAGAACATTTCTTTTGGTATGTCACAATATATATTAACACAATGCGTGCGGGTACATTTCGAAGCGGAATTGTACCGGGAGGGGGCGTTTTGCGCGTAAATTTAGTTATTCAGTTAAATCTCAATAGATCAAAAATTATTTAATTTACCAACTTTTTGTATTTTATATTGAAATATATAAACAAATTTATAAATAGAAATATATAAATAACATCCATAACATTTTCGTTAACAAAAAATATATTTTTTAGTGGATAAATTTTTAATAGCATTGTAAATATGAAAAATCAAATAGAAATAGTAGTATATAGTTTTAATTTTTCCCCGTTCTGTGATTCCGCATCGAATGATGTAAGAACTAGTTTTTATTTGTCTAAATATTTTCAGAATCTATGTAGTAGACAAGAACATTCGGCTTCGTTTTCCTGTATATACCGTTATTTTTGTACTCACAAACATACTATGTTGTTACACTAACCCGTACTAGTACGTGACCCGCGCTCAAGTATCAATCGTCAGAAAACGTACTTGTACGTGTCCCGCATACAATGTGTTAATTGTATTTTTAGTTATCAGGCTCGTTAGCTTTGATATCATTTTTGATAACAACAAAGTGTCTCTGTGATTCCGCATCGAATGATGTAAGAACTAGTTTTTATTTGTCTAAATATTTTCAGAATCTATGTAGTAGACAAGAACATTCGGCTTCGTTTTCCTGTATATACCGTTATTTTTGTACTCACAAACATACTATGTTGTTACACTAACCCGTACTAGTACGTGACCCGTACTAGTACGTCAATTATCAATCTTCAGAAAACGTACTAGTACGTGTCCAGCATACAATGTGTTAATTGTATTTTTAGTTATCAGGCTCGTTAGCTTTGATATCATTTTTGATAACAACAAAGTGTCTCTGTGATTCCGCATCGAATGATGTAAGAACTAGTTTTTGTTTTGTCTAAATATTTTCCAGAATCTATGTAGTAAACAAGAACATTCGGCTTCGTTTTCCTGTATATATCGTTACTTTTGTGCCCACAAACAAACCGTGTTGTTACACTAACCCGTAAAAGTACGTGACACTAGTACGCTCAAGTATCAATCGTCAGAAAACGTACTAGTACGTGCCCCGCATACAATGTGTTACATGTAACATTTTTAGCTCAACTAATATTATATAAGTCTTTTACTTAACTTAGTTTCCCTTTGAAGAACTCCCACGGGATATACTTTTAACACTGAATATGTAATCTCGTTCCGATGGTTATTAAAAAATACGAAAACGAAACACAGATCGAATATTTAAAAAAATAGATAATAATCGTAATCATACTGAAAAGTTAAAGGAAATTTATAATATATTAAATTCATATTACTCTTATATACAAAATTTTTTTTTAATTTTAAAATAAGGGAAAATACTTGGTAAAAATAGTGATGGTGATAAAAAAAAGTTTTTTTTTAATAATTTTAATTTTAATAAGTTAATAATTCAGTGTATAACTTTAAAATAAATAATGTCGAAAGGTATTCCCCACCCACTTAGGCTTTTGCCTCCATAAACTTCTTCAGCTGGATGTTGGCCGAACGATGGCCGATTGGTTAGGGTGCTGGCCTTCGGTACCGGAGTTCGTGGGTTCGAATCCCACTGTGGCATGGACGTTCGTAGCCTTTCGGAATCGGCTTTAAACTGTAGGTCCCGGTCTCATTAGCCCTCGTGTTGCAAAAAGTAGACCGTAGCACTCCAAACCAAACCAATCAGTTGGATGTGGGTGTGGGTCACCTAAGCCTAAGTCTCATTTGCCCCGTGTTGCAAAACAAGACTAAGAAAAGGCTTCAGTTAACATTGTTTATTCCATCGTCCACCCTAGAAATTGAACAGTCTATGTGCATGTACACACTACACATCTACTCTTCTCTGCCCTGTACTCGGACAACGGTGTGTGCTTGAGTAGGTCATGGAAGTACATCTTTTGATGGGATGAAGGACAAAGTGTTATCGCTACTTAGTGGAAATCCTTCTTCTAAACGAAGTGATTAAAGGGCAATCAAAAGATTAGAACCTTCTTTAGTTCAGTAGACCTTAAACACAGGGCTATCTTTCTTGCTCCTCCTGTCAGGACAAGCTGAGTGAAAACCTTCTAAAATCCCTTTAATAGAATGTCTCGATTCCCCCTCCCCCCAATTTTTTTATCCGACACCGGATAGCCCCGGATTAGGTGAGAGAGAAAGTGACTAATCCAACCGTAAACACGAAAGGACAATCGAAAGCTATTTGCTGAGTGAAAGGAGATTGGAGCTGTACCACAGATGTTAAAAAAGAATGGACTCTCAGATGTTTAGTGCTGTACGGAGCAGTAGTACGTTGCTCTTCCGCTACTAGCATACAGCCCGTCATATGACGGGATCTGTAAAATTTTTAATTTTCCAGAATTGTAAAGTACCCTATGAGGCAGGTAGAAAATGGTTTGTTTTTTTGGCTGAGAATTATCTGGTACATGCTCAGTAATTTGTTTATATTCATACTCCTCTAAAGTCGCCTGATACTGTGAATGCAATTTAAAATCACGTTGAATTCATTTAGAAAGATCATTCAAAGTTTTCTCAGCTACGTCGAAATTATTCCTAAGTTCTTCCAAAAATTTTTTTCTTTTTGCCACAGTAATTAATGGAAGTAAATTAATGAAACAATCTTTTCCACTATACCCTTGAGGTAAATAGAATGTATTGTTTAATACCGGTGATAAAATGTTTCATTGCAACAAAAATAATAGAAGATTAAATTTTAACGTTATCACACATGTACCTAATCTATTATTTAGGCCAAATATAAAAGAAAATTATTTACCTAATATCTAAGTTCAGTGATAAAACGTATGAAAATAATGCAGACGATATTTAAATAATTTAAAATAAGAAATGATTAAAGGAGACGGTTAAAGGAATGGCATCATAATGATAAAAAAAAAAGTTATTTTTACCTATTTATTATGTGATAAATTTAATCGCCTGCTCTTAACCGGGGAAAATAGGGCTTAAAATAATGGCATTAAAGGCTCGAAAAGTGGGGAAAGGGTGGATTTCGAACGTTTTAAAGAATCGCTTTGAATTTTGCTAACCCTAACTCATCAAGAATCCAATATGGATGCCCTTATCCATTCCAAGTCCAACTGCTTCATAAATTCGAGGACAGACGGACAGATAACTTAGTTTTATTATTATGTAGGAGATATATATGGAATATGTACCGATTTTTTAAAGGCTTTTTAATATGGTGGGTGCTGACTGATTATTGTAAAACATTCCTTTTTTAAGAAATTGAGGTTTTTTTTTATATTTATTGGAAATTAACAATTTAATCATATTTTTATTTGTTTGTAATAGTTCGAGATACGTGTGATTATTCTCCCATAGTTTTGAAAGCTCTGAAAAAAGTTACCACACGAGCAAATCTGTAAATAATTCTAAATAATTTTTTTTTATCTCTAAATATTTTTTTTAATCTTAATTTTTGAATGTTTCCCTGGCTTTTTCGAAAACATTCTTAAATTTCCCTGAGTTAGGATAAAAATTCTGTATTGTGATGCAGTTTTGAATCACGTTGAATTCGTTTAGAAAGATAATTCAAAGTTTTCTTAGCTACGTCGAAATTATCGTTGAGTTCTTTCCAATTTTTTTTTGCCACAGTAATTAATGGAAGTAAAGGAATGAAATTATTTCCACTACACCCTGGAGGTAGATAGAATTTGTTGTTAATACCGGTGATAAAATTTTCATTGCTACAAAAATAATCCATGATTAAATATAACGTTATCACATATATATTTAATCTACTATTTAGACCAAATATAAAAGAAAATTATTGACGTAATATCTACAAAAATAATCCATGATTAAATATAACGTTATCACATATGTATCTAATCTCCTATTTAGGCCAAATATAAAAGAAAATTATTGACGTAATATCTAAGTTCAGGGATAAAACGTATGAAAATAATGCAGATGATATTTAAATAATTTTGCATAAGAAATGATTAAATGAGATAGTTAAAGGAATGACGTGATAATGGTAGAAAAAAATGTTATTTTTAAAGAGGGGAAGGGGTGGATTTCGAACGTTTTACAGATACAGTATTTTTTGGTGTGATATGAAGCATATTTATACCAACTTATTTTAGAATCGGATAATTTACAAGAAGATAATTTTTATTCGCTTTGAATTTTGCTAACCATAACTCATCACGAATCCAATATAGATGCCTCTATCCATTCCAGGTCGAAGATATTTTCGAGGTTATTTTACAAAAAAATTCGGAAAATAGAGGTTAAGTAACAAAAAGTCCGTCAGTATGATCATATGCACACACACAAAGGTTTCTTTTATCAAGTGAGGTTCATGAAGAACGTTCTGCTTCCATCTTGTTCCTTTTTCTTTGCCCTCTCCTCGTTCGAATCGAACCATTTGAGTGACCACATAATTCAAAACCCTTAGTTATTTCTTAGCATCATAGCAACTTGTGTTTATTTTAGTTATTGAACTGTTCAAAAAATCCAAACAAAAAATAACTGTTGTGAACCAGATTCTTTTTTTATATATATGTATTAGTTGTTTTATTTATTTTCGTTTTCTTTGTTTCTTGTTTCCCCAAAATCATTCCGGTTGGTTTCATCGGAGACGTGTGCGTCGGGTGGAAAATACTGGTGTCAAATGCAACGCAGAGTTCTGTAATGCTTTGCCTGAAAAATTCAAGTCTTGTTGCTATTAAAGAAATAATGGCGAGTCTTTTATTACACGCATGCAGGGATTTAGCTGGAAATTTTTCATGGGGGATTGTTCCCTGTTCAAATCATATTTAAAAATTATACAGGAATCCATACATCTGTACAGAAACGCTCAAGGGAAGGGTTAGAACATTTACATACTCCTCTTCACAACGCTACTGTATTGATGTATGTATACATCTGTATGTGTGTGTGAAAAAAGAAATGAATGTGTTTTGACTCTCTACAATCTTAGAATAATGTCCTTGTTGGCCAAGGTTTTCGGTTATGAATGAAAATAGCAAAATTTGAAGAAAAAATGTAAAGTTTATTGAAATAATCAATATTTAGTGCTTTTTCAGCTAAATGTTTTACATTCGTTTGTATAGTGAAGTGAGGGCGCACGTGTCCCAGCCAATCAGAGTGTTAAGAGTGTATCAGGTGGGGATGCTTCGAAGGGAAACTTAGTTAAGTAAACTAGTTATATAATATTAGTTGAGCTAAAAATGTTACATTTAAAAGAGAAAGACATTTCACCAAAGGCTAAGACATTTCGCCAGTTAAAAGAGAAAAATACATTTCGCCAAAGATTACCACAATTAAAAGAGGAAAAGACATTTCACCAAATGTTATCACAATTAAAATAGAAAAAGACATTTTCGCCAAAGACTACTACAACTAACATAAGAAAAGACATTTTACCAAAGGTTACCACAATTTAAAATAGACATTTTCGTAAATGTTACCACAATTAAGAGAAAAATACATTTCACCAAAGGCTACCACAATTAAAGAGGAAAAGACATTTCGCCAAAAACTACCACAATTAAAAGAGTTGGACATTTTGCTAAATGTTATCACCAACGGTTACCACAATTAAAAGAATTTTGGTAAATGTTACATTAAAAGAGAAAAAGACATTTCGGTAAATGTTACCACAATTAAAATAGAAAAAGACATTTTGACAAACATTATCACAATTCAAAGAGAAAAAGACATTTGGCCAAAGGTTACCACAATCTAAAATAGAAAGACATTTTGGTAAACGTTATCACAAATAAGAGAAAAATACATTTCGCCAAAGATTACCACAATTAAAAGAGACATTTCAAAGACTACCACAATTAAAAGAGTTGGACATTTCGCCAAAGGTTATCATCAAGGGTTACCAAAATTAAAAGAGAAAAATACATTTTGGTAAATGTTACCATGATCAAAACAGAAAAAGACATTTCGCCAAAGGTTGTCTCTTTAGAGATAAATGCGCCAAAAATTTATTTTAGAATATAATTATTCTTAATTTGGTTAGTTTCGTTAAAATAGATCTATTCCTTTTGTTCCTCTTTGGTATCACATCGAAATTTTATGTTAAGAAGAACCCGCAAGCTGTCCTCTTTTACGTCCTTTCCCTTTTCGAGTCTCGTTCCAATCGAAAGGAGAAACATTTCTTTCTTCCAACTCTAACCCTTCGAATTGTTTTCTTTTTCGAATTTCCCTCTCCCTTTCCCGATCGGAACAGGGTGTTTCTGTCACTCGCTTCATGGTTTCTACAAGCAAGACTCGAAACGGAAAAAAAAAAAGTTTTTCTTTTTGTTTTGGTTTCGTCTTTATTTTTAGAATTCATTTCCGCGGATGCCTAGCGAGTCTCCGTGTGCTTGGTGTGGACGTCAAACGCAGAAGATGGAGGGGATCGGGGGTTAATTCTTTGTTCAAAGTGGGTAAATCTAGTTCTAAATTAAGAGGTAATTTATTTTATGTCATGCATATATATTTATGTAGCTTTTATATATTTATGTAACTATGCTAAAATTTTGATACTGAATAGTAGAAAATGATGGAAGATTTTAAAGTTTCATTATTAATGTAGAATGCAATCTACCTATTAGTTTGCTGAACATTGGTAGAATTGTTAAGGGGCTGATCTGCTGTACTGGAGTTTGTGGCTTCGATCCCACTGTAACATAGATGTTCGTAGCAGTTCGAAATCGGTTTTAAGCAGTAGGTCCCGATCTCATTAGCCCTCACTTAGAAAAAACGTAGATTGTAATGCTCAGAACCAACCAAACCTACCTGTTAGTTACATAGTTTATAGATGGTTTTACAAGAAACTATATAATAATAATAATAATAAACGAATCAAGAATAAATTAAATTAATTTAATTATATCAGTTATTTAAATTTAAAATTTTATCAAGTTTTTCTATTCCATTAAACTTTACAAAAGCGAAATTCACCTTTTAAAAGTCCTTTACAATATACTCCTAATTTGCAATATAATCGTTTCCAATACCCCTTACAATATTGCCGTTTACAATATATAGTTCTTTAACAATATACAATGTCACCCAATATGGCCCAAAACTGGTCTTTATTTTTATTAACGGATCGACTTCTTCTTGATGACATGGAACTATTTCTAGAATATAATCCCCCCCCCCGAAGAAATCGAATTGCAAAACGCCTGCTCCCTGTACAATTCCGCTGTGAAATGTACCCGCACACAATGTGTTAAAATTCTAATAATTTTTAAAGAATAATTAGAGATTAAGAAGGTTAAACATAATACACTTTTTTTGGGGTCACCAACAAAAGGAGGTGAAGTATATACATTCGAATTTGTGTTCACACCTATGATCTACATTTAAAAAAAAATAAATAAAATGTTCCGTATCTCAAGGCTTCACAAAAGAGTTAAATAAAATTTCTTTTCGCACCTTGTTCGAATTAAAATTTGTAAACAATTCCTCGCTTCGTTCGCGACACTGAATATGATTCTTTAAAAATTCCAATAAACGAGATATTCCGTTCTCAGTTCAGGTACGGTTCTGCGAGAAAATCGGGATAAATCTCCGGGGATTGATTGGAAGGAAACAATAAACAGCTGTAACAATTGGAATTTATTCCGTTATTTTCTAAACCTTGATTATACTTCGATCTGAATATGAAATACCTAACGATATTGTGTCTGATGATTTTCGTGTCGGACATGAATTTCGACATTTCCGAATCTATTGTAACATCTCGAGGAAATCGTTCTTTCACTATGTTTGAGGCAGTTTCGTTATTACTCCTTTAACGCTTTAATGTCTAGTTTCTCATTTTAGATACCGATAAAAAAATAGGTTTATGTTTGCTTAGTTTTTCTTTTGAGAGTCAGTACAGGGCAATCGTATAAACAATCTTCAAAAATGTCCAGTCATTTCGACTATTTAGAAATTTTTCCATTTGGATCGACACTTTGATTTTCTCGAACAGTGCATGCAAATTTACTTTTTCGGCACGTACATTGACTGAAACAAAACCAATTTCCTATATCTATTCTATTTTACGTTATTTATTTTAAATCTAATGCCGAAACAATATTTTTTTTCTATTTCATGAATGGCATCGTACGTTGTGTACACGATGATTGGTCACTAAAGTGACAGGATGTATTCAAAGTTGTTTAAACTTCCTATTTATTTTATTCTTAGCATTCCACAATAACACATTGTATGCGGGACAATATACTAGTACATTTTTTGACGATTAACACTTGAGCTCGGGTCACGTACTAGTACGGGGTAGTGTAACAACATGGTTTGTTTGTGGGTACAAAAATGACGGTATATACAATAAAATGAAGCCGAAAGTTCTTGTCTACTACATAGATTCTGTAAAAATTTACACAAATAACCACTAGTTTTTACATCAGTCAATGTGGAACCACAGAATGGGAAGGTTGATTAAAAAAATCAATTTAGATTTAAAATTAATTTTTTTATTTATCCTTGCGAAAATTATATATATATATATATATATATATATATATAGATATAGATATATATATATATATATATATATATATATACATATTATATATATATATATATATATATATATATATATATATATATATATATACATACATATATATGTATATATATTTATATATATATATGTATATACATACATATATATATGTATATATATATATATATACATATATATATATGTATATATATATATATATATATATGTATGTATATATATATATGTATATATATAAATATGTATATATACATACATATATATATATATACATATGTATATAAATATATATATATATATATATATATGTATATATATATATATATATATGTATATACATATATATATATATGTATGTATGTATATATGTATGTATGTATATATATATATGTATGTATTTATATATTTGTATTTATATATATATTTGTTTATTTGTCTTTATATATTTGTTTATATATTACAATATAAAATACGTAAAGTTGTTTAAAAAATTGAATAATTTTCGATCTGTTGAGATTTAACTGAATAGCTAAATTTACCCGCAAAACGCCCGCTTCTAGTACAATTCCGCTGCTAAATGTACTCACACACAATGAGTTAAGATGGACATCGATATGAAATCTTTGAAATAACTTAGGGCTTTAAAGGGTAAAGTACAATTTAAATTTCTGTACGTTACTGAAGCTTAAGGGGGAGGGTTGTGTGTATGTGGATAGCCATTTTAAATTTATAGTAGTATTACTTATAAATCTTTAACCTTTTGCCTGTGACTGTCGAACTCTGTTCGGGCAACACAAATGAGTTAATTTTGGAATGCCTAATCTGTATTCGGGCAAGAGAAATCACAGCATTTCAATTCCGGGAAGTCCGAAATCTGTTCACCCAATGCATATTTATTTTGACATTTTTCCCAATAGATATACTTTCTCGCAAAAAGTTCTGCAGTTTCGAGCCATTTGTCGTAAGTTATCGGATACTGTACAGGATTTGTGAAATTCAAAGGAATCTGAGGGAATTCGTGACAGTTGATAGAGATAATAAAATTGTTGCATTCATTTTTTTATATTTATCCAGGAAATTATGTCATTTGATTTGTTTTGCTGTAATTTAACTGTGTCTTGGAAACAGATTGCGGCACCCAAAATGCTGTGCCTTTAAAATTGTTTATTATAAAAAATGGAGGGTGTTATAAAAAATGGCTGGAGTGAGATCTAGTTCATACATCTTTGGTTTGGTTTGGTTTGCAGGTTTATTGTTGAGTTACACGAGGGCTAATGAGACCTGTACCTATTGTTTAAAACCAATTCCAAAAGGCTACTAATACCCATAACAGCTGCGGGATTTGAAACCTCGAGTTTTGGTAACGAAGAGCATCACCTGTCCATGTTTGACCCATCCATCTTTGGCTTTAATTTCAGTTATAAACATACTTTTGCAAGAGAAGTTTCAACACTGAAGTATATTGCATACTTGCACTGATGAAGAACTCGGTAATAAATTCTACGTAAACCAGGGACTAAGACCCTCGTAACAAACCTTTATAGTCATACGAAAGTCCTTAAAATTCCTGAGTTGCCCACATCCCGATAATGTTTAGCTTGCTTCTCCCGTACCCATTTTTTCCTGAATACACTGTACGTGTTCCTGTATTCCTGTATGTCCATCCATTACATTTATAATTTATTTTGAACAGGTTCTTTTTCACTGCGAGAACTTAGGTTTAGGTGAGTATCTGTTGAGCTAGACGAATAATACTCAGTGGGGGTCAGTAACTTCCCCGGAGGGCGTGGGAGGATGTTGAGAAGCGATGAGCTTGTTTTAGCCAGGACTGGGGAGCTTGGCTATGTTTTTTTTTTTTGGGGGGGGGGGCGGGCGGGTTAGCGAGCGATATGAGTTTATTTGGGCATTTAAAATTAATTATAAAACTCGCAACTAAATTTATTAATTTGAATATCCAGTTTGCCCCAGAAATAAAATCAACTTACGTGACGGGACCAATTAATAGTAAATTTCATCCCTTTAGTTTCCATGTGTGTAAAGTTGGCCTCCCGAAACTCAGTAAATAAATTTTGTCAACAGCATTTCCTTGAGAGTTGTTAGTGCATCATTTGAGAGTGTATCAGCAGCAGATTTTCAAATTTCAAAATTCAGGATATTTTTTTAAAACTTGTTTTTGGTGTGGGAAAATTTCCTTTACCGCTATTAATCGTATTCAATACATTGATTATCATTTCAGTATGAAACTTTCATTTTTTCTGAGATTTTTGTGTCATTTTTGGACTCTTCTTTAACAGTTTTCTACCATCTTCGATTTACATTCATTGTTTATTTAGGCAATTGTGTAAGAACTTAAGAATATTGGTATTTTATCGGCAACTATGCGTTTTGAGATATTCTATTTATTCTTTTGACATATTTTGATGCCGTAATACGTTGCTGGTTATCGAAAAAAAATTTACGTCAACTCATACCTGTTCTTGACGTTCGGAATTGTTTAATAGCTGTCAAACTTGCTTTTTTTTTCTTACAGACTATTTTCCGAGTCAGTGAAATCATTTTTTTTTCTGAAGCATTTGCAAAATGTTTATTTTGACCAACAGAATGAAGTTTTGCGGTTTTTAATGGACATCAGGAACAAGTTTTGGAAGAAGTAGAAAATTCATTACTAAAATGCATAGCCTCTTGCAATATACCAGAACTAATTGCTGTATCGGAGAAAAATACCACCATCGACAAAGAATTGATTCTGCCGGTTGTGATGAAAGTCTTAGAAATGTTTTTACACCATTCAGTGGTGTCGAATATAATAAAAAATGTTCTTTTTAGCAACGATTCAGTAAGACGACGGATTGATGAGATGGCTGGAAACGCTGATATATCCTCCTTATCAAAAAGTTTATTTGACACTCACCGAATTTTCTTTTAAGTTGGATGAATCAATTTGCCGAAGAATAAGACTCTACTGTTTATGTACGTCCTGTTTCTAAAGGGGTAAGAAAAGTCATTTAAGAGATGCTTTTGCAAGATGTTTGATTTCAGGTACTAAAGAGGAATCTGTTCTTATACTATCAAAGATTATTTTAGAAATAAAACTATTCCTTGCGCGAACGTTATTTCTGTTTTTACTGACGAAGTTCCTGCAAAGATGAGTCTTACTTGCCTTTTTGAAAAGGGAAATAACAAGTATTTTAGCTGTTCACTGCATGACTCGTATATAATTTAACTGTAAAATATTTCAGCGATCGTTTGCATCAGTCATTTGCGTATGTCATCTCTGCTGCAAACAAAATTCGAAATGTTCTCAATGATCGATAAATAAGGTTGCTATCTAAGAAGGACAGTGAAGGATTCAATTGCTTTTTTATAGACACAGAGGTTCGCTAGCTGTCATTAGTAACTATCTTAATGGGTTCTAAAATCTTTTCGACTTTGCTTGATATTCTCAAAGAGAAGGATGTAGCTCTTAGGGAAAGATAACTACAATAAGATTGATGTTGCTTACTGTAAAAAATAATAATGTTACATTGGTCTAGTGTTCAAGAAGAGATTAAGACTCATTAAGAAACACATGGAAAATAGGTCTTGATTAAATTATTTTATACAATAAATGCCTAAGGAATACAATTGGAATCAATTTATCATTTGCAGATAACTCTCGAGTCGGCGTCGGTACTAAAAAAAATGGGCCGAACGATGGCCGATTGGTTAGGGTGCTGGCCTTCGGATCCGGAGTTCGTGGGTTCGAATCCCACTGTGGCATGGATGTTCGTAGCCGTTCGGAATCGGCTTTAAGCAGTAGGTCCCGGTCTCATTAGCCCTCGTGTTGCAAAAAGTAGACCGTAGCGCTCCAAACCAAACCAAACCAAACCTAAAAAAAATGGCGAAGCTTTCTTTGCAAAGGGTTCTCCCACAAACCGTGGTTACCAGCCGTTCACCTTTTTTCTTCTTCTTGTAACAAACTTGTCCGCTCAAAAATTTTCGACTCTCATCGCGAAGAAAAAACAGGGGTCCACTCCAGAACGGCTGGGGGGTCAAAATCCCCCAAACGAACGGACACCTCTATTGGCTGGGAGAAGTCCGAAGTTTCTCTGCATTTCAAAGCGGTCCTGCCCCGGCATGTCCCCCAACGAAGACCCGCGGGGAGCTCAACCGAATGTAACTTATTGTTACACTTACATGATCGATTTATTCGGAAAAATTTCAATGGAATGAATTTGCAACATTAAGGTGACTAATTCAATTTGATTACAACAAAAAGTACAGCTTTCTTTTGTCGAGACAATTACTGGTTTCCGTAATATCTGTCTGAGGAACATTGTTCATCCTGAGGCTGACCACCAGCACCTTAAGCTCCGGAGTAGGCGTCTCCTGGTACATATTTTGCTAAGCTCATCAATTACAGTGGTCAGCACAAAATCTGTAGTTATATAAGAAACTGGAAACAACAATCGTCACATTAACCCCTTCCCTGTTTTGTCCGTAAGCCGTACGGGTACAGCTTTCGGACCTTGACTGATTTGCCCGTACGTCGTATGGGCAATCTGATTTCTATTTCGCTTGCACTGTTTCGGTCGTATATTTTTCAATTTTAGTAACAAATTACTCCTATAGATGGTCCAGTAAATGATAGTTTGCAGTTTATTGTATTTTCTACTTTGATTGGTTCAAAAGCGAGGGTTTTTTCGCATGTATCTGAAGACGAATTGTAATCTTTCAGTGTATAGCTTTCTGGTTATATTTTACTAACCCCCTGATAATTTTATGGATGTAAAAGTTGAATAATATATTTTTACTTTTAAATAATGGATAATTCAGAGCTCATGGAGCTAATTTCTTGTGATTCGAACTGTGACTCGGAATCAGAAGCTGAATTATCTGTAAATGATAGTAGCGAAAGTTTACTAGATGACCTGGATAGTAGTGACTCTGATAGTAGTACAGATGGAATCAGTCAAGCAAGATGATTTTTTTAAATTAATTGTGATAATTCTTCGGATCCGCCTCCTAGATTTGCTTTCCCTGGAATTCCAAAAATTAACTTGGATATCGATGAGAGTAAAGGTAAACTACAAGTCTATGATGCTTTTATAGAAAGAAACAAGAATTGTAATAAATGTTTAAAAATATTAGAAATGTTAATTTTAATAACATATCTTTACTTAAAAATATAAAATAAACAAAAACATGTAATAAAAAAAATGTGCAATTTTTTGACCGAATTCTGGAAAAAAAATGAAACTGTCAAAGGGTTAAGAGAGAAAGCCCACTTAGTTGGGCTAAAAGTGAGTTTTGATGACAATGTGAAGTAGAACATCTCTCTTTGGCTTGCTGTGTTGGGGCTGCAGTTTCGTTTTATGGTCGGATCTTCTTTAGGAATGAATTATGCTTTTAACTAACAAAGGCACGTAGTGTCCGGATTATCTTAATGTACTTGCTTTTGAAAATATTAATAATATTCCGGTAACGAGTTATAGACTTACACTGATAACAGCAGAGGTGATGGCTCTAACACGGGTAGGGATGGATACATGAGGCAGGAGAAGAATACTAGATTTAGTAGAAGAAATCACACCTTCGATGAATGGGGGAAACATGTTGACAGAACAATTGTTTAGCTTCTGAATTGTTTGAAAGCCTATAATATATATTAATGATATCCATCACATGTGGATGATTACGGCAAGGAGACTGCAGATGGACTAGTCAAGGAGGACAGACTTAAGAGAGATAATTTCAGGGAGACTGTCTTTCTTGAAACTTGCCTTTTGGGCCAACTCATTCCTTACGTAGAAATCAACTTCTCTTAGGGAAATGTCTTCGTAGATGAGTACTATGATTCTACAACCCTAGTGATACTTTGCTTGGAACAAGTAGTAGGCGTGATCAGACGACTTTTGCTAGACTCAGTAGTGGTCATCTTCATGCTGTATGGCCTGCGTAGGGCGTTAAGGTTTTCCTCTTTACCCAAACAGCAATCTCCCCCCAATCACTTCTGCCCATATCGTAACATAAACTTGTTTCCAGGATAGTCAGTTGTGTTCTAATGCTGGTGTTGTTATTTATCCTTTGATACCACTTGGGCTCATGAACTCGATACAAATATTGCTGTCAATCATGGGAAATTAGAAGCCACAACCCCTGAGTCTTTTGTGTAAGTATTCCATCTCGATCTCCAAACATCACCATGTCTTCCAGAAGACACTTTTGAGACTTTTAGATCTTCGAGAATGTCTGCCAAATTTCCCAAATAGTACGTTATTTCTTAACCAAGCGCGTTCTTGACTACCCTAAATGCTCACAAGAGAGTTTAACTCATTTCCTCGTAAAATCTTTAAGAATGAATCCGAATTACCCACTTGCATTCTTTCAAATCCATGGAGTTTCTAAAATTTTACACTGCTGTCAGCGTGAAGACAGGTTCATTGCATACTTGATGTTTCTTGCACATGCGTCTTGATGTTGTTCTCGCATCTCAGATTTCAATGCATTGATCACGATCTGGAACTGATCATTTGAATCTCATAGTCCGAAACTCATTTTCATAGAAAAAATCTTATTCGCATGTATCGTCTCCGGACTTATCGTTTTCCCGCATCTCTCGTCGAAAGTCGATTCCTTGCAGCAACTTCATAACGAGAAACACACCAACCTCCTCTCACAATTTAATAGAATTAATATAAATCCCTTTTTTATAGTACTTCTTTTCATTTTTTTCGCTCGGGGATATATCTTTTTATAAATATCCACAAACACATTTTCTTGGGGAAACTGAACTCTTAAAAGAGAAATCGTCCTTTAATTTCTTTTAATTATTGAATCTTTTGTTATTTTCATTTCCGCTTGGTTTCGTCCGCAGACATGTGCAGCGGGTGGAAAAGCAAGACGTCAAACGCCCCGCAAAAATGGAGACGTTTAATTCTCTCTCAGTGATTTCTGGGGAAATGAACTGAGAAATAAAGAAACACATCACTAAGTTTCCTTTGTGCTTATATACATATATATAACTGAAGGCAAAGACTGTTTTTCATCCACTGTCACTTTAAGTAACAAGTAATGGTAATAATTTCGTTAATGACTTTGTAACGTTTAAATTATCGTCATAATTTTCCGAAAGCATGTGGTCGTAAGAAGTCATTAATATAAACATATATAAACATAGATATATAAACATATCTATATAAACATAGATATATAAACATACATATATAAACACACACACACACACACACATATATATATATATATATATATATATACACATATACGTAGATATATAAACATGCTATATATATATATATATATATACACATATATAAACATATACATATATATACCTACATAGATATATAAACATACATTATATATACGTAGATATATAAACATGCATATGTATATATACGTAGATGTATAAAGATGCATATATATATGCATAGATAATTAAACATACATATATATATAAACATATACATACATATATACATATATATATATATACACATAAACATATATATATATATATATATATATATATATACACATAAACATATATATATATATATATATATACACACACACATATATACATATACATATACACATACATGTACACATACATGTACACATACATATATACACATATATATGCACACATATATGTGTACACACATATACACATATGTGTGTATATATATATATATACACGCATACATATATATACATATTTATACATATATATGCATACATATAATATATGTATACTTATGTATGTGTGTATGGGTGTGTGTATTTACTTACATTGTTCCTAAATAATTCAAAGCTTTGGAATACGGAGGTGCGTTGCTATTCATCGAGCTACATTCTTATGTATAATATGTATATTTTTGCTAAGGAAGTCAAAGTTTTGAAACATTGATGTTAGGTTCTATATACACTGAGGTAAAGTCATGTATATAATATTGTCCCTGAGTATGCTAATGCTTCGAAATACTGATGTCCGTTGCCATTCTCAGTCAGCTAAATTTATTTAAAAAATAGGAAATTTTAAGTAAAATTCTACAATTTATACATCCGCAAAGGGTTAATATATATTTCCTTTTACTGAAAATGCAATCATTATTTTATAATCTGATTATTTGTTCTATTTCCCCTAACGAGCACCGGAAATCCCCTAATGTTTTTTGTGGTCATGAACTGCCTCGTTCTTTTTTGAGATAGTAGAAAATTATGGTCTTTTTTGTGTATGGAGTTTTCCGAAAATGTGAGAAGGTTGCAAGGAAGATGTACTTATTGTGGAAAATTTCGGGGCGTTTGACCAGTCATATGTCTCCATGTGATTTCTCTAAGGAATGCTAAAGAAAATTGGAAAACGGGGGGTAAAGAAGCTCGGAGGATATTTCAAAGGTATTGGATTTAGTCTGAAGATATCCTTTTGGTCTACTAGCATCGAGTGTGTTAGCGGATCTCGGCTGATTTACAGTTATCTCTTGATGATCTAATAGGAATCCTGGTTTGTTTGTATAATATCTCTCTCCCTATAATCTTTCATTCTCCAATCAATTAACTTTTATGTCCGTTTTGCTTACACATGCTTCCTATTTCTTACTTTATGTTCTATCACGATTCCAATAATCCCCTATATAATAATAGCCTAAGGTGTCTGTCGGCAAATTTTTGAAGCGGTTGTACCTGGAATGGATTCCTCGGCTAAGGGCAGGCGATTAAATTTATCAATTTATTCACGTAATAAATAGGTAAAAATAACATTTTTTTTCTAGCATTATGACGTCATTCCTTTAACCATCTCATATAATCATTTCTTGTTTTAAATTATTTAAATATCGCGTGCATTATTTTCATACGTTTTATCGCTGAACTTACATATTAAGCAAATAATTTTCTTTTATATTTGACTTAAATAATAGATTAAGTATATAAGTGATAATTTTAAATTCAATCATCGATTATTTTTTGTTGTAATGAAAATTTTATCATCGGTATTAACAATAAATTCTTTTCATATAAGTCGAGGACTACTAAATATCTAACTTTTAATTTATATATATTTGGAAATTAAGAAGTTTGTTTGTTTGTTATACATAACCACATGGTTTGACTAAATGAATTCCATGTGATTCTAAACTGCATTACAGGATCGGGAGACTCTAGAGGAGTATGACGATAAATAAACTATTGAGAGTGAACCAGATAATTCTCAGCCAAAAAACAAACCATTTTATTACCTGCCTCATTGGGTACTTAACAGTTCTGGAATATTAAAACTTTTACTGATCCCGTCATATGATGGGCTATATGCTAGTATTTTCAAGAGTAGTACAGACTTACTTAAAAGGAGTAATAAATAAAGGAACTCTATTAGGAACTAGTTGAAAAACTGTAAAGTATTGATTTAGTAGTCAGTTAGCAAAGAATAAAGAAATAAATTAAAATTTCATGAATCTTGGGTTTGAATGTATTTCAAAAGTTGATTGCTGAAAGTATGTATAATCGCATTTGTAATTTCTATCGAGTTTCACACACGTGTTCTAAGTTAGACTATTTTCAAGTATAAAAATAAAATTGTCTTAAAAGCTTGTAAGTGTATATTTGGTGTCAATTAACTAGCTTGTATGATATTAATTTCACCTTTTTAGTAAACTATGAAAGAAATAAAATATTTAGATATTTTAGAGTTTAAAACTCATAAAAATCACTTCATGATTGTTTTTACTAGTTCTATTTTTTTAAATAAAAAGAAAGGTACTTCAGTACTTAACTGGTATAAATTTGAAAATATTATTACCAATAGTTCTTTTATAGGAATATTTTAAAATGAATTTTCCCTTTTCAGACTCACAAGAGGAATCAACCAGTTTCCTCTATGAAAGTCGTGAGAGTCCTTGTGCTTTAATTTAGGATCATTGTATTCCGGTTCAGTTTTATAGATATCTTATGCTCTGACAAGTCACACAGAATCTATAATTTTTGGAAACCCTTGCGATTTTTGGAAATTATTACGACTGATTATTCATACCTGAGGTCACAGTGGGTCTTTTCATAGAAGCAACAAACTTGAAATTCATTTTTTTAATGTACATGCCAATCGCATCGAAAAATCTATCCGTTTCGCAAGTTTTGATTTGGGGTACTTATGAATGCAACATTTTTTTTTTATGTTTTATAATAGGAGTCGTAACCTATTTATTGCTTTTAGTTATCCAGAGCATTTCTTTTGGTATGTTACAATATATATTAACACATTGTGTGCGGGTACATTTCGCAGCGGAATTGTACCCAGAGCGGGGCGTTTTGCGAGTAAATTTAGCTATTCAGTTAAATCTCAATAGATCGAAAATTATTAAATTTTTTAACCAACTTTTCGGATTCTATATTGAAATATATAAAGAAATATATAAATAGAAATATATAAATAACAACCATAAGATTTTTGTTAACAAAAAATATATTTTTTAGTGGATAAATCTATAATAGTATCGTAAATATGAAAATTTAAATAGAAATAGTAGTATATAGTTTTAATTTTTTCCCGTTCTGTGGTTCCGTATCGACTGATGTAAAAACTAGTTTTATTTGTCTAAATGTTTTCAGAATCTATATAGTAAGCAAGAGCTTGCTTCGTTTTCCTGTATATACCGTTATTTTTTTACCCAGAAACAAACCATGTTGTTACACTAACCTATACCAGTACGTGACCCCCGCTCAAGTAACAATCGTCAAGATAGGTACTAGTACGTGTCCCGCATAGAATGTGTTAATATAAAAGGTCAGTCTAAATTGTTTTTAGAAAAATAATAAGTGGTGATAATACTCATTTAGACGAGTAATAATTACAATGGAACACAGGGTCTCATACAGCTTTCTGTGTGGAAGAGAACAATCCAAATGTTATTCCAACTTTAACTTGTAATAGTATTGGGAAAATGAATGAAAGATACCAAAAATTGTTCATGTGGTGCATATTTACCGGTTGCTCTGATGTGTTTTAACATTGTATTCAGGAAAGTTTCCAGACGGTGTTATCAATATGTACCTCAAAGCATAGATGTTGTGCCATTTTTAGAGGACACCGTTTGATCTAAATGACTTTCTACGAAATCTGTCCTTCCTCACTGGAAATTTGCTGACAGTAAATGCTCCAGAGTCTTGCCTTCGATATATGAGAGAAACAAAAGGACTTTAAAGACGATGACTTCTTAATTTACTTGACTCTTCTCTTCCTAACAGAGTGGAATACGACTGTGGTCCAATGCAGTTATTACTCGTACTATCATCCTTCTCTTGTAAAAACAATGTCGACTCATTCTGTATGTAGAACACACATGTGCTTGTACATATATATGTATGTATATATATGCAGGTGTACGTATGTACGTACGTAAGTATAAGTATATAATTATATATATATGGGAAAATCTTAGGGTGCTATTGCTGATGTTGATTTTCTACGGCTACAAAAATCCATGCAAGCAATTGAGTTCGAACTTAGGAACTGGATTTATACTTAGAATTTGTAAATGCATGTATATGTACGTGTATATATGTACACCTATGCCTTGGTGTATATATTCATTCGTATAGGCGTTCCGCAAGTAATATACAAAAAATGGCGACAGCTGTACCCTCTCTGTCAATTACAATTTTTCTTTTTTTGGCTGCTGCCCTGGGTGAGGTGACGTCACCTGGTCACGTGACGGCAGCTGTTCCGGACTGTTTGTTCTGACGGGTGTCGGTCGTTAGGACCTTTCTCGTCACCAATATAAACACACAGTGAAAAAGGGGGAGGAGAGGGGCATGTCGTTCGATTGTTCGGAGCGTGTTTTTGTTGGGGGTGGTCGGGGAAGGAGGCGCGTGCACGGTACCCAGTTGAGATGTTTTTCTTCTGCATGTCGAGAGGTTTACGTGTTTTTAAATAAGTTGGAGGGAAGGTGCATAGGCGTGACATGTGTACACACGCGTGTATATATATATATATATATATATATATATATATATATATATATATATATATATATATATATATATATATATATATATATATATATAAGGATAATTCTCAGGGGTTTTCAAATCTGAAGTCAAGGGCTAAAAATTCCCACATCCTTTTGAAGTCCCCTTTTTAACCCCTAATCTAAATTGACCACAAGGTTTACGGTTTACGCTCTCAGAGAAGGGGGTCTGACCAATTATAACTGTACATTGCCCTAGCGGACAATTAGGAGATTTCCAAACAAAAAGGAGATGCACGCTGTCGGAGGCAGATTTTTATAGAGATTTTCCCACAGATGTTGACCAGGTGTTAAGGGCCATTTTACGTATAACTTCATGCTAGATGACCTCTCAGTTTGTTCCGTCGTTATGATGAAGTGGAAATTCGTCCTCCAACGTTATCTTAATAAAGGTCTTTAGCTAAATTTATGGACTATGACTGCAATCACTCATAGAGTACACCGTCTTATTTCAGGTGTATATATATATATATATATAGATAGATAGATAGATAGATAGATAGATAGATAGATAGATAGATAGATAGATAGATAGATAGATAGATAGATAGATAGATAGATAGATAGATAGATAGATAGGCTCTGTCAGGGTTCAGCCTGAAAATAAAAAAAAAATTAACGGAAGGCCATAATAGTTAGGATTTATATTATTAAATCTTTATATTTGACTGCGTCATCAGCTTACTAAAGGGTGCCTAGTTCGAAGGGGTAAAGGTTTAAAAAAAAAACATTTAGACTACTAACACGCCAGACTATGTATCTAAGCTGTGTATCTTCCCAGAGTTAGGCGTGTCAAACTCTTTTATAGATTACCTGACCTAACATAAGTCTGCGACGTCAAAGAATAAGTTGCATTAATAGTCTAGCTTACCTTACATTTAAAATTTGGTTCAAAATATGAAGCAAGTGAGTAAAATTTCAAACGATTTTAGTGTTTTTTATATTGCGATTTGAACTGTTTTTATACCGATACTTATTGAGTTCTTGAGAGCTTTTGTACACTATATTAATAGTTACATACTGCGAATCTATAATACTGCGTCTTTAAATGATGAGATGCCATCAAAGGCGTTTAATGAAAGTTTCTAATACTTTAAAAAGCTTTAATCTCTGCGTAAACGCCATATTTTCAATGCAAGCCGTACACTTGTGAAGAAAGTATTGTAATTTATTAGTCCTGTATTATAAAAGTTACAACTTTCCTCGTAAATTTAACTGAGCTCTAAAGAAAGTTTTCTCTTGAATGTAACAGTTTCGATCAATTTTTAATAGCTAATATAATTGAGAGTTTGTGAACTTTAAAACTTTAGAATATAATTTTCTTTTTTTTTAACCTTAAATAAACGATATTTTTATTAACTTTGTGTTGTTTACGCTTTTAAAATCAGCTTTTCGTCGTCAATTTATCTTTTGTAAATTTAAAATACGTAAGTTATTTCTTTGGAGGGTTAACTTTTTAAACCTTTGATGATCACGATTACAAACTCTTTGGTATTTAATGGACTTAGGTTATAAATTTTATCTATCAGCATTATAGATTTGAAATATATAAAAAAATATTTTTACATTCTTTGGGGGGGGGGCGAGATTTAGAGAGGCTGATTTAACAGTGAAACGCTCCCCTTGTACAGCAGGAAAATATTTCTTTCTTAAAACTTTAATCAAATTTGGAGAGCAATGAGTAATTAACTTTAAAATAATGTAATTAATCCCTACCGGTATGATTTAATAATGAAAAACTGTGCATGAAATAACCATTTAATTTTTATTTAAAAAACTTGTTTCATTTTACAATTCTTACATATTCTTAATTAAAATCCACTTTTTACATAGTGTTAAATAATATCAGAAACAGTAAAATTAAGATAAATATCAAAGCAACATTAATAAGGTATACAGATAATAGTCTTCAAGCTAGTGGTACTTTTCAAAACAAAGTGCAAGGGAATTCTTAATTATTTACACCGCCAAGTAGTCTCACTTTTAATTTGATTCTTGTACCACACACACGGCATTTCTTAGTAGGTTTTCTTTTATTCTGACTCATTCATTTGGCAATGACTTGTACCAAGTAAACAATATGCAATAGTGACTTGTGATTTTCACAAGTGATAAAAGTGTTGCCAAATTCAGTACACTAGAAATCTTAAACTAAATTAATTATCTTATTTAACAGTAACTTTAATCGCATGACGAGTGTAGCTCGTCATTCTGCGGTATGGAATGAAAAACTAATGACGAGCTAGACTCGTCATTTTACCGGAAGGGGTTGATAAATAGCTAAACAATTTATAAGTAATGTTTTGGGTAAGTATTTTCATATGAGATCACGAAGAAAATCGAAGTCTTGATTCTTCCATGTAAAGCAAGTTCAAATATGTATATTTCAAAGAGAAATAAATTGTGGTTATGCCATCTATTTATAGTTTAAAGTGTCAAAAACAAAAACAAAAAAATTAATGTGTTTAAAACAGGGAAAAAAGTATTAATAGGTGGTTTCACAGCGAAACCACTCTCCTTAACCCATCCACCGGCTACCCTCCCTACCTTTTTTCCTTTCAAAACAGTCACCCTTTTCGTAAATTCCAGACGGAACTTACCGTACCATTCTAGAGTTGCCGGTTTAAAAGTTGTCAGGCTACTTTTAAATTATTTTCCCTGCAAGGTAAAGGAGTTCCGTTACGCAAAATTAGTTTCTTTCATTTATTATCGCTTTGCAATATTTTTTTCCTCAAAAGTGGGCGATACGATTTATACGAGTGCGAACGAGAAGGAGTCGACAGGTTCGTTTTCGAACAAGAATTCGCTGTCGAACCCCCGTCGACGCGTCCGTTCAGTGGGTTAAAAGAGTTAAAGGAGAAAACAGTTCGGACTTATATATCACTACTGTGAACAAAATATAACTTCACTTTATTTAATTTATGATTTTTTTCCGTAGAGAAGGTTTAATTACGCAAATAAGTTTGTGTACAAAGATTGGAATATTGCTATTGCAATTTGTCTTAGAAGCATCGCATATGATTGGAATATATTGTGACGGCTTCAATGTTCTTGTGTGAAGAGGTAGAGTGAAGAAGGATCACAGTCGTAACAAAATTGAAATCACTTTCATTTTCTGGAGTAAATACTACTTATATACACAGAGATTCCAATCTCCCAAAACAAGTCGAAAGGTAAAAAAAATGGTTCTTGCATAACATTTCCATGACGATCACAGTCGTAGAAAAAAAGATTAAATAGTCTCACAAATTGGGGAGGCTTTTCCAGGATGCAATGCACACCCAATCTATCCCCCGTTCGGTATCCGAGACCCTGCCGTTCCTTATATGAGCGGACTTTAGGAGTCTCCCGTACGTAATCACCAAAAAACTGGCTCCGGTCAAAAATCTCAGAAGCCTCCCCGAAGTCAAAGCACTTACGTAAAAAAAATGTCGAAAAGCCCCGAGTCGCAAAATTCTAGGCTTTTTATACCTGGGGGTCAGTTACGATCCCGCCATCCGTTTTTTGGTCAGTTATGATTCCAGTTACCTAAGAACTCCAGCTAAGGTTACAGCTAGTTTTTTTAGTTAATTCTCATTCACTGACTGTCCCTATTTTGGAATTCTCGATGCACCCTCTGGATCATTATCACAACGGATCAGGAGCGTGACGCTTATTCAACCGAACTGTCAACATCCCAGACGCAGCGTAGCCCCGCTATTATAGCCGGATCAAAACAGGAAGAATTCAAATCAGCTGCTTTCGGTCTTTCGTGTTCTGAATAAAGGGGAGTCTTCACAATATCAATTGCAACTGGTGCCTACCTTTTTTAGCCAATTTTGGAACACCTGCTGTTATTGTTTATATAAAACATTTTTGCTAATGTTACTATTTATATGTCTTCCAATACAGCTCTAAGCCGAACGATGGCCGATTGGTTAGGGTGCTAGCCTTCGGTACCGGAGTTCGTGGGTTCGAATCCCATTGTGGCATGGATGTTCGTAGCCGTTCGGAATCGGCTTTAAGCTGTAGGTCTCGGTCTCATTAGCCCTCGTGTGCAAAACAGTAGACCGTAGCACTCCAAACCAAACCAAACCAAACCAAACCAATACAGCTCTAAGCCTGAAATTACTGTAGTAAAAAACCTTCCCTAAACATTTTCCTCTAATACTTTGTCAATGTTATGTATTGTTCTCAGTAATGGAAGTTGAGTATTTCTCTACATATAGAATAATATATGTAACACAGCGAATATTATGTTTATTAATTAGAATCGTGGAAGAAAACCCCTCATACTTGATAAATTCACATAATACTGTAAAGTAATTAAATACTCTTTAATTTAACACAAAAACGTCTGATCAACGACCATAGAAACTAAGTAGGTTGTAATAGATATTTCCTTCATTTATTTTTGTTTTATAGATGTTTTTATGTTCTGAATTCACTCACTTACTCTCCCCCCCACCACTTTTGCTTTCTTTCTTTCTCCTTTTTTTTCTTCCTCTTTTTCTTTCTCTCTTTCTCTCTCTCTTTTTCTCTGTTTCTCTCTCTCTCTCTTTATATCTCTCTTTATCTCTATCTATCTTTCTCTCTCTCTCTTTCTATCTCTCTTTATCTCTATCTCTCTTTATCTCTCTTTCTATCTCTCTTTCTCTCTCTCTCTTTTTATCTCTCTTTATATCTCTCTCTTTCTATCTCTCTTTATCTCGATCTCTCTTTCTCTCTCGCCCTCGCTCTTACTCACATATACACACGTGGTATTTGGGCGGCCCCTATTCTTACGGACAAGATAGTCTACCCACTATCAGTGTGTATATCTCGTTGATATTACATCAGTCGCCTTAGATATTTGACAGCCTGTGTCCATGCCCTCACTGCACACCGACTAGCCCTGGCTTAATATAAAGATATATCC
>CM063510.1:147169765-147194765 GCA_032207245.1 Pardosa pseudoannulata
CACCTCACTGAGCATTCCCAAGGATACCATGCTTACATACATATATATATATATTATATATATATATATATTATATAATATATATATATATATTATATATATTTATATATATATATAAATGTATTTGTAAAGATTGCTCTATTAATTTTTTGATACGAGATAAAGGGGCAGACTTCCCCTGCCATGAAATATTTCTGACTAAGCCCCAACTATAATGATTATAAAAAAAATACTGTACTTTCCTGTAAAATTTTAAAATTGTCACCTAGTGTCGTGTATTTCCAATGTACAAGTACACGATACACATACATACTCATACGAACTGAGTCTCTCGCTCTCTTTATTTATGTATGTATAATGTACATGAAATTTCAGTACACATCCTTTTAAAATAAAAAGAAAAATTCACATACGATCGGCTATAGAATAGGTAGATTATAATAATGATTGTAATAATCGTAGACTTGCACATTTAAAAAAAAATTCAATATTTTTAATTCATTCCGTGGAATATTTATTCCCATCAATCCGTTTATTTTCTGCGAAGAATAAATGGCCTCCATTTTTCAATATTCCTATTTTTTTTCATACGTTTGTTTGGAGCGAGATTTTTCTGAGATTGCTCAATATATCTGCGGATGCATTTCTAAAATTGGACGCGAGAGAAAACAGGCTTTTGTATATCTGTATAAACCTCGCGTAAGCAAACGAGGTTTTTTGTGCAACGGAATGCGGATCTGGTCGAACATTCAAATCCGTAATTTTAGTTGCACTTATTCAGGAATACTGTTAGCTATATAACGATCATTAGCAACTATAAATTTTTGAGGGTATTTTAAACTAGAGGTAAAACTCATATGCCGGATTGGTAAAATTATAATTTTTTATAATTGTAATGACTCTATGACAGGTAAAAAAAGGTTTGGTTTTTGGCTGAGAATTCTTTGCAACAAAAAACAATCTATGATTAAATTTAAATTATAATATGTATTTAATCTTTATTTATTTCAATATAAAAGATTTTTCGGAGATTGCTCAATATCTGCGGATGCATTTCTAAAATTGGACTCGAGAGAAAACAGGCTTTTGTATATCTGTATAAACCTCGCGTAAGCAAACGAGGTTTTTTGTGCAACGGAATGCGGATCTGGTCGAACATTCAAATCCGTAATTTCTATTTGCACAACTTTATTCCAGGAATACTGTTAGGCTGACTGATAACGATCGTTAGCAACTATAAATATTTGATGCGTATTTTAAACTAGCTGGTAGCCCGTCGTATGACGGGATCAGTAAAACTATTAATTTTTCATAATTGTAAATTATCCTATGAGGCAGGTAAAAAAATGGTTTATTTTTTGGCTGAGAATTATCTTAAAACAAAAAACAATCTATGATTAAATTATAAATTATCAGATATGTATTTAATCTATTATTTATGTCAAATATAAAAGAATTTTTCGGAGATTGCTCAATATATCTGCGGATGCATTTCTAAAATTGGACGCGAGAGAAAACAGGCTTTGTATATCTGTATAAACCTCGCGTAAGCAAACGAGATTTTTCGTGCAACGGAATGCGGATCTGGTCGAACATTCAAATCCGTAATTTTGCTTACACAACTTTATTGGAGTAATACTGTTAGGCTGACTAGTGACTATCATTAGCAACTATAATTTTGTGATGCGTATTTTAAACTAGCTGGTAGCCCGTCATATGACGGGATTAGTAAAATTATTAATTTTTCATAATTGTAAAGTATCCTATGAGGCAGGTAAAAACATGGTTATCTTTTTACCGGATAATTTTCTTGCAGCTGAAAATAATCAATGATTAAATTCTAAATTATCAAATATGTATTTAATCTATTATTTATGTCAAATATAAAAGAATTTTTCGGAGATTGCTCAATATATCTGCGGATGCATTTCTAAAATTGGACGCGAGAGAAAACAGGCTTTGTATATCTGTATAAACCTCGCGTAAGCAAACGAGGTTTTTTGTGCAACGGAATGCGGATCTGGTAAAAAAATTTAAATCCAAAGTTTTTGCTTGCACAACTTTATTCCAGGAATACTGTTAGGCTGACTAATGACTATCATTAGTAACTATCAATCTGTGATAGGTATTTTAAACTAGAATGTATAACCGTCATATGACGGTATCAGTAAAATTATTAAATTTTTCATAATTGTAAAGTACCCTATGAGGCAGGTTAAAAACATGGTTTGCTTTTTGGCTGAGAATTATCTTGCAACAAAAAACAATCTATGATTAAATTATAAATTATCAGATATGTATTTAATCTATTATTTATGTCAAATATAAAAGAATTTTTCGGAGATTGCTCAATATATCTGCGGATGCATTTCTAAAATTGGACGCGAGAGAAAACAGGCTTTTGTATATCTGTATAAACCTCGCGTAAGCAAACGAGGTTTTTTGTGCAACGGAATGCGGATCTGGTAAAAAAATTTAAATCCAAAGTTTTTGCTTGCACAACTTTATTCCATGAATACTTTTAGGCTGACTAATGAATATCATTAGTAACTATAAATTTGTGATGCGTATTTTAAACTAGCTGGTAGCCCGTCATATGACGGGATCGGTAAAATTATTAATTTTTTATAATTGTAGTGTACTCTATGAGGCAGGTAAAAAAATGGTTTATTTTTTGGCTGAGAATTATTTTGAGACAAAAAACAATCTATGATTAAATTATAAATTATCAGATATGTATTTCTATTATTTATGTCAAATATAAAAGAATTTTTCGGAGATTGCTCAATATATCTGCGGATGCATTTCTAAAATTTTACTCGAGAGAAAACAGGCTTTGTATATCTGTATAAACCTTGCGTAAGCAAACGAGGTTTTTCGTGCAACGGAATGCGGATCTGGTCGAACATTCAAATCCGTAATTTCTATTTGCACAACTTTATTCCAGGAATACTGTTAGGCTGACTAATGACTATCATTAGTAACTATCAATCTGTGATAGGTATTTTAAACTAGAATGTATAACCGTCATATGACGGTATCAGTAAAATTATTAATTTTTCATAATTGTAAAGTACCCTATGAGGCAGGTTAAAAACATGGTTTGCTTTTTGGCTGAGAATTATCTTGCAACAAAAATTAATCAATGATTAAATTATAAATTATCAAATATGTATCAATCTATTATTTATGTCAAATATAAAAGAATTTTTCGGAGATTGCTCAATATATCTGCGGATGCATTTCTAAAATTGGACGCGAGAGAAAACAGGCTTTTGTATATCTGTATAAACCTCGCGTAAGCAAACGAGGTTTTTCGTGCAACGGAATGCGGATCTGGTCGAAAATTCAAATCCGTAATTTTTGCTTGCACAACTTTATTCCATGAATACTGTTAGGCTGACTAATGAATATCATTAGTAACTATAAATTTGTGATGCGTATTTTAAACTAGCTGGTAGCCCGTCATATGACGGGATCAGTAAAGCTATTAATTTTTTATAATTGTAAAGTACCCTATGAGGCAGGCAAAAAAAAAATGGTTTGTTTTTTGGCTGAGAATTATCTTGCAACAAAAAAAAAATCAATGATTAAATTATAAATTATCAAATATGTATTTAATCTATTATTTATGTCAAATATAAAAGAATTTTTCGGAGATTGCTCAATATATCTGCGGATGCATTTTTAAGATTGGACGCGAGAGAAAACAGGCTTTGTATATCTGTATAAACCACGCTTAAGCAAACGAGGTTTTTCGTTCAACGGAATGCGGATCTGGTCGAAAATTCAAATCCGTAATTTCTATTTGCACAACTTTATTCCAGGAATACTGTTAGGCTGACTAATGACTATCATTAGTAACTATCAATCTGTGATAGGTATTTTAAACTAGAATGTATAACCGTCATATGACGGTATCAGTTTTCATAATTGTAAAGTACTCTATGAGGCAGGTAAAAAAATATGGTTTGCTTTTTGGCTGAAAATTTTTTTGCAACAGGAAATAATCAATGATTAAATTATAAATTATCAAATATGTATCTAATCCATCATTTAAGCCAAATATAAAAGAAAATTATTTACGTTATATCTAAGTTCAGTGATAAAACGTATTAAAATAAGGTAGACGATATTTAAATAATTTAAAATAAGAAATGATTATATGAGATAATTAAATGAAGGATGTCGTAATGCTAGAAAAAAATGTTATTTTTGCCTATTTATTATGTGATAAATTTAATCACCTTCTCTTAACCGTAGAAAATAGAGCTCAAAATGATAGCATTAAACTTTCGAAAAGGGGGGGGAAGGATTGGATTTCGAACATTTTAAAGAGTATTTTTTGCTGTGATATGAAGCATATTTATACCAATTTATTTTAGATTAAGATCTATAGATTAGGAGAATATAAACTTTACTCGCTTTGAATTTTGCTAATCCTAACTCGTGAAGAATCCAATATGGATGCCTCTATCCATTCCAGGACCAACAACTTCATAAATTCTAGGACAGGTTATTATTATATAGGAGATTATCCACAAATATCCTTAAGAGCAAGATAGGCTCAAAAAACCGATATTTCAAATTATTAAACTTCCATGGAAGTGATTTTGCATATATATATTTAAATAGATCTAAAACACTTTGAAATAATTTTAAGAAGGTTACACCTTTACAAGCCTGTATCATCACGGTTTATACTAAGCAATTTCGCCGAACTTTGGTGGAATGTTTAGGGCGCTGATCTTCGGTACCAGAGTACATGGCTCCGAATCTTACTGTGGCATGGATAATCATAGCCATTCGGAATCAACTTTTAAACAATAGATCCCCGTCTCATTAACCCTCTGATGCAAAAATGTAGACAGTAGAGTTCCAAGCCAAACCTAAGCAGTTTTAATATTTCTTTATTCTTTTTATATTTTAGTAACTGAAGTAATTTTTTCAGGATGATTTATACCAAAATTTATTAATTGTTACATATAAAGAGAAAACAAAACCTTATAGTAGGCATTTTATGTTCAAAATAATGTTTTTGGAATGACCACTTTGATATGAACTCATTTGCGAACCTTTTTGTAGAAACTGTTTTACATATACCTTTCAATTTAAAATGGATTTTAGCATGTTGCTTCATAACCTTAAGTATGTAGTAAAATATGTATTAAAACATTTTTCTGAGATGATTGTATTGTAACAGGTATAAATCGTTAGTAGAATAAAAATGTTAAAAAAAAAATATTAAAAGCAATGAACTCAATGATTGGAAAAGTTATTCTACCTTCACATATATACAAAATGATCCAATTTTTTTTTTCATTCTTTATTGCTTACTTTTGAAGTAGTGTGTTATACAAGATACGAAATGATAGTTCTGAGAAGAAGCAAGTTTAAGTTAAACATTTGTTATGGTTTTTTAACCTGAAACTCCGTTATAACTGACATATCGGTTTAAAAAAAATACTTTCTATAAGAAAAATATATTAAAATTTGAATATTCAACTATTTAGAGGTGATCTCCTTCCTTAAATATATATATATATTTTATGTGTATACACACACAAACATATACTTATATATAAATAATGTTTATCTGTATATATATGTATATATGTGTGTTTGTGTATATATATATATATATATATATATATGTGTGTGTGTATATTAATATGTGTTTAAATGTATGCAAAGAGAATTGTGTATGTATATACATATATAAAAACATGTTTATCTGCATATATATATATATATATATATATATATTTATATATATATATATATATATATATATATATATATATATATATATGTTTGTATGTGTGCAAAGTTATATATTTGTGTATGTATATACATATATAAAAACATGTTTATCTGCATATATATATATATATATATATATATATATATATATATATATATATATATATATATATATAAATATATATATACACAGAGAGAGAGAGAGTATAATATGTGTTTGTGTTTGTATATATATATATATATGTTTGTATGTGTTCAAAGTTATATATTTGTGTATGTATATACACATATAAAATATGTTTATCTGTATATATGTATACATATATTTGTGTATATATATGTATATATATATATAATATATATATATATATATATATATATATATATATATATATATATATATACATGTGTATATATGCATAATACACAAACACATAAAAATACGAAGTCTGCTCTCTGTCCAAATTTCGGAAATGGATTCAGAGATATATCGGTTTATTCCCGAATCATTTTTGTGGGCACTGACAAAAAATATGAAAATGGAATATCGGAAAATGGAGTCCATTTATCCTTTGCAAAGAAGAAGCTTCCCATAGATGTATTTAGGAGTTCATACTCACACACTGAAATCGTTCCAATCTCTTTTTAGTAGAAATCTTCATTCTAAGCCAGTATTTAAATTTCCGTTTGATATTTTGTTAATTATTGTTCAAACATGTGTCCACTGAAATTTCTCATTCTTTATAATATATAATGTGCTTAATGTAAAAATTTAATAATTTAATCCTAAACTAAAATTACTAACTCTTCTGTTAAAAACTACCAAATCCGCAATTTCGTCATCCTTATAGTGGCTTCTTGGCGTTAAACTCTTTTTTTTTCTTTCCTGTTGGAGAGCTTAACACGCCAACCTACTTTGCTGATTAAGAGCATTTCTAATTTGCAAAGTTAACAAATTCCTTTCTCACACTGTGGAGTCCCCAAGGTTATAAAAGGCTGTAAGACCATCTTTTGTTGGATTTTAGCTGTGGACGTTGTCAAATAAAGTATATGAAACTTATCCTGAAAAATTGTATTCTTTTTCTATCATGCAACATCCTGGAAGAGTAGGAGGCCACGCTATACTTTATATATATATGTATATATATATATATATATATATATATATATATATATATATATATATATATATATATATATATATATATATATATATATATATATATATATATATATATATATATATATATATATATATATATATATGTATGTAAGGAAAATTCTCAGGGGGTTTCAAAACTTAATTCAAGTTAAAATTTCCCTCGTCATTTTGCATTCCCCTTTTTAACCCCTAACCTAAATTGACCACTGGGGTTACAGGTTAGGCCCTCAGAGAAGGGGCCTGGCCAATTATAAACCTACATGGCCCTAGCGGACAATTTCTTAAATTTCCAAATGAAAAGGTAATATAACACGCTAGTGGAGACAGATTTTTCTAGAGATATTTTCCCACAGATGTTGACCGACGTGTTTAGTGTCTTGTACATAGAACTTCATGCCAGCTGACCCTTCAGTTTGTCCCTATGATGAAGTGGGAACCCGTCCTTCAAAGTTATCTTAATAAAGGTCTTTAGCTGAAACGGTATCATTTTTATGGCCATGACTGCAACCCCCCATAGAGAAGTCAGTCTCATTACATTATATATATATATATATGAGAGAGAGAGAGAGAGAGAGGGAGATATATATATATATATATATATATATATATATATATAAACATATATATATATATATAAACATGCTGTATTCATATATCCTATTCATTGACAGAGCATGTAAACATTTAAGATAATATTTAATAAAGCGTATTTAAGTGTTTTTTCTAATAATTTTTATTTTCTTTCAGGTAAGTTTTACCTTTTCCCTTACGTCTGTGTTGGATATATTTACCTCGTCTTTTGATTATCTCATAAAGCGAAAACGAAGTGAGTATTTTATTTTTACGAAATTTGCACCCAAAACTTATGGGTAACAAATATGGATCTTTAAGTCTAATAATCTATATATATACGCACACACACACGCACGCGAAATATAATATACTGCAGTATATATAATTGAGGCTTATATAATGAATAGCTAGTAAATATAAAAGAAAAATATTAAGAACATGACAGCAAAGTTTGAAAACAGTATGGTACAATCAATTTATAAACGGCTAATAGACAGTATCCAAGACGATTCCCAAAAGAATATAATGTAAGTTCTTTCCGGTAGCTAAGAACATCTTAAGTGGGTTCTACTGTATTTAGAAATATCAGATATTACTGATAAACTGACAAATAAGAAAGCAAAAAAATTGCAGTTCAGAGGAGCATTTTCTAATTTCTTTCTGATAGGATATCTATATTTAAAAAAACAAAACACTTCAGTGCTTTTTCAATGGAATCACGACTGCAAATTACTTAGTTTCTCTTATTGGTCAGTAAGCTCCAGGAAGCTAAACAATAGGGGCTACTTTTCACCCCGTTACACTCCCTCTCTTTTTCTCTCTCTCCCTTTCTGTCTCGCTCTTTTTCTCTTCTTTCTTTTTTTATCTCTCTCTCCCTTTATCTTTTACTCTTCTTCTTTCGCTCGCTCTCTCTAACTTTCTCTCTCATTTTCTCTTTCTCTCTCACTATCTCTTTCACTCTTTCTCTTTTTCTCTCTCACTTTCTCGCTCTCTCACTTTCCTTCTCTCTCTTTCTCTTTTCCTTCACTCTTTCTCTTTCTCTCTCATTCTCTTTCTCTCTCTCCTTTTCGCTTTTTCTCTCTCACTTTCTCTCTCTTTCTTTCTCTTTCTCATTTTCTTTCCCTTTCTCCTTCTCTCTTTCTCTCTTTCACACTCTTTTGCTCTCGCTTTCTCTCTCTCAATCTTTCTCTCTCTGTCTTTTCTCTCTTCTCTCTCCTTCTCCCCTTTCTCTATCTGAATAGCTAGGAAAATTAAAAAAGAAATATTAAGAACATTTATTCTTTTATTTTTCTTTTACAAACGTATATACCTTATAAGACAGCAAAGTTTGAAAACAGTATGGTGTAAACAATTTACAAACGACCGTTTTGTAGTACTAAATTAATTTCTTCTTTCTTTTAAGGACAGTTTGTTCAAACTTTCGTCCACATTTCTAGTCATGTATAGAAACTAATGCTAAATTTGTCTTGAGAACCTTCTATTGAAGAAAGGTTTTTTTTCTGTTTTCATGGTTGAAAACAATCTTTCAACACTTGCTGTGGAAACGAGTAATGCATGCATTGAAAATATTTTGAAGTAGGTGCAGACCTCCGGACTCCCTATAAGTACTTTCTAGTCTTCAGCGTTTATTTTTTCTCTGTGATCTGTTAATTAAAATTGAGAAATATAACTCAGATGTTCAGGTAATATTTAATATATTGCATATATGTATGCACTTACACACACTTGCAAACATTATATTTCGTTCTATGAGATAGTAAAAAACTGCGTGAGGATGTTTTTATATCCCCACGGATACCTCGGGATGGACTCTTTATATCCCTGACACGGTCGCAGTGATTATCCCTGACGACCAGAACATAAAATGCGGTCGTAAACACCGCCCTTGTCACGTGACTCGCTTCGACGACTCTGGAATCGGCCACGAATGATGACCAAAAAATAAATAAATCCCCTCGTCGTTAGGGGGTGGGGGGAAAATGGGTTCGAAATGTAAGGTTGCAGAGGGATACAGGTAGATGAAAAATAAAATATTCTGAAGTATGGAATTTTCAAGATATCAGTTTTTTTTTCACTGTGTTTTGCGTAGAATCGTGCGTGAATAATGGAACTATAACTCAAAAGAATTTCGAATGGATTTTAATAAAAACATTTACGATAATGTAAAAAAGTATGGAAGAAAAATATTCTATTGGATTCAGTACATATCGATCGAACGCTAATATATGACTCTATATTAAAATGCTGATATATTACTAAATCTATTAAAAAGATATAACGTTGGCTTCTAACTGTATGAAAGATGAGTTAGCGTTCCTACAACGCCCTCCCCCGTGCCAAACGATTTCCGATTGGTTAGGGTGCTGGCCTTCGATACCTGAGTTCGTGGTTTCGAATTCCACAGTGGCATGGATGTTCGTAGACGTTCAGAATCGGCTTTAAACTATAGGTCCCGGTCTCATTAGCCTTTGTGTTGCAAAAATAGACTGTAGCACTCTAAACCAAACTAAACCAAACCTACAGAGCCCGCTGTAGGGTCAGACAACCCGGACTTTGACCAGATGCACAAATTTGAAGGTGGCATTTTGACTTTGAGTGAAAAAAAAATATTGATTTACAAAATACTCAGTAAATCGAAATTTATACCCATCGATTTTCTTTTCCTGTTCTAAAAATTTACAGTTCGTATTTGTACTGTGTATGTCTAACAGCACGCGTTTAGTTCACATACATACACGATTAACTGTCTTTCCCCTGCTCCTTTTTAAAGAGTGATTATCTTCACGCACAAACAGAACTACACTCACAGACATTAATTACACTTACACGCTACCTGTTTTTTAGAATGATAATGTGGAAGCACTAACACACATTATCATAACGCATGCATCAAATCCTCACAGATAAACTAATATCCCACTCCTAGCTCGTCTATGACATGGAGTGATCGTGAATTCACCAGTTCATTCGATTACTCTCCTATTTATCCTATTTATTATTATATATTCGCTTTCATATTCATACACCATAACCGCTTACACAGAACATGCATGCTATTTTCCTACTTAGGTTGGAGCCCTAAGACGTCAATATATAGCGGTTTTATTTGAGGACGATGGCAAATCAATTCTATGTATTCCCGAAAGGGAAAACGGGGTAGTCGGAGATCCGAATGTAAATTTTATGATAAAATATTCGATTCGATAGTTACGGCGTATCGATACCGAAGGTTTTGTTTTCGTCACAAATACAATTGAGAAGGTGTCACTTTCAGATACGCTTTAAGTGGAGTCGCTTGTATATCGAAATGAATTATTCATAGTCTGCGCTTAAAATATAGAATGTTCTTTTCCTTAAATTTACGTGTACCTCGGGATATCGTTCGTGTTTAGTACACCGTGGTACACCGTGGATGGTCCATGAGTGATAAAAAATGTAATTTATGTTAGAGCACGAAAAAAGAACTATTAAATAAATTAACAAAATACTAATGAACATTTTTTTCTCAGCGAGAAGAAAAATATATTTATATATCCTCGATTTCTCTTTTCGCTCCAGTTTAGGTTTTTGTTTGATTTGGTTTCGTTTGGTTTGGTTTGGAGCTGTACGGTCTGCTGTTTTGCTCCCGAGGGCTACTGAGACCAAGATCTACTGCTTTAAAGCCGACTCCGAACGGCTACGAGCCGAACTATGGCCGATTGGCTAGGGTACTGGCCTTCGGTACCGGAGTTCGTGAGTTCGAATCCCACACTGGCATGGATGTTCATAGCCGTTTGGAATCGGCTTTAAGCTGTAGGACCCGGTCTCATTAGCCCTTGTGTTGCAAAAAGTAGACCGTAGCACTCCAAACCAAACCAAACGGCTACGAACATGCATGCCAGCAGTGAGATTCGAAACCACAAACAATGTACCAAAGAGTAGAACTCTACCATTCGACCAATGTTCGGCCACTCCAGTTTATAAAAGCAATGTTGAATACATACTACGTAAATTTTAAGCATACCTATTTCAACTAGTGACTACGGACATTTTAAACATACCGATTTCAACCAATAACGGTTCAGTGACAGCTTTTTAAATAAACGTTAGATGCTTTCCAGCTTATTATAAACTAGCATATAGCCCGTCATACGACGGGATCAGTAAAATTTTTAGTTTTCCGGAATTGTAAAGTACCCTATGAAGCAGGTAATTTTTTTTTTTTTTTACTGAGAATTATCTTGTACCCGTTCAATAAGTTGTTTATTTTCATACTCCTCTAAAGTCTCCCGATACTGTGAATGCAGTTTAGGATTACGTTGAATTCATTTAGAAAGATAATTCAAAGTTTTCTTTGGTACGTCGAAATTGTTGCTAAGATCTTCCCAATTTTTTTCCACAGCAATTAACGGTAGTAAAGGAATGAAACCATCAATTTCACTACACCCTGGAGGTAGATAGAATTTGTTGTGAATATCGGTGATAAAATTTTCATTGCAACAAAAAATAATCGACGATTAAATTTAAATTATCACATATGTACCTAATCTGCCAAATAAAAAAGAAAATTGTTTGCGTGATATCTAAGTTCAGTGATAAAACGCATGAAAATAATGCAGACGATATTTAAATAATTTAAAATACGAAATGATTAACTAAGATGGTTAAAGAAATGACGTCTGCTAGAAAAAAATGTTATGTTTACCTATTTATTATGTGATAAATTAATAAATCTAATAGTCTGCTCTTAACCGAGGAAAATAGGGCTTGAAATAATTGCATTAAATGCTAGAAAAGGCGAGAAGGGGTGGATTTCGAACTTTTTCGAACTGGCTTTGAATTTATCTAACCCTAACGCATCAAGAATCCAATCAAAAAATTATCGTTATAGGATTGATAGCACAAATTTTAATATTGGCAGTGGTTATTTGACAGTATATATGAATGATGTCTAAAATTGAGCGAATCGATTGCAAACCGTGTGGTTATGTGTAAAAAACAAGCACGTAAACAAACCAACCTCTTAATTTTCAAAGATATATAACTTAAAAATGCTAGATATTTATGAGTCTGTAAAAGTCCTAGACTTTTATGAAAAGAATTTGTTGTTAATACCTGTGATAAAATTTTCATTGCAACAAAAAATAATCGATGATAAAATTTAAAATTATCCCATATGTACCTAAATTATTATTTAATTCAAATATAAAACAAAATTATTTGCGTAATATCTAAGTGCAGTGATAAAACATACGAAAATAATGCTGACGATATTTAAATAATTTAAAATAAGAAATGATTAAATGAGATGGTTAAAAGAATGATGTCATAATGCTAGAAAAAAAATTATTTATACCTATTTATTATGGAATAAATTGATAAATTTAATCACCTGCTCTTAACCTAGGAAAATAGGGCTTGAAATAATGGCATTAAATTCTCGAAAAGTGGATAAGGGGTGGATTTTGAACATTTTAAAGACTTCTTTGAATTTTGCTAATCGTAACTCATCAAGAATCCAATACGGATATTCCTATCCATTCCAGGTCCATGAAAATAATGCAGACGATATTTAAATAATTTAAATAGATAATTAATAATAAATTAATTTTTTAGGATTGTCGTTATTACGTTAGAAAAAATTGTTACTTTTACCTATTTATAATGTGATATATTGAAAATTTTAATGGTCTGCTCTTAACCGCGGGCAACAGAGTTTGAAATAATCGCATTAAACACTCGAAAAAGGTGGAAGGGGTGGATTTCGAACATTTTCGAACTCGCTTTGAATTTTGCTAACCCTAACTCATCAAAAATACAATATGGATGCCTCTATCCATTCCAGGTACATCCACTTCATAAATTCGCTAACAAAAGGACAGACAACTTAAGCTATTATTATATAAGGGATAATCGATATGTCGTTTAATTTTTTTTTCAAAAATAATCGTTTTCTAACATTTTTATGTTAATACCAAACAAAGTTAAAGAGAGAACACTTTTCCATTTTTGGCACGTTTTTCTCAAGTATATTCCACAGGCAGAGTTAAAAGAATATCTTGAATCATTTCCGTGAGTATATATTCTAAATTTTGATTTTTAATGTTGGCATTTCTCTTTCATTAACATATTCATTCAGTTAAATTTTCAAAAGCTGAGAGCTTCTTTTATATTAATTAATAAGAAATATCTTTATCTGTTCGATACCTATCTCGGAAAAATAAAACGGACCCGAAAGCTGTTAAAAATTGTTCTCCCGTTAAAAGGTAGAGCGAGTCATTAAACGAAGCGACGTAAAGTTTTTTAAACTCCAAAGATGAAGAATTAGCTTTTAACAAGATGAGCTTTGACCGTCGGCCATTTTCGCCTGCAATCTGAAGAGGCGACTTTTGTTATTTAACGAGATTTAACTGCGACCGTGATGGACTGAAATTCAGTTTTCGAAAATGAGCGCTTAACTCCTTTCTCTCTCCCTTCCCCCCTCCTTCTCCTTCCGCCAAATCCGGTGAAATTTGCATACTTCATCGAAAAACTTCAAGCTGTGAAAGCCGAGGAGTAAAAATTGGAATGATTCCCGGCCGCCCCTTCGGAACTTTTAAGAGAAGCTTTCATTCCGAGGCCATAAACCATTAAAGCCGCCTTTGCAACTCTTAAAGCCCAAAACCTCGCCATAAATTTTCGCCAGAATCTAATTACCCCCCACCCCCCTCCCGCACCCCCCGTCTTTTCATTCAATTTCCTTTTGCGCGCGAAAACAGAATTCGAAACAATTCGGTACGGAGGGGGGGGGTTGGAAATGCCCCTGGTTGAAAATAGGAAAAAAACTGCATGTTAAATAATTCTTCGCGGGCGACATTTCAGGATTACCGCTACTCAACTCCGAACGAGAGCGTATTTTCACCTCGGCTAGTTCATCGTCTGCAAATGAGGCGCGGATCGGGGGTGGAGAAAGGGTGGCCCTCGAATAAAAGTGAAGAGAACACAACAGGAGAGGAGGGGGATGAGGGGTGAAAAAAGAATGAGTGCGAACAGAAAGCGAGGGGGTCCATAGAATACATATCGGGAACTTTCAAAATAAACCGGAAAAACTCATTGCTGACTCGTTGAGGTACAAAAAATATGCTCGTATGTATATACACACACATACACGAAACTAACTTATACGAAATATTCAGTTATACGAATTTCTCGTTCATCTATGAAACACCAAAAAGGCGTGAATTCTTAATTATATACTTATTTATGCGAAGGAATATTCGATCCTTCTAACGTAAATTTATACGTTCCTAAAGGAATACTTGTATCCTGGGAACCATTTCTTATCAGACCAACGAAGAGGCACTTCTGGTCATTCCCGCCAAGTGCATCCAGGAACAAATTCGATAGTTAACAACGGATTTTGAAAAAGCAAGCAAATTATTGATACGAACTAAACTAACAACTGTTAAACGACCAAAATTGAGAAATTTGATGCGTACGACCTCAATTACATACATAGCTGCATGTATTAAAATTTCGCTGTACGTTTCTTATCTTTTGTTTTAGAATTTAATTTTTCTTTTAAAAAGCCAGATTGAAGATAAATAGCTTATGCTTTTTATCTCTATCTCACTCTCTATCCTTCGCTCCCTCTCTCTCTCTCTCTCTCTCTCTCTCTCTCTCTATATATATATATATATATATATATATATATATATATATCCCTCACTCTCTCTCTATATATATATATCCCTCTCTCACTCTCTATATCTCCATATCTCTCCATGTCAAGGAATATACTAGACGAGGTCCACGAGTTCATTTACCTTCAAAAAATCGAACACTTTCTTGGGAGACATGTATAGGTCCTCAAGAGACAACCCCAGGCACTCAGGTTTATGTTTTCTAGTGATATTAATAGTTTATTTTGTTTTAACTTAGAAGCGTTATATAAAAAGGGTTTGTTTTGTGTTTATATTGTAAAGTTACAGCTCTAAAGTGGCAAATATTTTGGTACCGGACGAGTGGTGTTGCTTAAGACTTCTTGATAACTACGATCTTAGAGAAAACTCATCTGGTACGGCGTATATTTTTGCAACACGAGAGCTAATGAGACCAGTATTTAAGCCGATTCCGAACGGCTATGAACATCCACGCCCCAGTGGGATTGAAACACACGAACTTCGGAACAGAAGGCAGCACCCCAACTATTCGGCTTAAAATGAAGGAGTTTCATTTCTACAGATATTAACACATTGTATTTAAGACACGTACTAGTACGTTTTCTGACAATTGATATTGAGCGTGGGACACGTACTAGTACGTTTTCTGAATATTGATACCTGAGCTCGGACACGTACTAGTACGTTTTCTGACAATTGATATTGAGCGTGGGACACGTACTAGTACGTTTTCTGCCGATGGATACTTGAGCGCGGGTCACGTACTATTACGGGTTAGCATAACAGCATGGATTGTTTGTGGGTACAAATATAATGGTATATACAGGAAAACGAAGCCAAATATTCTTGTCTACTACATAGATTCTGGAATAATTTTTACAAATAAAAAATAGTTTTTTACATCAGTCATTCCGGAACCACAGAACGGGAAGATAGATTAAAAAATCAATTTAGATTAAAAATTAACTTTTTATTTATCCTTGCGAAAATGATATTATATATATATATGTATATATATTTATATATATGTATATATATTTATATATATGTATATATATATATATATATATATACACATATATATATATACACATATATATATATACATATATATATATATATAATATTTGTATACATATATACATACATATATATATACATATGTTATTTGTCTATATATATATATTTGTTTATATATTTCAATATAAAATAAGAAAAGTTGGTTAAAAAAATTTTTCGATCTTTTGAAATTTAACTGGATAACTAAATTTAAGCGCAAAACGCCCGCTTCCGGTACAATTCCGCTGCGATATGTACCCGCACACTATGTGTTAAAATAATGTATGAACTTTAATATAAATTTGTTTATAAGCAGTACAGTATTGTTTTCATGTTGACATAGATGGAAACGGCTATTATTCATGTATACGAAAAATGTCCGGTTCCCCTTTGTCATACTATAATTGTTTTCACTGTATAAAATGTCCATAAATAGGTAAATTAAACCTCATACTAATTACACGAAAATTATTTTAATTTTCACTCTCAATTTCTGTACGTCTGCTTTGCGTGTAGGACATAAAGTGCAAATTCGGACAATTTACAGAGCCAACGTTCGCCAATTGAATACCGTGTCGGTCGCCATAATGATTATCTTTTTTCCCCTAACGACTCTGGATTTTATTTTTTTCCTCACTTGTGTTCCATTGGAGAGTTCGGAAAGGAGAGGGGGAGGCCTTCATTGCCGGGAGCTTCGCAGCTGCGCCTTATGCCCATCGTCGAATGAAAGAACTTTTCCCGATTAAAGGGAACTGTTCTAATTTGTGTCGAGGGGGAAAAAGACCTGAAAAATGAGACAATTAACACAAGTAGAAAGAAATACATTTGTTCTATGGTGCTTAAAGGTTCAAATTTAGAATGCTTCGCCGTAAAAATTCTGTAACCCGTAAAGGATGTGACTTGAATGGAAAGTTTTTCTGTTTAAAAGAAAGTAAAATAATGTATTGATTTTTCGGCCATGTAAAGTGACGTATTAAAACTTATGTGTGGAGAAACATTTCCAGACGACTTTTTGTCTATGCCTCCTACTATGCCTATAAGTCCGCATGCGCGTTTAAGTGATCTGTCAAAAACGCAATGAAAGTAGATTATGTCTGTTTTTATGTATTTGAAGTCAACTTGATCATCTAGTCCTTCTTCAAATTACCTTTCCCCGTTCACTCGTTGGAGCACTTCGCAGGAGGTTTGATGTGGTTAGAGGTTGGAATAGTGGTGATCCATTCTTTACTGGTAGGTCCGTAGTAGCCCTGTCGTTCTCAGTTTGATGTACCGAAAAAAAGCCGAATGGGAGGGTGCTGCTGTTTTGTACCTAAGTTCATGGGTTTGAATCCCATTACTGGCATGTATGTTCGTAACCAATGGAATCGACTTTAAGTTGTAGATACCAATTTCATTAATTCTCCCGTAACTAAACAGTAGACCGTAGCTCTCCAAATGAAACCAAACCAAACGGAATAGGTGAATCTTTTCATTTTAGCCTGTACGTGTACTTAGGAGCCACAGTAGCTCAGTCGGCAAAGGCAACGATCTCGTAACTGAAAGGTTGCTGGTTCGGAACCCTAGCCGGCTTAAGATCCGCTGTACTCGTTAAAGGTGACTGGGCCACGTAAAATAGGTTTGTGGTCACAATGTCCTCCAAGTTGTCATTCCATACCTCTTAGGGTGGCAGGCCAATTCTGTGGATCTTCTGCTTGGTCCCTGCTTCAAAATTACGAGGACCCACTTAAGCGAAGTCTTTCTTTCACATTAATGGTGCTCATTAAAACGAAAGGCTCACCCCTTGGCCTTAATGCGGGAGCCTGTAGGCTCAATCGTGCTTGGTTTGTCCAAGTGGAATGAGAAACAACAAATATGTGTGTACTCTGTCATTCGAAGCAGGGCCAGGTGAGTTGGAAGAATCCTTTGGAGTCTCTCTGGTCAACGCAATCTCTCATAAATGCACTAAATATTTACGTGGACGGAATTCAACCTGTGGTTTGAACACGAACTTTTGATATCACGACCACCTTAGCGTGAATCTGATATATTAGAAGAAGAAAGTTTCTCTCCAAATGCAAAAAAAAAAAAAAAAAGTTAAAAGTGGAGGTAGAAGTGGTTGGTCGGAGGCTTTTCAAAAGGGGAGCCCCGAAGTAAGAGGTCCATCTCCCAACAGTTTTGGGTATTAATTGACAGTAACATTCTAATACGTATATTTACAGGTCTGTACATGAGCGGGCACATGTACAGATCCGTACGTACCTCAAGAGTTACCAAAATGCCTTTGTGGTGTTTAATTTTTTACTCGAAAGGATGTTGGTGTACACATGTTTATACCAATCCACACGCACTCACTCTATCTCTCTCTCTCTCTCTCTCTCTCTCTCTATATATATATATATATATATATATATATATATATATATATATATATATATATATATCCCTCTCTTTCTTTCTCTCCCTCTCTCTCTCTATCTCTCTCTCTCTCTCTCTCTCTCTCTCTCTCTCTGTATATATATATATATATATATATATATATATATATATATATATATAACCCTACAGATGTTGTCCTGTATTAACGCTGCAAATCCAAAAATTGTAAAATGTTTTTAAATAAATTATAAATTGGACCGTTTTGAAGGAAAAGTAAGAAGAAAAATTAATAAAAAATACTTGACGCCATCACGCGTACAGTGATCACAAACGTAATTAGATTAAATTAACATTCCTGCATCTTCTGTACGGGGATTCGATCCTGGGACTTTTCGTACTAAAGGACATTGCGCTGACCACTGCGCTACAGATACATTGGCAGCAAATTGTTTCGAGCGGCGTTATAATAATCTCAATAAGCGTGCAATTCTGGATTTTTAATAAGAAAATCATTTTCTATCGGATCAAATTTTGAATCTAAACCATTCTCGGATCAACTTAACTACACATACAAAATTTCATGAAAATCAGTCCAGCAATTTTGGAGGAGTTCTATTATAAACACATGGACAGAAGATATTTATATATCAAGATATATGTATGTATGTATACATAAAATACCTGTGTGTACAAGAAATTTGTTTAGCGTTTAAAGATTCCACCCCGTTTCATTCGATTCTATTCCCTCTTGTCGGAGTTAGGCAGAGTTATCCCTTTTCCCCCTTTCTTGATTTTCGATTCCGTTCGATGGTATTTCGCTAATCGAAAACAAGCCCGGATCGAAGGGGAGCAGAAGAGGACCATTTTCGATCGTTACCGTTAGTGGTGGATAGGTTCTGGAATTGCCTCCCTTACTTTATCCACTATTTAAATTGCCCGCTATCCCCCTTAATCCTGTGAATCCTTTTTTTCACCTCGAGAAAGAGTTTTGTGCTGGCTAAATGAGGATTTTAAAAAACATACGCTAAAAAAAGAGCTTTGTGTATTGGTTTAATTCTTTTTTCTCTTCGCTCATTTTAGACTTTTAGCCGAACGCTGGCCGATTGGTTAGGGCGCTGATCGTCGGTACCGGAGTTCGTGGGTTCGAATCCCACTATGGCATGGATGTTCGTAGCCATTCGGAATCGGCTTTAAACAGTAGGTTCCGGTATCATTAGCCCTCGTGTGCAAAACAGTAGACCGTAGCACTCCAAACCAAACCAAACCAATTTAAACTTTTTTTTAAATTATAGATAATTATTCGATTGGTGATTTTGAATGTTTCTGATATTTATAAAATTTCTCCAGAAAAGTGGGTCTTTACAATTTGAAAGCAGGGCCTGATCGGAAGATTCCTAGAGGTATGGAGACCTCTGCTATGGCTCGACGATTCTTAAAGAAGTATCCGCAGGGATAATATCATATATAAAACCATGCTCAGAAGGGATTAACACGATGCAGTTAAATAAAACAACTATATCTGGACAGAAGCATTTATTTAAGAAAGTATAATGAATGACGTAGAACTCTGGATATGAAACTGAACTAACGTTACAGAAGTTTAAAATACTGAAAGTACATACAAGTTACATAAACAAACATCAGCACCTTCGATGCAACCGAGCTATCTGCTCCTGTCGCACTGACTTATATAGGTAGACAACATATACATACATTACAGATATTTGCATATTTAAAAAATGGTGTGTTGCCACAAATAAAAATACAATAATTATAATACTTTACTCATAACAAATATTCATACAGATCAATGAATTTATCTTACAGTAATATGGGAAAATACATTACAATATTTACAATAAAACAACTAGATCTAGACACAGGCATTTATTTAAGATAGTATAATGAATGACGTAGAGCTCGGGATATCAAACTGAGCTAACATTACAGAAGTTTAAAATACTGAAAGTACATACAAGTTACATAAACAAACATCAGCACCTTCGATGCGACCGAGCTATCTGCTACTGTCACACAGACTGTTATATAGCAGACAACATATACATACATTACAGATATTTGCATATTTAAAAAGATGCTGTGTAGCCATAAATAAAAATACGATAATTATAAAAATTTACTCATAACAAATATCAATACAGATCAAGGAATTCATGTTACAATAATATGCGAAATTACATTACAATATTTATAATTTATACAAGACACTATTTACAAAGATTGAACATTACGTTAACGGCTTTAATCAGATATGATGCTTATGACGTCAATCTTCGGCTGATGAAAACGAGGCAACGACTTTAGTTGTTATTGTGTAACCACCTCAGAGGTATCGTTTGAACTTGGGGGGGGCACTGCGACTACGAACCTGTTTGACTTATCCCAGCCACCATTAATGAAGCCATCGATCTCTGGATAGCTCAAGCTTCGAACTTACAACTCTCTTGGTATGAACTCGAAGCCTCTGCCGACAAAGCTACCTCGACTCTACCCTTTACCTTTTCGTTAGCCTTCAAATTGGCAAAACACCTGCGGAAACCTACGAAATGTTAAAAGAAGGTTACGGCAAGGAAGCCTTATCCCGCTCAAGAACTTTTGAATGGTTTAAACGCTTTCCGGACGGACTCGAAAGCGTCGAAAATGATCCACACACAGGTCGGCCGCAGTCGGTATGCACCCCGGAAGCAACTGTAAACTGTAACGTTACTATTAAAGCACATTCCAAAAGAGAACTTTAAAACTTCTTTCCGAAATATGTACTGAAGTGCACAGACGTGCATTACGGCTGATAGGGATTACTTCGAATCATATTACATGGCTATGTATTTACCTTTTTTTCTTCTGAGTTATTCCATGAGTCCTAGAAATTAATAGCCGGACCTTGTATAGATACTCCCACCAAAGTAATCGTAGCACATACACTCCAAGGAAATATAGGACGAAGGCAAAACATTGAGATCATGCAAGACGTTTATTACTCCTCTTATACAAGAGATTTAACCCTTTCGTGGGCCTTTGGAAGATTACTTCCCCCTACACGATCTTACAAAACACACCTGTGGGAAGCACAAAACCCCTTCTAATATATTGGTCTTGCTATTGGAATGACGGGAAGACTAATTCCCACTTCGGTTTTTCGCTGTCATCTATTGTTCTTTCTATTGAATAAAATTATCAGTTCTGTTTTGAAAGTTTGGAAAAGTGGAGTGAGAAATAAATGGCCCATAAAAGGGTTAAATTGTAAAAAAAAATCATTAAAAATTATCATTTATTTCTGGAGTTATTTCATAATTATATCGCATATTTTTTGCATATTCGAGCTTCCAACCTCGCTATTACTTTTATAAATCAAGAATGTTTGAGATTTTCATGCAAAGCATTGTCATTTAATCCCATCCGCACATTCTGTAGATTTCTAATACATCTATTTCCTAATACATTGTTTTTCATTTCCCTCTTTTGGGAAAAAAAGAATCGAGTATTCACTGGATACATCAGTGTAAATATCTGTTAGTTTTAACTGAAAATAAATCACAGTAAAGTCCAAAAGACTCCATCATCGCATCACGTGGTCATCGCTAGATATATTTCTGCCGTGGGTTAATGGGAAATCCATTACATTATTAAATCACTAAGCACAATGCAGCAAAATAGGAGGTGGGTGAGCATTTCGCTAAAAAGATGGAGCTAGATTTTGAAAGGACCTATTTATATGGAGAGATCCCAGGGGGTTAGGACCCTACCGGAAATATTGCATTGCAATGAGTTCTTTGCAATACATACATTAAAACAATTTCCGGGTTTTAAGAGTACGTTCTAATAAGTTTAATTACTATATGTGTACATTACTAATTTCCACTGCAAATGTCAAATGATCATTTTTAAATATTAAATAATAAATGCATTCCTTCGAAATAGAATTGATTACAAGATTTTGACAAATTTAGCATTACTTTTTGTTATTCATAAACTGTTTTAATTTAAACTAGTCTGTTACTTAATGGAGCGTAAATTAAGCAAACTTTAGTATTCATCAGGTAAATTGAAACCCGATGAATACTTAGAGCGTAAATTAAGACGCGCATTGGGGTTGCTAATATATTTTTCAATAAAAAATGAAATAACGTAAATCGTTCCTGTATAAGTTTTATATTAAAAAAATGCAAATGTCGTTTTTTGAATAATTTAAAAAATAATAATGTGATAGAGATCTCAATTAGCTTTTTTAAAATTCCAGAAGCTTCTTTTGACGTCACACATAACGAATTATATACATTCATAATAAGCATGTGATCACTTCCTATGTTTGCCAGAACTTTCTATTTGCATTTGGAAAATAAATTAGTACTATCAATAATTTCTTTTCCTTTACTTGTTCACTTGTTAGAGCACTTCGCAGGAGGTGTGATTCAGGGAGAGGTTGGAATATTGGTGATCTACCCTTTACCGGTAGGACCATAGTAGCAGCCATGTCGTGTCCCAATTTGACGTGCCGAAAAAAGGCCGAATTGCAGGGTGCGGCTGTTTCGTACCGGAATTCGTGGGTCCACTACTGGCATGAATGTTCCTAACCATTCATATAGATTTACTGGTAGAATAACTATAGGAGGAATGAGTGGAAGATTTGTCGTTAAATAACAACGGTCAATTGACAACCATATGCAATGACTCGGTGTCATTCAGTACAGCGAAGTGAATTCTTTCGGACAGCCGAGATGCAGTACAATACTTACAATAATGGAGACTTACTAGAGATCCAAAGAGAATTATAGAAAAATCAAGACCGTGTCCAATTCTAGTATCTTCCATCTCCAGTGGATTCAGCATCATGAGAATTTAAAATAGAATGATATTGAGGATGGACTGACGAAGGAGGCTACTATCATGACTCAGTTCATTGTTGATCCTCTGACGTATCTGTTCTATATTCAAAAAGTATAAACATCTCTTGGATTGGTTGAATTCGGTTTGGAGCGCTACTTGGCTTACGAGGGATAATGAGACAGAGGCCTACTGCTTAAAGCCGATTCCGAACGACTACCATCATCCATGCCAGCAGAGGGATAACATCTTTTGAATGCACCATCACATCCCTGGTATTTGAGTTAGGGTCCTGGTGCTTTTGAAGATGACATGAGTGACCAAACTGGGTTGGCTTGACTGATTTCAAGGCGCCTCGGCGTTTTCCAACAGGAATAGAAACCTTTTGCACCAAGTGTAGTATTGAAGAGTTCACGGCGCAACACCTGATCAGTTGCATTCACTTGGTAAGCGGCGATCGTTGGAGAAGGCCTACTTTCATCTTGGATGTACTTAAAGGGAGCAGTCTCATGGATTTGGACTGATGAAGATCACAGAGATAAGCAAGAAGTCATTCCGCTTGTTCAATCCTTCAGCATGGATAAGCAAGAAGAAGATACCGTGTTTATGTATGTATGTAATCCAGGAATTATGCAACTGATGGACACATTTGAAATTACAGCCCGTGTTATTTTTACTTGCCTGGGCTACTGACAAGGAGAAGCCTAAGCTACTAGACTATTTGAGTAAATTGCAGTAGAGCCATTTTGGTAAAAAGAACAAGCACAGTGCGCAGCGAATCTTAAACTTTATTCATTGCCAATTAAAAATGAGATCTATACCAGTCAACGACAGACAAGAGAATGACACGAAAGACACGTTTGTTCGAAATTAGGTGTACTCAAGAGCGAAGTCTGATAGAATGTTCCCAATTGAAAACAAACTGAGTCAGAGAATTTAACTGTTAGATCAGGAGAAAAATCAAGCCATTTGCCGGCGATAGCTGGAAAACTTGTTGAATGGATAGAAAATTTACATCTATTGGACAGAAAACTTTGGGAAATGTATTGGAAGAATTTTAAGTCGAGGACACTCATTTGATTTAGACATTTTGAGGCTGGGAAAAATAAATTTTGAGGAATCAGAATGGAAGAGAGGAGGTTTTTAAGGAAATATTAAAGTGAAATAATTTTGATATATTACATGTATGTAAGGTTGTTGGTTTTGTGTTGAATACATTGAGAATATTTTGACTTCCACGCGGCTTTTCTTAGGAAAAATAGAACCGGTGCAAACATAACGTTTTTCGGAGGCACTGGTGGATGTTTTTAGGTTTAGGAGGATTATGTTTTAGGGCTCAAGTTTCGAGACAATAGAATTTTAGCAGAGAAAGAGATAGAGAGAGTCGAGATTAGAGCTGAAACACATTTGCGCTGATGTAGAAAGAAAGAGAACGTTCTAATTTAAATGTCTAGCTAGGACTGGCTCTGAGACTCAATTTTGAGATGTCATTTTCTTTAATTGTTTTTTTTTTTATGTTGTAAATAAATCTTTGTTTCGTCTGTAAGAGTCCGAAATTATTTTAAAAGTAATGCATCCCAGCGACAGATTAAGAATTACCCAGTAA
>CM063510.1:147199765-147212265 GCA_032207245.1 Pardosa pseudoannulata
AACAGGATCAGATGGCTGGGGCACGTTTTTCGACTTGAAGATTCGGATCCAGTTAAAAAAAAACTGACATTTTCGAGGGTTGAAGGAACAAGAAGAGGAAGACCAGTTATAAGATGGTTGGTTGGTGTGAAGAAGGACTTGGAAATGTTGGGAGTAAACAGGTGGAAAGTCATCCTGCCTGGAAAAATCAAATTGAGAAAGTTTTGGCCTGCACTAGGCTGTAATGTTGATAAAGAAATAAATATATACTAAAATGTATATCGCACCATCTCATCTCAATATTCTGGATCCGTTACGAGAAAGGATTACTTTCCAAATATACACTTATTCTTTTTTTTAAACTAATACTCTAATTCTGAAGTAATCAAACCTTTTAACCAATGGAACTTTTTTCTTACCACGTATTAACGGATTGTCGTGATATCCTCGTTTATATTTGAGTATTAACCTGTGATCAAATGTATAGTGGTCATTTTATTTTGATTGCGTTGTGTAAAAGTATTTTTGTACTCAATTTAACCACAGGTTCTGAGAAACTACAGACATAAATATGAAGATAAACTAAAAGCTAAATTAACAGCATCCGAAACTAGCTTAATATAAAAAAGTAAATTTATTATAATATATATATATACATATATTATCTTATGTACATACAAAACTGATGCTAATTGTCATAAAATAAGCTTTGTCAACATCTTCTAAATTAGTTCTGACAATTTTTTAATACTTAAGTAATTTTGTTAATAGGGAGAGGACCTAATCTCAATTTCAAAATGTATGTAAAAGGGGGTACCTTTGGGGAGTGAAAATGGTGTGCCCGGAAAACTGCTGGTTGATGGGTATCTATAGACCTTTCGTCGGTCTGGTCAGGGGCTTCTTTCTGAGTGTTTTGGGGTGCGGCCGTGCTATTTGATGCAGGAAACCTTCCTGTCGGACTTGGCTGGACTCTCGAACTCGTTCCGTCGGACTTCTCTCCTTGTCTCGACTCTCGAACACCTTCTGTCGGACTCTCCTCTAGTCTCGACTATGGAACACCTTTTTTTTGTGGGAGGGGACTCGCGAACACCTTCTCAATTTTTAGATTTTTCTTATTTTTATAATTTCAACCTTGTCCCCTCTTCCTTCTTATCGTCCAATCGGGATAGTTGTAAGAATCTCATTGGTCTGCTTAAACCCCGCCTTGAGACCGCCAACGTGAAAAACCTTATCCCTTCTAATTGGGCACTGTCCCTTAGGGACTCATAAATACTCCACAAAGGTACATTCTTATTTAATGTCAAGTACGGAGACGGGATTCTAATCTGGGACTGGGATCAGAACCCCGTCCGAGACCACCGTACAAGACAACAATATCCGTAAAATATAAATTTATGGTCCTCTGTCTTTTTACAAAGATGTGATGAGGTCAGATTTAGATCCCGAGCATTTTACTTCTTGTATGAATGAATCAATTATATTACTGATCTAAATCGCCTCATCACACGGATTTCGTGAATAAATATTGCCGAACAATGGCGTTGCTCTCACTTTCCAGAGATCGTATGTTCGAATCCCACTGCTGGTATGGATGTTAATAGCCGGTCGTATTCCGTTTGAAGTAGTAAGTTCCGGTTTCATGAACCCTCCTGTAGCAACGCAAGAGACCGTAGCGCTCCAAATGAACCAACCAAAATAATTATTTAACCCTTTCGTTCCTCCAATAGCTTTCACTAGACAAGACCTCTTGGTCCCAGAATAGCCAAAGTCATCTGAGAAAATTTCTTTTCTCCCTAGAGGCGGACAGCTAATAGCAAGTAATGCTGATAGCTGTTAACAGAGGACTCGTTGTAAACATCCGATGTTAGCAGATGTTTTTCCCTGAGGTTTTTACAACACGATGGGAAACAATACTAGTTGCTGGATAAAGTGAGACATTTGATTGCTATTCCATTCGAATTTGAAGTTGTTTACTTAGACTGATAGGTGAAAAAAAAAGACCGATCAAAGGAAAACATGCAAACTTTGGGCTATTGGGCAGAAAACCTGAGGACAATTGAGGACATCCGATTCTAGGTGTTTTTCCCTGAGGTTTTTACAACACTTTGAGAAACAATACTTGTTGGTGGATAACATGAAACCTTTCATTGCTATACTGTTCGATTTAGAACTTGTTTACTTAGATTGACAGGTTAAAAAAAAGAAGAGTGGGGAAAGGAAAACATGCAAACTTTGGGCTATTGGGTAGATAACCGGAGGACAGTTGAAATTTCAATGTGTTGGTTTTAAAGTGTTAAGGTACAACTAAGGTCTTCGAGGACCACAACTACGGATGTATTGGAAAATGATTATTAATAAAATGGAAGACTATTTCATAAAAATGGAGTCGCACAACCGCATTCCTTTAAAAAAAGTGCCGTACAAACCATTTGCTGTTTTTTTACGTTTTCTTTAGAAATTGCATAGAAACAAAACTAGCTATCGATTTTCACTTAAGTTAAATTTTATTTATATAACGCAATAAATTCAAGCAATGCAATCTTTCAGCAACTTTTTCTTGCTTTTTTACGGTATCAAAGGCTTTGTAACTTGAGAAAAATCTTTGCGATTGCCGAAAGCATCTGCTGTTTTATGTAAAACATTAGTAGGCTATCTCCAAAATTTTGAATAATAAATATATAAAATGACTTCCGAAAACATTTTGAAATTGCTAGTTCGATGAAAAATAATTGTCAAACTGATAAATATTTTAAAAGATTAAAATAACTGTCATATATGTATATATATTGTCATATAATGTATATATATAAAAAACAGGTTTGTACAGTAACATAACCGTTATTAAAAAATTTCTTTTGATAATAAAAGTTAAATATAACAGTATTTTTATATCTATTAATATATTTATATATATTGAATATAGCATGGGTAGGACTAATGAGAGAATTTAGTTTTATTCTATGTATGATTATTTTGCATAAAAGAATATATAATTTTTTTGAAATTTGATATTGAAATATATATAGCCTTGGCTTTACAGACAGGAGATTTCCGTATATAATTACTTTTATTGATTAATATGTTTTTGGTTTTCTTGATTATTTATTCACTTTAATTGTATATAAGACTTTTATTGATGCTAAAGAAATTAGTATGTTTTAAGTAATTATTGATAAATTAATAGTATGAAAATGAGTAGTTTTTCTCTGAAATTTCAATATTCCTCTGAAATTTCAATATGAGTTTATTTATTCTTTCTCTGTACTGAAGTTGTGATTGTAGCATTTTTAAATTATAAAAAAATGTTATACGAACTTTTATGCTTTTTAAGACATAATTTTAGTAGAAAGTAATAACATTAAAAAGGGTAATAATTTTTTCTTTTTCTTTCAGGTAAGTTTCCTGCTCACATTCATTCAATGAAGGCAGTTATGTATATATAATATAAAACATTATTCCCCTCAAAAGAGAGTGAGTACAGCTGTTTTTTAACCTCTGTCATTATAGAGAGAAATGTGTGCTTTTAGGATTGTAGTTTAAGCAACCTCTATGAAAAAACATCTATAACTTTTAACGTATAGGTATATATGTGCATTATAGTGATGATGCAACATTCCAAAAAGTATTTCAGATAATAGTGAAAACAAGTCCTTTGCTACGTGTTACGTCTGTTAACCCTTTTGAAGGCCGGGGGATGATTCCTTCCTACCTACACTGATCTTAAAAAATACACCTGTGGGAAGCGCAAAACCCATTATAATATATTGGCCTTGATATTATAAAGAGGAAAAGACCGATTCCCGCTTCAGTTTTGTACTGTCATCTATTGTTTGATCAATGAAAATAATTAGCACTTCTGTTTTGAAAGATTGAAAATGTTGTGTGAGGAATAAATGGCCCACGAAAGGATGAAATAGGAAATTGAATTGTGCATGAGACAATCGCCAATGCTCTCATTTCTAGTAATCATTGATTAATTAGAAAGGTTGGCTATTAAGAGTTCTCAATTAACTTTAAATTAGGTTTTAACATAATTTCTTCCAATAGCAAGGCGCTTGACGTATTACAGAACCAGCATTTGAATTCCTCCCGCATTGAAATCTACCCCCTTTCTAAATCTTTGGTTCTGGATCCAGTCCTAAGCCTGAAACCAACGTACAATAATTTGAGTATTGTGTATATTCATACAGGTCACATTTTAAAGCTTCAGAAGCTTGTTGAAATCGTATAGCGCTGGTTCTCACGTACATTTTCATTACCATTCTGTCCCAAGTAGTAATAGAAAATCTTTTGCTTCGCTTCTTATCGTGGACATTCATATGGACAGTTTTAAATGCCCAAAAAAGTTTTCTTGCCCTTACTTCTCGCAATGTATTTGCCATACATTTTACCGATCTGCCGGAAAATTTCTCTTTCGTACTTCTTGCAAGAAGTAAACCAATGACAGTTCGTATATTACAGTAGGGGGTATTTCCAAATATCGAGATATTTTGTTTCCAAATGTGACAGACAAGACAAATATGCCAAACACGGCAGTCACTCATTTAGCAGCACATGGGGAGCACGTGCAGCTTAAAGAATGCTATAGATGCGAGTTGCATTGTTCTCGCTGGATAATTTAAATTTAAAAGCGCCGAACAATGCCCGAATGGTTAGGGTGCTGGTCTTCGGAACAGGAGTTCGTGGGTTCGAATCCCACAGTGGCATGGATGTTCGTAGCTGTTCGGAATCGGCATTAAGCAGTAAATTCCGGTCTCATTAGCCCGCGTGTTGCAAAAAGTAGACCGTAGCGCTCCAAACCAAACCAATTTAAAAGCAGGGGTCAAGCAAAAAACCCCGATAGGTATCTTTTAGGAACTTGGAGGGCATTCCAAGCAGAAGACTATTTGATGTGCCCATTAATGAGCAGACTGATCTTTGGGTGGCTCGAGTCGCGAACACGCAACCCTCCGGTTACGAGATCGTTGTCTTTACTGAGTGAACTACCGAGACATTTTATATATTCAGAAACAGACTTAAAAATGGTTGATTTCTTCCGAAATGGTGCCCATTGAAAGCTAACAAATACATGTATACTCCATATCCATTCCTGAAACAGCTTCCACAGCTGTCGATTTTCAAAATCGTACTTTACAAACTCATTGAACGCATATAGATTTCAAAATGTTCCATTTTCCGTTCGAAACCGACCGCATTTGACGTCACTTACCATTTAAAAAAAAAGTCGCAAAGTATTTCCCGGATTTTAGTTTCCAACTTTAGAAATCAAACGCATCCCCCACTTTCGTGAGACAACAATCCTGCTCCCTCCCTCCACCTTGTTATAAAATTCCACATTTAAATAAAAAATCATTGTCGACCACCAAAAAAGCCTTTAATGAGAGTGATCCAGCCTGCCCATTATGCCATCCGAAGAAAAGCTTGGAGCTCCCTTAATGGGCCGAGCAGACGATATTTCAGCGCCGGGACAAAGAATTTAAAAAGAAAACATATCTTCACCGCCATTTGTCCCTCCTGAATCTCGCAAACAATCTTTTTTTTTCTTGTATATATATATATAGTTTGCGGGATGAATTTATTATTTGGCGTAAGGAGGCAGCGTACAACTCGACTCCGAATAATGACGGCTTTCGCGTCTGAGGTTTATATATCAAAAACGGAATGTACCCGCAGAAAAAATAGGGTGAAATTGTTTGTGTGTGTGTGGGTTGGAAATACACGAGTAAATATCTCGCAACAAGCTTTTAATGAGGCAAATTTCTTTTTCGCAGCCAAGCTATTTCCGTTTGGCGGTCCCTATTTTGCCAAATAGGTTCTACACTTTATATATATATATATATATATATATATATATATATACATAATGTGTGTGTATGTGTATATATTATATATATGTATATATATGTGTATATATGTGTGAATATATGTATATATATATATATGTATGTTTATATATATATGTGTGTATATATATGTATGTATATATGTGTGTATATATATATGTATATATATATATATATATATATATATATATGTATGTGTGTGTATGTGTATATATATATATGTATATATATATATATGTATATATGTATATATATATATATATGTATGTGTGTGTATGTGTATATATATATATGTATATATATATATATATGTGTGTGTGTATATATATATATATGTATGTGTGTGTATGTGTATATATATATATGTATATATGTATATATATATATATATATGTATGTGTGTATGTGTATATATACGTGTGTATATATTATGTATGTGTGTGTATGTGTATATATATGTGTGTATATATTATATATATATATGTGTATATATGTAAATATGTGTATATATGTATATATATATGTGTATATATGTGCATATATGTGTATATATGTGTATATGTGTATATATGTATATATGTATATATGTATATATATGTGTATATATGTATATATATGTATATATATGTATGTATATGTGTATATATGTATATATGTATATATATGTATATATATGTATGTATATGTGTATATATGTATGTATATGTGTGTGTGTGTATATGTATGTATGTATATGTGTATATATGTATGTATATGTATATGTATGTATATGTATGTATGTATATATGTGTATATATGTATGTATATGTGTATATATGTATGTATATGTGTATATATGTATGTATATGTGTATATATGTATATATATATGTGTATATATGTATATATATGTGTATATATGTATATATATGTGTATATATGTGTATATATGTATATATATATATGTGTATATATGTATATATATATGTATATATATATGTATATATATGTATATATGTGTATATATATATGTATATGTGTATATATATGTGTGTATATATGTATGTTTATATATATATATATATATATATATATATATATATATATATATATATATATATATAGTAAATGAATTTAACTCAGAGCAGTATTTGGTACCGGAGTTCGTAAATTCTGCAGCTTTGGATAATAGTAACCGTTCGAAAACTCCTTTACGACCAGTCTCACCAAAATCGTTTAATGGCTAACCGAGATTAATCTCTGTTTAAACGGAAAATTGTGTCCCACCATTGGTTGGTGTTATGGGTTAATCTCGATTAGCTGTTAAACGACTTTGGTGAGACCGGACTTTAATTAGTAGGTCTCGGTTTCATTAGACATGGCGTAGCAAAAGAGTAGATGGTGGCGCTTCTATCCAACCAACCACAAAAAATGTAAATTCCTCGAGGAGGCCTTCCATTATTCGTGAACTTCGCGGATTCGTTCCGGGAATCTACATCATGTAAATTGCTACATTGTGACTTTGCTATGAATGTCTGTGCCATCGTGAGTGTTAATGGTCACTTCGGATTCGACTTGACAGAATAAATCCCAAGATGTTCCTGTAGAATATTTTATAGCAATTACATGTATACCTATATACTAAAATAACATTAAATGTGAAGAAAAATATAAAACTTAAATTAGAATCTCTCTTCAATCTTTGGAGAATAAAAAAATTCTGTAAGGAAGAAAATAAAGAAATTTACTTAGAACAATACAAAACTATTTGAAAAAATGTTTGCTTAATTCGTATAACTGAAAAAAAAAGAACATTCAAAAATTTACATAGGGTATCAAATATTACTTCTTTTAAGTGAATGTTTCATATTATTGAATATTCGTGTAAGTGAAAACTTATTACGTAAATCTTGCAGGAATTTCTTCAGAGAACGAAAAGTTCTTCGTATAGCTGAATAATTCGTATATATGAATTATCGTGTAAATCTTATGAGTTTCTTCCGGTGAACGGGAATTTCTCTGTGTAACTGAATAATTCATTTGAGTGAATTGAATATAATGAGTAATAATAATTTGCATTATTGAATAATTTAATGCATAAAATGTATGAGTTTCTACCTGGAAACGAGAAGTCTTTTAACAGAATAATTCATTTGAGTGAGTTTCATATAAGGAGTAATAATAATTTGCATTAGTGAATAATTTATTACGTAAAATTTATGAGTTTCTTCCGGGAAACGAGAAGTTCTTCGTATAACTGAATAATTCGTATAAGTCAATATTGTGTTACGTAATTCTTATAGGAAACGAGAAGTTCTTCGTATAACTGAATAATTCGTATAAGTCAATATTGTGTTACGTAATTCTTATAGGAGTTTCTTCCAGGGAACGTTTGTTTCTCTGTATAACTTAATAATTCATTTGAGTGAGTTTCATATTATGAGTAATAATTTGTATAATTGAATAATTTATTACCTAAAATTTTCGTTTCTTCCAAGAAACGAGAAGTCCTTCGTATAAGTGAATATTATGTAACGTAATTCTTATAGAAGTTCTTCGTATGACTGAATAATTCATTTGAGTGAGTTTCATATAATGAGTAATAATAATATTCATTAGTGAATAATTTATTACATAAAATTTATGAGTTTCTTCCGGAAAACGAGGCGTTCTTCGTATAACTGAATGATTCGTAAAAGTAAATATTGTACTTCGAAATCTTACAGATGTTTCTTTCGGGGAACGGGAAGTTCATCTTATAACGGAATACTTCCTATAAATGAATTAATTATTACGTAAATCTTATAGGAGTTTCTTCCGTGGAACGGGAATTTCTCTGTATAACAGAATAATTCATTTGGGTGAATTTCATATAATGAGTAATAATTTGCATTAGTGAATAATTTATTACGTAAAATTTATGAATTTCTTGCGGGAAATGAGATGTCCTTCGTATAACTGAATAATTCGTATAAGTAAATATTGTACTAATAAATCTTGCAGTAGTTTTTTCCGGGAACGGGAATTACTTCGTATAACTGAATAATTCGTATAAGTGAAAATTGTGTAACGTAATTCTTATAGGAGTTTCTTCCGGGGAACGAGAAGTTCTTCGTATGACTGAATAATTCATTTGAGCGAGTTTCATATGAATGAATTCATATATATATATATATATATATATATATATATATATATATATATATATATATATATATATATATATATATATATATATATGAGAGCCAGTTTGAAATAAAAAAGAGCCCCTTCCGAACGCAAACACGACGTGTGTGGCTATCACGAAGCGGATAAATACGCCCCTGGATAACACACGAGGGCGGAACACTTAAAAAAAGACGAAGTGGGGTGTCGGGAGGAAGGCAGAAAAAAAAGCTTTTCCTTTCATTCGAACTTGTCCGATCCTTGTCATTTTTCATCTAAGAGTCATTCATCATGGGAGTAGTTCCTTTTTTCTTTTTCACTCTGAACGTGGATGTGTGTTTTCTTACCCTTTCTTGTAGTTCGCTGCTTGTTTTTTTCTCTGGAGTTTATTCAGTTACACTTAGATTTTGAGGGAAAAAAGGGGGGGAATTTTTCGAATAAAAATCGTTCGTCATGGAACCACAATTTATATACTAGAAGCAGCGCTGCTTGGTGAGGAGCAAAGCCCCCTCCTCCCCGCAGATGGTTTGACTGTATACTGTTTATAGGAATGGCAGAATCGACGTTATGTCATTTTAAATGGGATGAACTAAAAAAATTACTTGTCTAATAAAAAAATACTTTAAATATTTCCGTTAAGTTTATTCCATAAAGAAGAAGCCGAATTAAGCAACTCGATTTTGTCTCCCATTTTGGCGATATATCGACTAATTGGGCGACATTCGTATGTATTCCAGGTGCTGTGACAAGCACTTCTATTACACAAATTTATGAATACAAATGTGTAATATGGCAGAATAGGTAGGGAGCTGCTCTTCGGTACCAGAGTTTGTGGGTTCTAATTCCAGTACTAGCATGAATGTCGTAGCCTTAATAACGTAATAGCCTTAATGTCGTAGCCTTGTTGTAGCCTTCTTAGCCTTGAATACACTTTAAGGTCTAGCTTCCGGTCTTAACAGCCTTCCTGTAGAAAAGATCATTTATATCTGTGCTGTGTGTAGAACAGCTTTTAAAGGACTATGGCATTTTAAATGAAGTGAGATAATATATACACTTAAACGTTTAAAATTTACTTTTACTATATTTTCTATTAAATTAATTCTCCTGACAAGTGAAGTGAAGCGACTCAATTTTGTCATTCAATTCGTCACTATATCGAGGAATTGGGTGATTTGGTGACATTGGCACCTATTTCAGGTCCTGTGACAAGCACTTCTATTACACAAATTTATGAATACAAATGTGTAATATGGCCGAATGGGTATACTGCTGCTCTTCGGTACCAGAGTTTGTGGGTTCTAATCCCACTACTAGCATGAATGTCGTAGCCTTAATAACGTAATAGCCTTAATGTCGTAGCCTTGTTGTAGCCTTCTTAGCCTTGAATAGACTTTAAGATCTAGCTTCCGGTCTTAATAGCCTTCCTGTAGAAAAGATCATTTATATCTGTGCTGTGTTTAAATGACTGACGTTTTTAAACGAAATGAGCTAATATATACACCCATCCGTTAAAATATTTTTTTTCTATATTTTCTATTAAATTAATTCTCCTGACAAGTGAAGTGAAGCGACTCAATTTTGTCATTCAATTCGTCACTATATCGAGGAATTGGGTGATTTGGTGACATTGGCACCTATTTCAGGTCCTGTGACAAGCACTTCCGTTAAGCAATTTTTCAAATTCAAGTATGAAGAATATAAAAATAGGTAGAGCAATGCTCTTCGGTACCAAAGATCATGGGTTCAAATCCCAGTTATGAAATTGATGTTCGGAATCGGCTTTAAACCGTAGGTCCCGGTCTCATGAATATATCGGCTCAGTTCTAGTTTTCGTTCGACCAAAAATAGCGATATACGGTTCTTATTTGTACTAAAAATATAATTCTATCATGAAATATTTAATTCTATAAATATTTTATTCTTTAATTGTACACTATGTGAATTGATACAATTAATCTGCATGTAGGGTACGAGCAACGAGTATTGCCATTGTACATGTAATGACGATAATTATATGGTTAATGTTAAATTAGAAACTATTGATAAATTAGTTACAGTAACAAAATGACTTATAATATATCGAACCGAAATAATCCGATATTTTTTTTCGGTTCATTTCCGGTTTTCGTTCTCACCAAAGTATAGGCGTTTTCCGGTTTTCAGTTTTCAGTTCAGTTTTGGTTCGAAGCCTCAGTTTTTTCACAAAATTTCTTTCCTTATATAGATAGCTCAACCCAGATAGCATGCATACTTGCAGCAAATTTGATTTATTCTGGATAATATCTTTTCCTAACAAATTTGACGCGACAAACTTGCAGCGAAACTCCTGCAATTTAAGCTCAACATAAAGCGACCACTCCTTTGCAACGCTATTTTGCTGCAAAACTGTGGCAACCTTGCCATGATAACCTTGAAGCAAGCGAAAATTTTTTAGATTTGCTGCAGTCTTGTTTCAAACTTGCAGACTTGTCATGCTGAACTTGCTGCAAGTTTGCAGGCTTGCAAAGCAAGATTGCTGCAATCTTGCTGAAAACTAAATTTGCTATCTGAGAAAGATGAGTAAAAAAATGAATCCCTAAAAATAAGTAAATAAATCAAATACACTGGTTAATTTAAAACTAAAGAAAAAAAGTTTATTAATGGAGTGTATAGTAAGTAGGAGAAGACGCAAGGCGCATCTTACTCTTATTCAAGGCAGCAATTCTTACTTCATACACTCCTGGGCAAAAACATAGGGGGTCATATCCCCACATTGGGTTCGAGAAGCGCCCTTTACAGATTCTCAAAGGGAAATTAACATCATACTTTCATACATAAGATTGGATTTTGACATTTCATAGCTATTAGCATGATATGTAAGAATGAATAAGCAATTGAAGTTGTAATGTAAGCATATATCGTTTTACATAATGAATGCTCCATTGCGTTTTACAGAAGGGACCGATTAAAGACAAATTATTTATGACGCCAATAAAATCCGAAATTTCACGCGAACAGGGATGGAATATAATTGGAAGACAGACATGATATAGTTATTTTGCAAATGGGTATCGTATTATTAATGCATTTCCTTTAGCGCTCAAATATCCTTACGTGATAGCGTTAGCTAAACGAGGTTAATTATATCAAATTCGGAGCATCCTCGACTTCACCTAGAAAAGAAAAGAAGCTGTTTTCATACTTTTTTTTGTCCTTTAACACATTAATACTTAGTATTCCTTCATCGATACCCCATAAAATATAGCTTGTAGAATTTTTGTTTTCTTAGAAAATGTTTTCCTCTTGATAGTTGGTAGAGAGAAATGCACATGCTCCATTTGGATCGACCAGCATTCCTAAATTGATTTCTTCTACAGTTCTTACTTAAATCATGGCCAAGTAATTTATTTATTGTAAAACTCCATTTTGCAGTAACTATTTTATGAGTAAAACCAAACAAATATCTCTTTGCACAACCGATGCGTTAACTGCATCGTAATGCATATGCCTAGAATGCGTTAACTCTCGTATTAGGGAGCATATATAGTGACTAGCA
>CM063510.1:147217265-147224765 GCA_032207245.1 Pardosa pseudoannulata
TATATATATATATATATATATATATATATATATATATATATATATATATATATATATATATATATATATATATATATATATATATATATATGAGAGAGGGGAAGGGGGGAATGTGACTGAGAGTTTGTTCGTCTCATGTAGTCCCGAAGTCATCACTATTGAGCTTACCGGATTCTTCATTTAACCGCTTCTATCGTCGTAATATATTTTGGTCTATCTTTTTGTTTCCACAGAAGTATCGCTTTTTGTAAAATTTCGGATAACTAAAGTAACGACTTTTTTTCTTTTTATAACTCTTTCAAAGTGTTGTGGATGTCCAAAACTTTCTAGCTCATCATGAGATTTATAAAGTAACAGCTACTGAATTCACGGTAGACCAGAAGCAAGATTACGATAGACTACGATAGGTCATTGGATAGACCAGAAGCAATATTACGATAGACCACGATAGATCATTGGATAGACCAGAAGCAAGATCTCAATTAAAAAGATTAAACGATTTTTAATCAGCATAGACTTCTTCTAAAACACACATACTTTTGTGAATATGAAAACGATTTCTGTATGCGTACAAAATCAATTAAACACACACACCTACACGCAGGCGTGTGTGTGTTTTGTACCCCAGTCGGAATTGTATCCTAAATATTTTAATGGATGGACATTGTCGATAGTCCGTTCACGTAGCCATGAATTCACTTCATTTTTGGGACGAGAATTAAGATTTTTTTCATTATCTGAGATCACATAGATTATATATTAATTTCTTAATGCGTGCTAGTTTGTAATGCTTTATATATTATCCATAATATGTCGGTACGTCACTGAGTCTGCTGAACGAATTAACAGCAATGACATCAATTATCATGAAAATGATGGCCTCTGGTCTATTAGGTAGGGTGCCAATGTTGGTACCTGAATTTGTGGATTCAAAACCCACGATGTATTTATATTCTAGCCATTCGGAATCTGCTGTAAGAAGTAGGTCCCGGTCTCATTAGCCCTTGTGTCATAAAAAAGTAGATAATAGAGCTCTAAACCAAGCCAAACCAAACCAAAATGAAGGCCTCGGTTTTCGCCCTTGTCTGTCTGATGATGGACAACAACTGCTACCAAATACACGAATTCCATTTCTTGTAATTAAACCTTTAATCATAATTTTATCTTTTTGCACTAAGCAAGTGTGTTTAAGTTAAGTTGGTTTTTATTAAATTTTAATCTGATAAAGGTTAGCATAAATCACGGGAATTTAACTCTAACTATATTTAATCTTGGTTACTTGATCTCGTTTTATTTTTCATGTCTGAAGCCCATGTGAGAGCAGTTTAGTTAGTAATTTGGAAATAGTTTTTGTATGCTCCGTGGTCTTTTTTCTTCAAAATGTAAATAATTGTAAAGTTTACGAAATCAAGGAGTATAAATGATGGCACTTTACGTTCAGCTTTTGCTTGTTGCTGCATGGTGATGCCTGTTGTTCGTCGTGTTTTTGCTTCGTCAATATAATTTTTTCCCCATTATGTAAGTTACATAAATTAGTCACTTGCCAGAATGTTTAATTTGCAACTTAGTTTTGTGTCATCGGACAACTGTTTTGGATGCTCTGTTTAACTGATTTTGTTTACGTTGTTTTGAGAATGAAAAAAATAAACTTTGAAGTTTTTATATTTGAGTATAACTTCTTTAAAGAAACGCAGTCTTCAGTTAGGCCATTCTACTGTGCTAAACATCAGTGGGAACTTCCTGATCGTTACTGTCCAAACAAAAACCGAGAATTCTTTGTGTATGCATATAATTTTTTGAATTCAGAGCGAAAAGAAATGAAGAAAGGAAAATGAGTATTCTATCCGTTGTAGTCAATATGAGAAAATCTCCGACGTCAAAAGGTTTGAATCGCGGTATGACGGCTGGTTCCGATCTCTACAAAGATATTCGCTCGCATTCCATTTGTAGCTGATAATAGAACCCCGAATTTCTTCTTGAAAGGTTCCATACGCTTTGGAATTCTTTTCCTTTTCGAACTCGGATAATTGATTATTCTTTGTCCGACCGAAAGGACTGTCTTCTTTGCAGAATGTTCTATATTCAGTACCAATTCAATTAGAAATAACAGTGTCGGCACTGAAAAATTATCCATTAAATTGAGGTACCCTCTACCTTTATAATTCGGGAAATCTCTTTCTTTATATGTATGTATGTGTGTATGTGTGAAGATGTGTGGTGTGTATATGATATTTGTAAAGCTATGAAAATGTATGTACTCCTAGTGTATTTATATATATATATATATATATATATATATATATATATATATATATATATATATATATATATATATATATATATATATATATATATATATTCATTCCAAGCGTTGCAGTTTTATTCGAATATGAAAACTACATTAGCCATTTTGTTACCAACACGAGGTTCAATGCGACGGCAATTCATCAACCCACAAGAGTTAACTATTTTCTCCAAGAACTTCGCGCGGTCTGCCCTTAGTGTTGTTTTACCCCCATGTCCTTACAATTCTCTAAGACTTTGTGCCCTTTTTTGTAATTAATACTTCAATTTCTAACTTTAAAATTCCGAACCTGTTATATTTGTGAGGTTTTGAAAATTAAATGTTAAAGTTAAATGTCTAATTAATAAAAATAGAGTGAGCTCTTTGATAACGAGGTAGGATCTCTTTGTCTCTCTCTCTCTCTCTCTCTCTCTCTATCTTTATCTCTATCTCTCTCTCAATCTCTCTCTCTCTCTCTCTCTCTCTTTATATATATATATATATATATATATCCCATCTCTCTCTCTATCTCTATCGATCTCTATCTCTATCTCTCTCTTTCTATCGCTCTCTATCTCTATCTCCCTATCTATCTATCTATCTATCTATTTATGTGTGTGATTTAATGTAACTTGGAGAAATTTAATCAGCCGGTCACATAAAATTAGGCTCCTATTATTTTTAATTGCCCGGGCGTACTGGGCAATGAATACCCTAAGAAATAATTCTAATGAAGATGCAGTCGGGTCATTCCATAAACAGAAGCAGCAAGTCCGACAGGGAACTATATTTTAAGACTAGGTAAAAAACATCTTTCTCTGGTGATATCAGAATAATGAATGATGCATTGAAAACACATTCGATTACAGAGTTGGCCCAACATTGAGAGACGTGGAGAATAATCCTAGGAGAGAGCAGCTTAGTCAGCGAATTTATTATTTAAAAAAGAACTTAGGTCAGTGGAAAAGCGAACTATTTGCCTGGGAGAGCTGGAAAATGTGGTGTGTTGACAGAAAATTAGTATTTAGTTAAGAGCTGGCTTTGGGAGACTGCTAAAAGAATTTTAAATCAGCGTACACTCCTTTTAATAATATATTGATGGGGAAAATTGATTCGGAAGAATAAGAATGGGAAGATGTGAATCTTAACCCTCTGACTGCTTATCCCGCGATTTCCACGGGCAATTCAAATGTAGCAAAATTTGCTCATCCCGTGATTTTTGCGGGCATGTGTTTTTCTTCCTTTTTTAAGAAACACATACAGCCTTTTCACCGTTTAACCAGTGGAATAAATTATATACAATATTAGACATTTAATTAGGTAATTAATAGAAATATATGACTAGAACTATAGTCATATTAGATAATAGAATTTTAGATAGTATGCTTATATATATACTTAAACTATCCATAAAAAAATAAGCAATTTTTAAAGAGATCTCTGTTTACAAATTCAGCATTCAATGGATTAAAGAGATATTTTAAGTGTAATAAATTTTGTGTATATATATGTAATCCACAATTTATAAAACTCCTTGACAAGGAGTCAGTTAATCAGCTAGCAGTCATAAAAATGCAGACGGGTCTCATATTGAAGAGAACTGCAGAAGTCTAATTTAAACTTTATTCCAGAGCGGCAACAACGCACATCTTTTCTACTCCACGACAGACAAAGGAAAGCCACAGAGTTCACTCTGATCGAACAGAGGTGCACCCAAGAGCGAAGACAGAAAGAATTTTCCCACGTTATAAAAAAACTTAATAAGCAAATTAAATGCAATATCAGCAAAACGCGAAAAAATTTGCCGTCGACAGCTGTGAAACATGCTGAATAGACAGAAAGTTTAGTTTTAGGATACAAACCTTTATAAAAATTTTAAGTGGAAAATACTCCGTTGATTAAACTATTTAAAGGCTGGGAAAATGATTTAAAGGAATTAGAATGGGAGAGAGAAGCTTTTTAAGGTATATATATATATATATATATATATATATATATATATATATATATATATATATATATATATATATATATATATATATATATATATATATATATATATATATATATCTGCTCATACGCATACACTTAAGTGTTCAAATTTTTAAAAACATTCATAGATTCACTTTCCATTTCCTTCTTTACGTCTCTCAGCTGTCATTGAATATTGCTATCCGTAACAAGTTGAAGACAATATAAAGTGATATATGCTGCAATAGTGATTACCATCTAACTTAAGCCATTTAAACTTTCCCAGGTAAGAGCAACTACGCGTTGTTTTCAATAAATTTTGTCCCCCGGATCGTCTTAATGTCCATAATCATCGCGACAGTCATTCGAAAATATCTTGGCTTCGAAAGGGCTGGTGGACCCTTTATCGTTCGTTCTTATCCAGAATTCGGCTTTGGATTGCGCGGATCCGGATCGATAACGCTTGGACATCATCTCGAAGATATCGGACGTCTGGAAACACGCCTCGGGGTGGAGCGGGGGACGCTCCGAAAACGATCAAACATTGACTGGTGCCCCCCTTGCCTTATCGGCAGACAACATTCAGTTGACCATCTTCGAACAAATTTCGAACGCATAGGATCTGCCGCCGAGAGATTATGACGGAAGGGGAAGCCGGCGAACAATGAAGGGTGGAGCACGTTTAAAGGAATCGAAATCGATGAGCATCGGGGCAGGGGAGGGTCGGAGGGACCTGGACGAAGAGTTATGGGAAATGAAAAGGGAGGTAATTAAATATGTTTCGAGGTAGAAATCTGGCCCCAAAATTACTTTCGCGGGGGAGGAAGAGAGTTCAACGATTTTTCCCCGAACCAAAGTGTAGGAAGAGTTTATTAAACGTTGTTCCACATCCTTCCACTATTTTTTGGGGACGTGGAAAAAAATCACGGCCGCGAAGTCGCGTAGTTTGTATTTTATCGACACTTCTCGATGCGGGAATTTTTTGTCGGGGAAACGTAATCGATGACTCTGTTGCGCCACCTCCCCTATCACGTGATTATCACGTGGAATTATTAAACGAGGGGGGAGATAATAAATAAAAATATGGCAGAATTCCTTTTTTTTTAATTTTCGTTTGTGTTCTACTGCTAAGAGAAAGCGTGGATCTACATTCCAAAAAAATGTTACATCGAAGGAGAGCAAGGATGACATTGGAGGTTGAATGGTTGTTATGCTTTTCTTAGTGGATACATTAGTATTTTTAACTATTCACGGATAAATGTATAATTTATTCTTATATATACTATTCATAGATATATGCATAAGGAAGTACACACACAGACATATGCAGAAATCATACAAGGTATTATAAACAATTGGAATAAGAATTATATTGATAAAACTAATCTGTTGTCCCTACCTAATTGAAGCAGAATAAATGTACAGAGTTCTTTTTCTAAATTTATTTGAGTTGGTGATGTCTGTAAAAGAAATCGATCTCTCACTTGATATTCGTAGGTCTCGGTCTCATTAACCCTCGTGTTGCAAAAAGTAGACCGTAGCTCTCCAAAACCAAACCAAACCTCACTTGATATTCTTGATAAGGTTCAATTAAATTTTAATGTCCTGTGCCTCAGAGTACCGTGGTCATTGTTAATTATTCGATAAATCAACTTCCAGTACTGTTGAACGGGGCCATTATATCCTTAAAATAATCAGCAGATACAAATAATCTGCTCAATATTGGAAAAGTTTTCAATAGGTTTCTCTCCGTTGCAATAAATGCTGTTCTAAAAGTAAAGAAAAATTGAAAGTGATCCTTAGCCATGTTTTACTGTCAGGATTGCGGAAGACATAAGCTCTTATGACGGAAATCCATGTAAAATAGTATTCAACAAACCAAACTATATTCATCAATCTTCTAATTTTGCTTTCTGTATTCTTCTTTCCGAATTGCTGTCATTAATGACAGATTTGTGCTTTACAACGGGATCACAATCAATTGTTGCTATCAACGAGTTGCTGCTGCAGCTGCTTTTAAAAACAGAGCTGCCCGTTACAGCCCTTGGCTGCCTCAAGTACATGCTCTTTTCGTCGCTTTCTTCTTGCAGCTTTTCAACTTTTACCTTTAAATCGCTTAGGTCTTTTTCAGTGTCGTACAGATATCCAGTTGGAGTTTTTGCTCTCGTCCGAGATCTAACAGGATTTTTAAAAGTGGAGATTTCAATGACATTGTTTCCCTGGCTTCTCCAGACATGGCGGAGCCATCTTAACCTATTACTCCAGATGAGTTATGGTTACCTATAGAGACTGTAATACTTGAAATATCCAGTTTCCCAGCATCCTGTCTCTTGTACTGCGCCAAAACCATCTCTGACGATTTTTCTCTATGACGTTTAGAGTGCGCCGAGTGTCTATATTCGACGTCGAAATTTTGCTTGCATAGGCAAGGATAGATAGAATGAGTGTCTTACTTTGGTTTTCCGACCAATTAAGTTTGATCTTAAGAGTTTCTTAAGTCCAAAGATGCATTTGTTAGCCATTTTGTATCTGCTGTCCATTTCTGTTATGAGCTTATTTTTGTCATTATTAATTCTTCCAAAGTATTTATATTCGTTAACTTGTTCGAAGTTATCCACGATCAGTTCTTGAAATAAAATTTTCTCGACTACTGAGTCTTTTTTTTTTTTTTTTTTTTTTTTTTGTAGCCTAAAAAATTTTACCTCCGTAACTAATGTGCGAAATATGTCCGATTGGTTAGGGTGCTGGAATTCGGTACCGTAGTTCTTGGATTCGAATCCCACTATGACATGGATGTTCGTAGCAATTCGGAATCGGCTTTAAGCAGTAGGTCCCGGTCTCATTAGGCCACGTGTTGCAAAAAGTAGACCGTAGCGCTCCAAACCAAAAGTAAAATTTTAATTAATGTATTTTTAATACTTAGTTATAATTTTGAACCGTTCATCCTACCGCAACACCAAGTTTCGCTATTTTAGATATTAAAGCTCCACAACAATTTAGAGCATTCATGTAATCATGCCTTTCTGTCAGTCTCTAAAATCCAACATTTGAAATAGTTTTACACAACTAATTTCTTGTCTGCAACAGTAAAATCCACTTTCCTCTCCTACTCGATTCATGTATACGTCAAATATACACGTCTACATCAAACTGAAAATTTTCGTAAAAGCTTCCTCTCTATCAGTAGGCGTTTGTATTATTTTCTCTATCACCCGTACATCTATTTGTGCGCGTACGTCTACTTG
>CM063510.1:147229765-147234765 GCA_032207245.1 Pardosa pseudoannulata
TCTTGCACTTAACTGCTACGCTCACTTTCTCCATCGGCTTTTTAAAAGCGCTTCTTTTCTTAAAAATGGGCATACATGCATTTCTATAAATACATACATATATGTAATATATCAAAATTCTTATACTTAAACTATATCTTTAAAAACCTCCTCTTCCCCATTCTGATTTCCTAATGTCTGTTTTCTCAGCGACGAGATTTCGTCTTAATTAAAGAAGTGTTTTGGACTGAAAATTTTCCCAACACTTTTCCCAAAGCTCTCTTCTGAATAGATCTAAATTTTTTGTCCACTCACAGCATTTTTCCAACTGTCGCTGGCAAATTGCTCATTTTTCCCATCCGATCTAAGTTTGCTTTTCTTGTTATAACGTCAACTAAGCTACATCGTCTGTGAAATATTTCGCCTCTGTCTCGCTCTGGGGTCCTTCCCTGTTCCAGCACGTGTTTTGATGTACATTCTCTTGTATGTATTTGACTGTTAAAGATGTATTTTAAGCAGTTCCTCAATAAAGATTTAAGTTATCAGAACTGCACGTTCTCATTCATTGGAGCCACAACTGCTTTATACTTAATAAGTTATTTGCATAGGTTTCATCTTTGCCAGTAGCCCGGGAAAGTAAAAGAAGTGGGTTATTATTCGATGTGACAGACCGTATAAATCGCCGTGGTTACATATATATATATATATATATATATATATATATATATATATATATATATATATATATATATATATATATATATATTGAAACTTCCCTGGTTCCTCTGGTAGCGTGTGGATGTCGAAGTTGTAGTGTACGACGTATAGCTTAAAACGATAACTTTAATTCTGGACTAAATATAAAACTAATTACAAAGTTTACGAATGGAAATCTCTGATGGTCAGGATGAGCTGGGTACGGAGCCAAAAGTCCCAGGTTCGAGGTGAACCTAAATAAAAATTTGCGATTAGGTACCCATAAGGTATGCGGTTATACAGAGGTACAACTTGGATTCCTTGAGGCCCACAAATAACTGAAGATCGACTCTCCAAAATGCAAGCTTCGTTGCCTTCGCTCGGATTCTATGTTCGATACTTCAAACAGAAAAAAAATGTGCATTTTCGTCTTGTAAATCCAGATGCTGTCCCGGAAAGAACTCTTTAGAAATAGTTAGATAGGATCTCACGGAATCTTCTGGTAATGAGAACATGAGGTCTTTTTGGTCACATTTATAAGAAGCTCAAAACCAAAGATTTCGAACCTTTTCGTAAAAGGGTGCACAACCTTGTTATTCATTCTGGACGCATCAAACTAGTGTCATAACGCAACTGATAGTCTGGACTCCTCAGACAAGATCTGTCTACTTGGTTCGTTTAGGTCCTCGTGCAAGATGTCAGTGCGTTGACACCTCCGACCATAATGAGGAGAATATTTTTTGCGATATTTTGAGAATATATGCGATATTAGGAGAATATATCATTGCCATCGCTTGGAAGCTTGGCGAGATGTATTTCTCGGTAAACGAATACCTCTTGTGAAATAAGTGTTGACAGTATTGCATTTGTTTTAAGCTTTTTGAGATGCTCCAGACATAATATAATGTAAAATAAGAATAATGTAAATATTATAATGTAAAAGAATAAGGAAGAAATATGCTTATAGTGTAAATGCTTATGATTCCTAGATACTTATGTAAAATAGGGAAAAATTGGGTAATGTATTAAAATTAAGACCGCATATAATATAAATAAATTGAAATTTCAAAGTAAAAATTTTAAAAGTCAGTAATAATAACGTAAAACCTTTCTATTGATGTAAATAATTATTATAATAATTAGGGTAAGGGTATAAAAATTAAGATATAGTGAAATATATGCTTAAAAATGTAATAATGAAAACTATTTAAGTTAATTTGAAATTGAATCTATTGGTGTACAAAGTCTTGAAAATATTGCAGTAGTTGTGCAGTATTGCAATAGTATGCACAAAGAACAGAAATAAAGTTCGAAAGTTCGGCGGTGAGTGGGGATATACCAGGCCACCTTGGCATTTGCAACCCTAAACCCCGTTTGGGGTTGATTGAAATCCTGGCGGTTAGTTAGTCAGGCTGAAAGACAGCTGTTTATGCCAGTTGTTGATAATTACTTTCATTTATTTTTGCTTCAAAAGACTTCGAATTGAGTACTTAATGTTACCTGTAATTATCTTATCACATATGTATGCAAACTGGGGCTTGTAAATTTGGGATGGGACAGTTTTGCAATGGACATCCATATATTGACTACTATATCGACTTTCCAACGGTGCTTTTTATGATATATATATATACATGACGCTATTTCTTACTTAGTTTTATTGTAATGAATGTTGAGTCTTTTCTTAATTCGCTTTTCTTTTATTCTTGCCACAGCAACACTACACACATACACACGAGGTCGTGTGCGTGCGTGCGTGTGTATATTATAAATCTTCCACATCCCCAGTTCCCCATTTCAAAGCATCGTAATGTACATTTCATTCTTTCGAAACAGAGTGAAGATTTTTCTCTCGGGCATTATGGTGAGCGAACGTGCCTGCAGTCGAATAAACTCGTTCGAATATTGTCCGCCACCTTTTTATTTTGAAAACGTGCCGCCCGGATAGGGAAAATCGCTTGACCCTTCTACCCCCCTCCCGCTTCAACTTGAAAATGTTTCGCCGCCTTTTCAACCTGAATGCCGGACTCCAGTCACGTGCCATTGGGGTATAATGCCGGGGAAAATTTAGGAACTCTTTCTACATTTACGTCGCGTATGATGCAGGAATTCTGGAAAAAAATATCGAAATATTTATATAATATATATTAAATGAATTTTATATGTGTGTATACATATGCACACAAATGTTTGTTTATATATATATGTGCAAGCATTTGCATACAAGGTATGACCAATAAGTTGGGTGAATCACCTTTCAAGTGGAAAATAGGCACAATTCGATTATTGGCAACACCATCGTGTTCCGTAATATGCAGTCAACATTATGATGTATGTTTATATGCTTATGAGTCTAATAAATTTATGTCTTTACATTCGTTTTGTAACGTTTCACTGGAGAATTAATTTAAGTTTGTAAGGCTGGTAAAGTTATCGGATTACTGAACAGTTGGACCTACAGTATTCTTGAGACCTGCCACCACTGGTCTTTTCCTTATTGCTGAACTTAAAGATTCGGAATGGTCAAATGTTTACAGACCCTGACCCATTCAAGCTGTTGTAATATCGGAATTGAGAGCTGTAACAGTGAAAGAATTTTTGGGATCTCAGATGATTTATACAAAAAAATGTCAAGGATTCTTACTATTTAGCGGAGACTATATTGAAAGATTGGGAACAGTTTTGCCCTTCTCACTGTATTTTTTCATAGACTTTTTTCATTGTTCCCTTTGACTTATTGGTCACATCTTGTATGGTTTTATACAGTAAAAACGAAAGTGAGTCAGCAGTCATAGTTTGATGGTGTATTGCAATGTAGTATGTTAGTTTCATTGACGAAAACCATCTGTATTCTCCATAACCGTTAGAACTGTCCGTACATCATTCTTGATACATAAAGAACAATGAAATATTTTGAAAACTGTAAATCTAAATCTTTGAATAGTTGCACTTCAACAGCACCCAATCCTCTTTTCTATTAGATTATTTCTAGAACTGACCACTAGAGTTCTATAAAGTTTAATGGGTCAGACCCTGTGCCTGAGGACGTGAACTTTAGCCAAAGTGCTCAGATTAGGCTAAAGATTAAGTAGGGATCAAGTAGGTTGTCCCCTGATTGCTGATCTGAAAGACCTTTAGAGAGTTTTTGGAGTGGTTTTATATGGATGGAGGGAATTTATGACCAAAATCCTCCGAACGTTTATGGCCATAAATTTACTCTGTTCAGTTGATGTCTCAGGATGCTGGTGACCCAAATATCTATAGGAATATGTAGTCAAGGATTTTGTAGATGTTATCTACTTTTACTACCTAAATTATGCGTAAAATTCAGTATTTTTCAGTATTTATTAAATGACTTAATGAGGCATATCTGCATTATTCTCCACATTCTCTTCTACATTTTCTCATTATCACGAATTTTGTCCTCTTTTTCGTGAAAATCATCTATTTCAAGTATGTTTTTAATTTCATCTTCGTCTGGGAACGTTACGTTTTAAAATTATCTTCACGACCTTAACATAAAAACAATAAAAAAGTAAAACGCTCCTATAATTATTTCCTTTACTTCTCAGCTTATAGTTGTCAGACTAAAAATTAAAAGGCTCTTTAGCAACAATTAAATCTTCAAGTAGTAATTAATATAAAATTGGTTTCATGGGCAAAATATTACCCAGTATCAGTTTTGTTTGCAGTGCAGCTAACAAAGCACGTAACAAAAGAAAACTTGGTAAGGAGGTTAGATCAGTTAACTGATCTAATTATGTGCATGTGTACGGATGATTAAATAATCAGTGGTTATGCATAGATAAATTGTATTTGTTACTGTACCTCTTTAAGCTTCGTTGAGATGTGCCCTACGACTATTAGAAATTGAAATAAGAAAAAATGATGAGTCAGTGAAGGGAAAAAAAGGGGTAGCTCACTCGAGTTTTGGTATTTGTAAGTTGCAGCTGTCGTTAAGACCTCACACGAAATACAAAGCATTGTTAAGTTTTCAGCTGCTGTTTTCTTAAAAATGGTGGGATTAGGGCCTAAACTGGGGAGATTGAAACTAACAGATGGAGCTGTCGAAAAGAACAGTAGAGAGAACGTTACAGCTTTTTTTGATGACGGTATCCCTACTGACGCCATAAACGATTACAAGAAAGATCCGTTTATCAGTGATTCTAATTTTTTATAATACAATAGAACCTCGGTATAACGACACCCAGTGAGACCAACATCATATGATCGTTGTAACGAAAGGTCGTTGTAACGAATTGAAAAAATAAAAAAAAATTGAGCAAAGAAAGGATGCAACTGTACGTACTTAGAGAACACTTCTA
>CM063510.1:147239765-147249765 GCA_032207245.1 Pardosa pseudoannulata
GATCGACTTACATTCGTATGATAGTATAAAATTCATAATATTCCTTCTTGTAGACCGTTAGGATTCCGAATGGATGAGTTGAAATGGAAAAATTCAGTTTGAAAGGCATTTTTATTTTTGTTATTAGAAGAATATACTTACCTGCACACATACACATTCTGCACAACACGCCTAGACAAACAAAATAATAGGAGCTAATTATCACTTCTAATCCGTGAAGATATTTTTACTTGATCCACATATCCATGTAATGTTATCCATTTTTTTGTTTCCAGAATATGTATGTCAGTGTCGTAAATTTACCATGCATTCTTTTTCGCGGAACGCCTTTATTTTATTTCAAATGCAACACATTTTAATCATTCAATCATTTTCAGAAAACTCACTAACTTCGAAGAAAATGACCTCACATTTAGGCATATATCAATTGCTCTCTCATTTTTACATACTCTATAATCTGTTAAAGGGTTTGCCTTTTTTAGTGAGAGCAACCAAGAACCCTCTGAACTAATGCCTTGGAACTTTAACCGCAGATTTTAGCCAATCGCAGGATAACCTAATTTATGTCTTGTACTGTATAACGTTCTTCATTCTGTCTTTTGTCAATTTAACACCTTATAGTGTCTTAATATCTAAGTTACAGTACTTGGTTTCTTAGTGGGAACGATGTACTGTGCTTGGTAAAAGTGTATTAAGTACTTAATTTACTAAAAGTAACATTCTCTAAACTAGAAGAAATAAGAAAACAAATGACCGTCCACTGACTAGGTAGTTGGATATTATTTAGAATGAACATTCATTAAACCAGAAGGAATAAGTAAAAAAGGACTGTCCACTGACTAGGTAGTTGGATATTAATTAAAATGAACATTCTCTAAACCAAAAGGAATAAGAAAAAAAGGACCGTCCACTGACTAGGTAGTTGGATATTATTTAAAATGAACATTCTCTAAACCAGAAGAAATAAGAAAAAAAGGACCGTCCACTGACTAGGTAGTTGGATATTATTTAAAATGAACATTCTCTAAACCAGAAGGAATAAGAAAAAAAGGACCGTCCACTGACTAGGTAGTTGGATATTATTTAAAATGAACATTCTCTAAACCAGAAGGAATAAGAAAAAAAGGATTGTCCACAGACTAGGTAATTGGATATTATTTATAAAAGAACATTCTCTAAACCAAAAGGAATAAGAAAAAAAGGATTGTCCACTGACTAGGTAGTTGGATATTATTTATAAAAGAACATTCTCTAAACCAAAAGGAATAAGAAAAAAAGGATTGTCCACTGACTAGGTAGTTGGATATTATTTATAAAAGAACATTCTCTAAACCAAAAGGAATAAGAAAAAAAGGGCAGTCCACTGACTAGGTAATTGGATATTATTTTAAAATAACATTCTCTAAACCAAAAGGAATAAGAAAAAAAGGATTGTCCACTGCCTAGGTAGTTGGATATTATTTTTAAAAACCTTCTCTAAACCAGAAGGAATAAGAAAAAAAAGATTGTCCACAGACTAGGTAATTGGATATTATTTTAAAAGAATATTCTCCAAACGAGTAGGAATTTAAAAAAAAAAGGGTCGTCCATTCATGAAGAACGTTCTCTATGCCAAAAGGAATAAGAAAACAGGGTCCTCCACAGGCTAAGTAACTGATCGCAATTGAGAGGAGCTTGAACACAATTTGTGTTACAAACTGGAGAAATACGGCACCGAACATGTCAAGAAAGCAAAATCTTTTTGGGATGGTCTTGACTTGTCCTGTGATGTACAAGAAAAAGAATAAATCTATATATTTTATTTAGTTGTGATGCGTTAGTTTAATATTTTATACGGAGACTTTTAATCCATCGCGAATTCTATCCGAAAAAACATTTCTGACAGGATAAAAATTATTTTTGAGTAGGCGATCTCTTTTGGCAATCTGGAAATAAGAACGCTCTCTCCCTGCGGCGGATATTATTTTAAAACGTGATCTCCGCTGACCGCCGGATAACTGGACTCCGGGGAGGAAGTGCCTCTTAGCTTTGAATGGACGGATCAATCGAGAAATCGTTTTCACGGTGATTAAAACGGATGCTAGCTGAACAGAGACCGGTTCTCTCTCCTTTTTTTATATTGTATACTTAAATACATGCTTATATATACTCATATATGGAGATGTACATATATCTGTATGTATACGTATATAGGAATGTGTTTATTTGCATATATGTGTGGTGTGTGTACATAAAAATGTCCCAGACGAGCCCCGCTTGGTGGCGCTACTCACTATAGAATGTACATGTACTGTAGAAGAGAGAGATGCAATTGACTACGCGGAGTATACTGGGCGACAACTCTTTATCTTCATTAGTTTAAAACCCTTAATTAATATATTGTCCACTTATCTAGTGACAATAAATGTTTCATCTTTTGTGTTAAATATGTTCATCAATGTTTCTCGGCTCCTGAATATCTCCAAACCACCCACCACATATATGTAAGGGAAAATATTTAATCTAATAAACAAATAGAGATTTCGTATAAAACCTCAAAGACGGCCCCTTAAGGAATATGCAGTCACAGGACATCTCATTAGCAGTTGTGTAGCAAAACTGTAGACTGTAGTGCTCCAAACCAATCCCCCCCACATATACGTAAGGGAAAATATTTAATCTAATAAACAAATAGAGATTTTGTTTAAAACCCCAAAGACGGCCCCTTAAGGAATATCTAGTCACAGGACATCTCATTAGCAGTTGTGTAGCAAAACTGTAGACGGTAGCGCTCCAAACGAACCCCCCATATACGTAAGAGAAAATATTTAATCTAATAAACAAATATAGAGATTTTGTATAAAGTCTCAAAGAGGCCCCTTATGGAATATGCAGTCACAGGACATCATTGGCCGCCGTGTAATAAAACTGTAGACCGTAAAGCTCCAACCCCCCTAATCCCCCATATATATATATATATATATATATATATATATATATATATATATATATATATATATATATATATATATATAATCTAATAAAAAATATAGAGATTTTGTATAAAACTTCGAAGACGGACTCTTAATGAATATGCTGTCACAGGGCATCCTGTAATTTGATAGATCAATAATACCAAAGTATATTGATAGCCAAAAGTCCTACAAAATTCTCAGGGGTTTTCAGATTTAATAATCAAGGGCATAACCCCGCGTCTCTCTGGTTCCATTCCTTTCAACTCCTTATTTAAACTACTGTACTGGGGCTTTAAGTACTGGGGCTACAGATCAGGCACTCCGGTAATGAGTCTAACCAATTTAGAGTTTTAGTGTTCAATTTAAAGAATTCTGAACAAAAGAATATGGATGCTATCGGAGACCTACTTTTTCTTAGTCTCAGACAAATTTCTAGAGTAATCTATGTGTGTTAGATGATCTCTCAGTTCATACTATTTCTATAATGGAGTGGAACCTATCCAACCGATGGTCTGGCAATTAATATTTTTGTAACGAAAACGGCGTCTTGGTTTACCATAACAAATGGCTATCACTGTAACCAGCTCCGCCTTGCCGTCCACCCGTTATATACTCCTTTTTACGATATTATATACATGTATGTATGTATGTATATACACATATGTGCTGATTAAAAAAGGTCTCTATAAATTAATAATCTCTGACATCTAACTTCTTTTTACATCCTAATTCATTGAAATGCATTAAGATAGAAAGACAGATAATGCTTGGTAGCTGATTTGGTTTGAAGTCACACGTGTAGTCACATTTTCTAGAAGCCTATATATTAGGGCCCGCACTTTTGAGAGGGCCCTTCTATTTTACTTGTGTATAGTGATGTTTAGAGCGCGATGCGCATAGTGCATTTGGTAAAACAATAATGGCCGTCTTTTGTTGTCCTAAGAATGAAAGTAATTTCCCTACGGTTGTCGAATTAATTAATATTGTGCGTTGTGGATTTTATATGTTTAACGTGTCATTAGAATGGTTATGAAATTTTGAAATCATTTCTCCATCTTTCTAATATTTATAGTCTCCAAGATTTCACTTGTTTACTTACTTACACACACACACACATTCTGAGGCATAACAACCCTTCTTCCTCCAATATGGATGTTACTCTCAATTTTAGTGAGTAATAAATAACAATTATATATTCATACATGCATGTATACATATATAGGTAGATAGGTAGATAGATATAGGTAGATATAGATAAATATAGGTAGATATAGGTAGATATATGTAGATATAGATAGATAGGTATAGATATAGGTAGATATAGGTAGATATAGATAGATAGGTATAGATATAGATAGATATAGGTAGATAGATGGATATACTTAGATAGATATAGGTAGATAGATATAGATATATATAGATAGATAGAGGTAGATAAAGATAGGGATAGATAGATAGATAGAGAAAGATATAGATAGATATAGATAAAGGTAGATAGAGATAGATATAGATAAAGGTAGATAGAGATAGATATAGATATAGAGATATAGATAGAGAAAGATATAGATAGATATTGATAGAGATAGAGATATAGAGATAGATCAGTGGGGTTATTAATGGCCATGTGGGAAAGCCAACTGGTGTCACATATTTTAACTGCTGTGTTGAATATTCCTACCCGTTAGAATCGGCTTTAAGCGAGGCCAACAATTTTATAGAAGAAAATTCTGGAAAACTACCAAAAGACAGGAAAAAGTAATATTTAAGTAGATAAGTGAAAAATATTGTTATAAAATATAGTGGTGGTTTAAAATTTATAGTGTGCACAACACACGGGAAAAACCCGATGATCAGTGGCATTTTTGCCGAGTATTGTAAAATGTGGGAGAGCGACCTTGGGAGAGATTGAGATATATATATATAGATACATATGTAATTAAGATTTGAAAATGAATACAGATAACGCGCAAAGGGATTTTCTAAAAAAAGAAACCAATTAAAAATTCGTTAATACGATCGAAAATTGTTTTTTCCCCTGATCCTCTTGGAGCGAAGTCATTAGCAAACTGTTCGCTCCTCCACAGAGACAAAAGGCTCAGTCCCCTCGAGGGGGTGTTCTCGCCCAAAAACTCTGCTGCGTCCCTTAATCCCGATTTCGAAAGACCCCTCCCCGCCCCCCTTACTGCCATTCTCAGAGAATTTCATTATCTGCTTTTAATCCCTCGAGCAACAGGTTTCCACGAAACACCCCCTCCTTCACCGATATTCAATTTTTCATTTTTGGTCCCCCCCCTCACCTGTTTGGAACAAAAGAATTCGTTTTTGGAATAAGAGGTGGGGGATGCAGGGAGATCGAAAGGGGGAGATGGAGGGTGGTCCCAATCAGGCAGATTAAAATGCTTTTAGCCGAATTTGTTTCCGCTAAGCCCATTACGTCAATGGGGGTGCAATGGGGGCGTAATCTCTTTAACGGTAAAGCGACGATGCCATTGGCTGGCTCTCCTTTAATCCTGAGGGGGGTGTCGTAAATAACAGGGGGGGGTTCCTTCATTCCGTCTTTGGTTTGTGTCTCAACCCCTTGGAATTTTTCCTTTTTTTATTTTTAATGCACAGGCTTTAATGACAGGGATGAACAGAGGGGCATTAAACGAGACGACGAACGCAACAAGTCCTCCGGGTGGGGGTGGGGGCGTTCTTCCGAATGTTCGGGATCGACTCCTCTCCCCCCTCGACGTAAATAATCGATTCAATTTTCGGCAATCGCTTGCTTTAAGAAGCCGGGGATTGACGCGTATGCTGGAAATGTCGACGATTTTCGTTGGAGGGATGTTTTGGCGAAGGAAATGAGACGGAAAAATAATTCTCTCGCCAGACTGCGGCCGGTTTATTTAGCTTTAATTGTTACGCCGTAAATGTCATAATCTCGATGCCACATAGCTGAAGTATTTTTATATAAAAATAATTTGATGAGATAGAGAACTTCATCCCTTTATTTATCCTCGGATAGTTTTTTTGAATTTTTCAGGGACCGTTAGTAGTCACATTTCTGTGTAGTATATATATGTATGTGAATACATATAAAATACCATATTATATATATATATATATATATATAATATATATATATATATATATACACACATATGTGTATATGTTAGTATAAATACGTGCATACATGTTCTTTTTAATATTTCTTGGCACGATATGAAAATGTATTAAATTAACCCTGAAAAATTTTACCGTTAAACTGCAAAGCTAAGACACAAAAGCTAAGACACAAAAGCTAAGACACAAAAGAGTTTGAAGGTCACTAAACGAAATGCTTTATATCTGAATTTAGATTTATGCATTATAAAATAATCCAGTAAAACTTTATCATTAAACTGCAGGAGTGTAAGAAACCATATTTTTTTCTCCCCATTGGATGCGCCCAAAAGATATCAAATCATCAAGAGGTGTTCTTAGTATAAAACCTATTTAAATGATTGAAAATTACGTGTTTATTAAATAGTTTTTGTCAAATCTTCCCCCCAAAAAGTATGAATTTATTAATTCACATTAACCTTTTAAAGTGAGGCAGTTGGCTATTTTTAGGTAACTAGTTAAGAGTCTCAAATTAATTATCTCAATTAGAATGGTTTCGTATTGATGATTAAACCATACAAACACTATATAGTGAGGCAGTTGGTGATTTCACTGACACCAGTTAAAAGAGCTTAGAATAATTATCCTATTTAGGAAGGTATCAGACCGAATTTATAGTTAAATTGTATTAACCATATAAAGTGAGTCAATTGGCGATTTCTTGGCGACTAGTTAAGAGCAGCAAGGTTTGGAATTGATGTTGAAATCTTGGTAATAGTACATATGAGGTAATTGGTGATTTCTTTTACATTAGTTAATAGAGTTTAAAATAATTATATCAGTTAGGAAGGTATCAAACCAAATAGAAGATTAAATCGAATTAATCTTATAAAGTGAGGTAATTGGTGATTATTTAGACTCTTGTTAAAAGTTCCCAAAATAATTATCCCAATGAGGAAGGTCTCATACCTAATTGATACTTAAATTTTATTAACACAAATAAAGTGAGGTAGTTGGTGATAAAAGAGACTCAATAGACTAGTTAAAAGAGACTCAATTATCTCAATTAGAAAAATCTCAAACAAAATTGAAAATTAAATTTCATTAACACTATAAAGGGTGGCAGTTGGTGATTTCTTGGAGACTAGTTAAGAGATTCAAAATACGTATCCTGATTAGAAAGGTCTCCAACCAAATTGAAGATTAAATCGAATTTACCTTATGAAGTGAGGCAATTGGTGATTATTTAGAGTCTTGTCAAAAGTGCCCCAAAATAAGTACCCCAATTAGGAAGGTCTCCAACCAAATTGAAGGTTAAATCGAATTAATCCTGTAAATTTTTACAGTTGGCGATTTCTTGGCGACTAGTTGAGAGCATCAAATTTTCTTTGAAAAGGTTTATAATTGATGGTGAAATCGTATTAACAGTACATAGTGAGGTAGTTGGCGATATCTTTTACATTAGTTAATAGAGTTTAAAATAATTATATCAGTTAGGAAGGTCTCAAACCAAATAGAAGATTAAATCGAATTAGCTTTATAAAGTGAGGCAATTGGTAATTATTTAGGCTCTTGTTAAAAGTGCCCCAAAATAATTATCCCAATGAGGAAGGTCTCAAACTTAATTGATACTTAAATTGTATTAACACAAATAAGGTGAGGCAGTTGGCGATTTTTTGGCGACTAGTTAAAAGAGACTCAGTAATTATCTCAATTAGAAAAATCTCAAACAAAATTGAAAATTAAATTTCATTAACACTATAAAGGGTGACGGTTGGTGATTTCTTAGCGACCAGTTAAGAGATTCAAAATAAGTATCCCGATTAGGAAGGTCTCCAATCAAATTAAAGATTAAATCGAATTAACCTTATAAAGTGAGGCAATTGGTGATTATTTAGACTCTTGTTAAAAGCGCCCCAAAATAATTATCCCAATGAGGAAGGTCTCAAACCTAATTGATACTTAAATTGTATTAACACAAATAAGGTGAGGTAGTTGGTGATATTTTGGCGACTAATTAAAAGAGACTCAATTATCTTAGTTAGAAAAATCTCAAAATTGAAAATTAAAGTTCATTAACACTATAAAGGGTGGCAGTTGGTGATTTCTTGGCGACTAGTTAAGACATTCAAAATAAGTGTCCCGATTAGGAAGGTCTCAAAAGAAATTGAAGATGAAATCGAATTAACCCTATAAATTTATACAGTTGGGGATTTCTTGGCGACTATTTAAAACAGACTCAAAATAATTATCCCAATTAGGAAATTCTCAAGCCAAATTGATAGTTAAATCGTATTATCACAAATAAAGTGAGTCGGTGATTTTTTGGCCAATAGTTAAAAAAATCCTAAAAATAATTAAGACAATTAAAGGTTTCAAACCATATTGAAGGTTAAATCGTATCAACACTATAAAGTGAAACAATTGGCGATTTGTTGTCATTTAGTTTAAAAAAAAACTCTCGAAATAATTTTTATTTTGGAAGGTTTCAAAACGTATCGAAGGTTAAGTGGCCTGCGCTTGTCGATTCAAAGCGCAGTCGTGAGACAATCGATTTGCTCATAATTAGAATCGTAAACCATCCGCAAACAAAAGCATTCGTTAAATAATTTATAGAACCTTTATGCAACACGTTGCAAAAATAATAAGACTGCATCTTCTATTTTAATACCGCTTAGTTATGACAGAATGCATTTCGCTTTCATAAATTATTCAAATAAACTAAACGAAAAAAAATAGTTTTCATTATTTTTCTAACTAGCATATTTTTCGTAATGAGTCACAAATTGAAAAAAAAAATGAGAACTATGCCATTAAATTTTTGCCGAGTAAAGCTATTTTTTTGTGTGTAGATTTTTTTTTTTTTTGTGTGTGTTTTGTCGACTCCTGTACTTAATGAAATAGTTTGCCTCGGGGGGAAAAAGGAAAATAAAAACTTTTTATCGATCTGGGTTCAGTGAAAATGAAAATAATTTTATAGCAGGTCTCTAACTGTAAGGTAAAGATTCGGAGATTGGATGGATTCTGATTAAGACCAAAAACAATTAAAGGGACTGAGGATTTTCAAAATGGCAGATTTTGACCAAAAATATAAAATGACTGTTTGTTCAAATAAATAAATAAATAAACCAAGTTAGGTGTACCCTTCATTATAAACAGGCATTTTTTGAATTATATGTTTTTACAGTACTGAAACTATTTTTTTGGTTATACAGTCTCCAAAAAAGTACCGAACTATTGAGGAACTTTCAACGTGTTGCATAAAGGTTCTATAAATATATTTAACGGATACTTTTGTTTAAGATGGTTTACGATTCTAACAATGAGCAAATCGATTGTCTGACGACTATGCTTTGATCAACCACTTAACCTTCGATTTGGTTTGAGACCTTCCTAAATATAAGATAATTATATTAAGATTCTTTTAACTAGTCTCAGAGAAATCACCAACTGCCTTAATTTATAGGGTTAATGAGATTTAACCTTCAATTATATTTGATACCTTTCTAATTGAGATTTTATTGCTTTCAGGCTTTTTTAACTAGTTACTAAATAATCGCCAACTGCCTTACTTTAAAGGGTTAATGAGATTTAACCTTCAGTTTTATTTGAGACAATTGCTTTCAGGCTTTTTTAACTAGTCGCTAAATAACCGCCAACTGCCTCACTTTATAGGGTTAATGAGATTTAACCTTCAGTTTTGTCATTTGAGACCTATCTAATAAGACAATTTGTCGCAACGTCACGAACTACTATAATTCCATTCCCATTCATTTTCATGTTTACAACAGCCAATAGACAAACAATAAACTGCCTTTCCTTTTGAAACTAAAGCCAGGCTTGTCATAATTTGAGAATTTGCCCTACTGCATGAAATCGCCTTAATGAGATAATTGCTTTCAGCTTTTTTTAACTAGTCGCTAAATAATCACCAACTGCCCCACTTTATAGGATTAATGAGA
>CM063510.1:147257265-147267265 GCA_032207245.1 Pardosa pseudoannulata
AATTCAAGTGAAGTGATTGATTACCAAAATTACATAATTCCTGGAGCCACGCCATTTTCCTTAGTTAATAAAAGGGCTGGCACACAGATTTTGTGGCTCTTCCTTTGAGATCATAATTTAATATATCATGAAATATTTTCTGTGTTTCGTGTTCTTTTTCCCTGTGGGAATTATGTGTTATCCGGTGTTCTAAATAAAAGATGTTTTTATAAGTGAACGTCTGCATCAATCTACTTGGCTACTACATTCTACAGTATTTTTAAATTATGTGGACGTAATTATTAAATTACTATATATATATATATATATATATATATATATATATATATATATATATATATATGCATATGTTTTTAAGCATGTATTGTTATTACATCTACATTCATATATTATCTGATGAAGGTATTACGATTCTATCAAGCAGTCTGTTTTTTTCCTAACTACAATTTATTATAATTATTCATAATTAAATTATACATTATAAATAAATAAATAGAAAGTAAGGAATTTCTTTTGAAATGATGATAATCGTAAATTTTCACGATCGTAAATAATTTATTAGGTACGTTATCTTAAATGTTGAAGAGGAAAAAAACCATGCAAAACAACTTTAATCTAACGAGATTAAAGTCATTTCACATCCATTTATAGCTACCTATACCTACTTAATTCTTTCTTTTAACTACTCTCTTAATTGAAATCGAATGCCATTTCGTATGCATAAATAATTCAAATAAAGTAAACGGGAGGAAAAATTTTTATAGGAAGCATATTTTCCCTAACAAATCTAATAAAACAAGAAGAAAATATGTCATTAAATTTTTTATTGTTATTTTTTTAGTTTGTTCCTAATGAAATAGTTTGCGTTATGATAAAAGAATTTAAGCCATTTATCTAGAATGTAATTGAAACTTTTATAGCATTTAATTATAAAAAACAAGTATATTTCTAACTGTATGTGCATACTGTTATATATGCATGCAATGTTATTTTTAACAAACAATTAAAGTATCCGTCTATGATGAAAATCGTTATTTTTTCCAAAAATCATATTTTTTTTACTTCTCTATTGTAAAATTTCAACTTTTAGGTTTCTAAATCTGTTTTCGTTTTGCCTCTAAGGCATTTTAAAGAAAACTTACAGCTGTTTAAACATCAGTGATAGCTGTCAAAGCAAAACGAAACTAGCGACTTCGGAACCGGAAGTTGTGAATTTTTTGGACAAAACTTTTTAAATTTTCATGATGATTAGCTTAAACATTTTTCTACTATTTTAATAATTAGCAACTTGGCAATTAGAAAGTTTTGAAGCAAGAAAGTATGGGGAATTTTAAACGTGTATTTTAATTCAATAGTTAAAGTTGCTTACATAAACTTCAAATAAATAAATACTTTTTTCTCAGAACGGTATTTTTAATAAAATGTTGAAACTTGAAATGTGATTTCTCAAAAAGTTCTTAAAATATTTTGTTGAAAATTATTATGTACTAGTGAATGACCTAAAAGCTTTAAATTTGGATAATTTTTAATGATGTTACAGTCATAGTTAGATATAAAGGTAATGAAAATTCGATAAAAATTCAATGTGTATGATTTTGAAGGACCAAAATTTTTCACCAAATGTAAATTAAGCAAAGATTTTAGGGGATTCACTAGCCCAGTGTATAAGAAATGTGTTTCATCAAAAAATATTGAAATAATTTTTAATTTTTTTTAAATTAGACCTTTTGAAAGAAAACGATTTTTTTACTAATTTTTTTTTATATATTAGAAATTTAATAAAAACTTCTCCAGGAATAAATTTTTTAAGTGCAATTCTCTATGATAATATAAAAAATAAATCTAAAAATGTAAAAACATGAAATAGTTTCAACGTTTAAAGAAAAAAGTTCTCCGAACGTAGACGGATAACTTAAATACCTGCTCTTCGGGACTATACTGCACGGATTCGAATCCCGCTGCTGTTATGGATGATAGTAAACTTTTTAAATCGACTTTAACTCCTTAACATGCACGCTCGAGTTAACTCGAAGGCGCTAAACTAGCCAAACTGTGAACACTCGAGATAATCCGAGCGGCATTGTACTTTATGTTACTATAATTTTTTGTTAATTTTTGGTTAATTTTATAAATACTAGTATTGTTATTATTTATGTTTTAAAAGTATAAATAAATATTTTTACTGATAATAATGTTTATTCTGAAATGACAATTCAAAAAGAAATATAAAAAAAAGTCGATGTGCTTGTAATATTACAATATTCGACTATTTTCTGCAATGTTATCAAAAGCCAGAATTGCAATAAAAAATTTTATTGTTTTTGTAATTTTTTTTTCAAGACAACGGTCTAAATTGTGGTTTATACATTAAAAAATGTATTTTTTTAATGTAAAAACCGCAATTTAGTTAGTATAAAACCACAGTTTAACTCGATCGCGCTAAGCTAGCCAACTGTACACACTCAAGATAATTCGAGCGGCTTTGTACTTTATGTTGCTATAATTTTTATTAATTCTTGATTAATTTTATAAATATTAGTATTGTTATTATTTATGTTTTGAAAGTGTAAATAAGTATTTTTACTTATAATGTTTATTCTGAAATAAGAATTCATAAAGAAAGATAAAAAAAAATTTCGATGTGCGCGTAATATTACAATATTGGACTATTTTCTGCAATGCTATCAAAATACAAAATTACAATAAAATTATTATTATTTTTGTAATTTTTTTTGCAAGACAACGTTCTAAATTGTGTTTTTTACACTAAAAAATTGATTTTTTGAACCTTTTAAAAAGGTGCGAAAAATTGGATTTTTGCACCTTTTTAAAAAAATTGTGCATTAAGGGGTTTATGGTCTCATTAGTTACAAAACCTAACAATTAAACTAACTAACTAACTAAATTATATTTTAAAATAAATTTATGGCAAGTCTATTCCAAAAATTACAAGTTCTGACGAAATTTCTTTGTTTTTCTCTTATTTCTGGTAACCTTTGGGCAACCCCGAGTATGTCTAGTTAATTTTTCTGCTCTTCTCAACTAATCTGAAGTAGTTAGGTTAGGTAAAGTTACGTTTGGATTACTACTGTATACTTTTTTTCAGCCCGAGGTCTAATGAGACCTGAGCCCTCTCTAACGCTGATCTCAAACGGCTACGAACATCCAAGACCAGCCGAAGATGGGCGATTAGTTAGGGTGCTGGCCTTCGGTACTGGAGTTCGTAAGTTCGAATCCCTCCGTGGCATGGATGTTCGTAGCGGTTCGGAATCTGCTTTAAGCTGTAGGTGCCGGTCTCATTATCCCTCGTGTTGCAAAATAGTAGACCGTAGCACTCCAAATCAAACCAAACATCCAAGACCACAGCGGTATTCCAAATCTAGAATTTCAAAACTGAAGATTAGTGGTCTACATATTCGGCCATTGTTTATCAATCTTCTGTAATTACTTTGCGTTGTCAGCGTCTCTTGTGTAGTAAACTCGTAACACTTTTTGGATCCCTTGCACCCTCACGGCACTCTATAAGCAAATATACAAAGTTTGGATGGCATACGGATTGTTTTAATAACACATTTTTACTTTCAAATGTTGCTGTTTTCATTCATGGTTTAACGACTTCACTTTACCCTGCATGGATATCTCTCTAACATTGAACTGGGTAAAAAACACCTAGGTTCCACGATTGTAAATTGACTTATTAGCTCGTCGATTCATTTGAAATGAAGCAAAAGTCTCATCTCATATTGAGAGAGAGATATTGAGATAGGGATAGAAAGATAGGAATAGAAAGATAGGGATAGAAAGATAGGGATAGAAAGATAGGAATAGAAAGATAGGAATAGAAAGATAGAGAGACAGAGATAGAGAGACAGAGATAGAGAGACAGAGATAGAGAGACAGAGATAGAGAAACAGAGATAAAAAGATAGAAAGATAGAAAGATAGAAAGATAGGGATAGAAAGATAGGGATAGAAAGAGAGATATAAAAAGGGAGAGATAGAGATAGAAATGGAGATAGCGAGATAGAAAGATAGAAAGATAGAGATATAGAGAGATATAGAGAGAGATAGAGAGAGATACAGAGAGATATAGAGAGAGATATAGAGAGATATAGAGAGATATAGAGAGATATAGAGAGATATAGAGAGATAGAGAGAATATACAGAGATATACAGAGAGATACAGAGAGATACAGAGAGATACAGAGAGATACAGAGAGATACAGAGAGATATAGGGATAGATATAGAGATAGAGAGATATATAGAGAGATATATAGAGAGATATATAGAGAGATATATAGAGAGATATATAGAGAGATATATAGAGAGATATATATAGAGAGATATATAGAGAGATATAGAGAGATATAGAGAGATATAGAGAGATATAGAGAGATATAGAGAGATATAGAGAGATATAGAGAGATATAGAGAGATATAGAGAGATATAGAGAGATATAGAGAGATATAGAGATATATAGAGAGATATATAGAGAGATAGAGAGAGATATATAGAGAGATAGAGAGAGATATATAGAGAGATAGAGAGAGATATATAGAGAGATAGAGAGAGATATATAGAGAGATAGAGAGAGATATATAGAGAGATAGAGAGAGATATATAGAGAGATATAGAGAGAGATATAGAGAGAGATATAGAGAGAGATATATAGAGAGAGAGATATAGAGAGAGAGATATAGAGAGAGAGATATAGAGAGAGATATATAGAGAGAGATATAGAGAGAGAGATATAGAGAGAGATATAGAGAGAGATATAGAGAGAGATATAGAGAGAGATATAGAGAGAGATATAGATATAGAGAGAGAGATATAGAGAGATATAGAGAGAGATATAGAGAGATATACAGTGATATAGAGAGATATAGAGTGAGAGAGAGAGAAGGACATAGGGGAGTAGGAGAGAGAGAGAGTAGGAGAAAAAGATAATGTGAGCCCTTCATTTATTTTTCAAGAAAAGATATATCTTTCTCCGATTTTGTAATTGATGAAATAGTTTGTCTTTGGGGAAAAACAAAAGAGCGTTTCTGCTACCTTCCTGTCCAAACACAAAAAGAGAAATTCTTTCAAACAATTTTCTTTCGACAAAAGGAAGAGGTCTGGGGAATTAAAACTCTTTTTCGTATTCCAGCAAAATTTTACTCTATCATAACGGAGAAATAAGGAATAACGCGTACAATGCGTTTAATATTTACGGCACTTAAATGTTCTGTTCTTCTTGTGTGTGTATGTTATTGGTAATTAAGATAATTATTGCCCCAAAATTTCATACAAATTCTACCAATTATCGTTCTATTTTTCTTAATCTTAACTTTTCCTGCTGCGCAAACTAAATCAAGTAAATAATTCTTTGAGATTGCATGTTCCCCGCTCTTCTCAAAAATATTGCCTGAATTAAAAACTGCTACGAGTGACCTTCTTACTCCTTTTTTAAAATAGATGTCATATGCAGCAGGGAAAAATTAAGATTGCTACCTTTATGGCATTGTATGGACATTTGCCGTGTCATTATTGTTTCCGCAAGCTATACAGCAGAAATGTTGTTTTATATTATCTCTTGTGAGAAGTTAAACACTTGATTCTCTATAACATGATTTTCAGAAATACAGTTGCAGGTTGATTTAAGTTGCTCTATTTCAACACCACTGCAATAAAAGTAACTGGTTCCTCAACTACCTCAATTTTTTTAGCCTAACCTCAGATAAACATCTTTCGTCTAGTTTCTTTAATTTTTTAGAAAGTATTAGATTGTCATCGAAACTTCCGGAGAATGTTGAAGATTTCAGCGGTCGGAGATAGATCACAGTCGATACTTCGACACACACATATGTAGATCTACATATATACATATATATGTGTGCGTATATGTATATATATATATATATGTATATATATGTATATATATATATATATATATATATATATATATGTATATATATGTATATATATGTATATATATATATAGGTATATATATGTGAATATATATATATATATATACGTGTATATGTATGTATATATGAATATATATATATATATATATACACAATATGAGTGGGGTAGATTATAAACTGGGTATATACGTATATATGAGGTATAGGAATTTTACCCTTAACTAAATGCTTTAATATTATAGTTTTATGTATTTTAGTAATGCGATGTTATAGTTAATGCACTAATAAATTAGATTATATATATTTATGTATATTTTATTGATGACAATAACCAGATACGTTTTTGAATCAAACTATTACGTTAACTAGAAATTATTTTCTAAAGCGCAGGGACGTAAATTCTGTTTTTATGGATAACTCGACGATATCCTGGGAAACATTCTACAAAATAATAAATATCTCGAATGGCGGAATGTCACGCTAGAGGGAATTAAAATTCGAACAAATGAAATGAAAGTATTCGAATGAATATTTCCAATTATTGTGTCTAGTTTCCATAAAAGTATATTTCTAAGATATACTCCAAAGATTAAAAGTAATTTTTTAAATAACTACAGTTTATAATAAAATGTTGTTATTAAAATGATACAAAATAATTTATATATACATATGCATATATCTATTTAAAGATAAACATATATATGTAAATATTTATGTGGTTTTATTAATTTAAGAGTGTTGTGTAAAAACCGGGAGAAAGCGACACCGGATCCAGTAGATTTTTAAAAAAAAAATTTTTTAATCTATGTGCAAAAGAAATTTTTTAGTGTATAGTATTTTAAACAAAGGTATTAATAAAAATGTACTCGTAAAAATTTCGATGCATAATTTAGTTAGAATTTTTCTAATGAATGTGAGCATAAAAAATACGCTTAAAAAGTCGTATATATTTGTGTATATGTGTTTGTACATGTGTGTGTGTGAGTTTATAAATGTGTAAATATATGTATATGTAATATATGAAAATTATTTCACTTTAATGTCTTTAAAAACCGTCTCTCTCCCATTTTAATTCTTCCGAATGATGGCCTATTGGTTAGGGTGCTGGCCCTCGGTACCGGAGTTCGTGGGTTCGAATCCCATGGTGGCATGGTGGATGTTCGTAGCCGTTCGGAATCGGCTTTAGGCTGTAGATCCCAGTCTCATTAGCCGTCGTGTTGCAAAACATGGACAGTAGCACTCCAAATTGAACCCATTTTAATTCCTTCAAATCTATTCTCCCAGCTACAAAATGTATTAATCAAAGTAGTGTCCTATACTTAAAATTCTTCTAACCCATTCCTCAAAGCTGTCTGTGCAATAGGTGTAAATATTCTGTCCATTCAACACATTTTTCAGTTACCTCAATAAAATAACTCACTTTTACAATGATCTAAGTTCGCTCACTAAGTTTCTGGTCCCTTTGGAAAAATCTATGCTTCTCGTTCTGGGGTCCACTTATGTTTTATGGTCCACACATGTTTTCGTATACATTCTCTCGTCTGCCGTTGACTTGTAAAAATGTCCTTTTCTACTAACTAATATTTTTAAATAATATTTCATTTAGACTTGTGCCGTTTTATTCAATGTGGCTCGACTGCATCTTACTTTACTACTGCTAGATAATTAGGTCTCAAAGAGTAAAAACAAAAGGAACTATATTTTTATTGTGACCATAGGAAATTATTTCCTCTGGATTACACACACTTACTCACAGAGACACACGGGCATGCACGCACGCACCCATATATATATATATATATATATATATATATATATATATATATATATATATATATACGTGTATGTGTGTATCTATATATATTTATATACACTGTCTACCAATAAGTATTTGGACACCTAATCAAACGACGATATCTGAGGTCCTGAGGTACGTCGCTGAGGTTAGTCGCATGCAAGATGCCTCGCAAATCAGAGCTCTCTGATTTCGGGAAATGTATAATTATCGGGTATCACAAATGTGGCCGATCCTTAAGGGACATATATAGCGATCTCAAGTACCCAAAATCGACACTGGCCTATGTGATTAAGAAGTTGAAGGTGAGCGGTTATTTTCGAATGTGCCTCGAGTCGGCAGACCTGCGAAACTGGGAGACAGAGATCAACGAGTGCTGTCCAGAGAAATTCGGATGTACTGCACCCAACCGATGGCCCTCATCCGCGAGGAGTTTCAACAGGCATCCGGGAGTATTGTTTCAATGAAAACCATCCGTAATGAAGTACATTTGCTTGGTTTTCGTGGACGTGCTGCTGCCCATAAGTCTTTGATCACGAAGTCCAACCAGGCTGCTCGGTAAATGTAGTGAAAATCACATCGAAATTGAACCGTAGATCAGAGGAAATGGGTTATTTGGAGCGACGAATCAAGGTTCACCCTCTTCCATTCGGATGGCTGGGTCTGGCGTCTGCCTGGAGAACGTCTCCTGCCAGAATGCATTTTGACAACAGTCAAGTTCGGCGGAGGTGGCATTATGGTCTGGGGGTGTTTCTTCTGGTATTGACTGGGACCCCATTCATGGTAAGGTCAACGCCGATGCCTACTGCACTATTTTGGATGACAATGTGCTTCCTACGTTGTATCAGTTTTACGGGTTGGACCCCTGTTACTTTCAGGACGACAATGCCAGTTGTCATGTTTCGAGGTTAACCAAGGCTTGGTATGGTGCCAATGGAGTTCATCGAATGGACTGGCCTGTGTAGAACCCAGACCTGAACCCTATCGAGAATCTCTGGGACGAGTAGGATCGCCGGATAGAGGGGTGAATACCCGTCCAAAATCGGTGAAGGAACTTGTATGTGTACTCCAAGAAGAGGGAAGACAATACCACTAGCTGTAATACAAAGACTTGTGGAAAATATGCCCGGAGGGTTCACGCTGTAATTTCCTTTCGTGGGCCGAATGCTGGCCGATTGGTTAGGGCGCTGATCGTCGGTACCGGAGTTCGTGGGTTCGAATCCCACTATGGCATGGATGTTCGTAGCCTTTCGGAATCGGCTTTAAGCAGTAGGTCCCGGTCTCATTAACCCTCGTGTGCAAAATAGTAGACCGTAGCGCTCCAAACCAAACCAAACCTCTCGTGGAGGCCCTACCAACTATTGATTTTGAATAAAGTTTTTTTTTTCTATCACAGGTGTCCAAATACTTATTGGTAGACAGTGTATATAAATATACACAAAAAGACATATTCTTATATCTTCAATTCTGAGCTGTTGTCCTGTAAAGACGAGTATGTCAGTTGGAGTTTGCATTTTTTACCTCAGTACAATGCTGGACTTGTGTTTTGTTATAAATACGAATGCATTTAGATTAGGAGTTCTTTTTGCCCAGCAAGCCAGGGAAAATTCAATAATAGTGGTTGATTTGAAATATAATTGGCGAAAAATATGTTCACTGGTTGTACACACACACACATACACTTTTGTGAATTTTAAATTAATTACCACATAGTTTTCCCTAGACTTCTTGATTAATTAATGTGACTAATAAAATGAACCTAAGAAACAAATGAATGTTTATATGTGTCTTTTATACATTATTTTAAAAAATCTCTTAATTTTATAGCATAATCCACCAATTGTCAAAACTATTAATTTTAACTATTACTAAATTGTCCACATCATTTTATTTCAAACAAAACTAATTAAATAAAATTCCGTATGGAGGATTCGAAGCTTTTCTTTTTTTACCGAACAATAGGGTAGGCTTAGAAAATAAATTTTAAAAAGAATAAGTAAAAGAGATGGCGACTGTTTAGGGAATAGAAATTCGCTCAAAGTTAAGAAATATTTTTGAATGAGAACCTGGAATAATTATTGAAGAAAATAAAATCACGCGTAATGTTTCTCGAGAAAATAAAAGGCTGTGTTATTTGATTAAAGTTGCTGCTAAAAATGTCTACAGAGATTAAATATGGATTAACTTTCCTAAGTTACCTACGTACTATCTGAAACATTCGGTGTTTATATAAGCATGTATATTAATGACTATCCTATGTGTTTGTGTGTGCACGTGTGTATATATACAGATAG
>CM063510.1:147274765-147277265 GCA_032207245.1 Pardosa pseudoannulata
GTATAGTATATATATATATAGATGTATAATGAATATATATATATATGTATATATAGAAATATATATATAAAGTATATATATATATATATATGTATAGTATATATATATATATATGTATATTGTATATATAAAAATATGTATAATATATATAATATATATATTGTAATATATATATTATGAAAGAAATATAATAATAGAGATATATATATATATGTATATTGTATATATATATATATGTAGTATATATATATATATATATATATGTATGTATTGTATATGAATATATATATATGTATGTATGTATGTAAGTAAATATATATATAGTGTATGTATGTATTATTGTATAATATATATATAAGAATGTTAATGTATGTATATTTATATGATATATATATATATTTTATGTATAGATAGAATAAAAAATATATGTATGAATGTTATTTGATATATATATATATATATGTATGTAAAAAACATACATATATAATATGTATGTATATTGTATAAAAATATATATATATATATAGAAATATATATGTATATGAGAATATATATAGGACTTATATATATTTAATTGTATATAAAATATATATATATGTATATTGATATAATATAGATATATATGTAATGTATTATTTTAATGTATGTCTAAAATAGATTGTGATTGTGGTAAGAATGAGGTAAAGGCGAAATGGAGCCATATGGAGCAGACATAACAAACTCGAGAAGATGAAGAAAAGATATAAAAAGTTTAAAGAAAAGATGAGAGATTGAGAGAGAAAGATATAAAGAGAGATTGAGAGAAAAAGATATAGAGAGAAAGATGGATGAAAATATAAAGAGTAGAAAGGAGAGTGAAAGAAAATAGAGAGATGGAGAGAAAAAAGATATAAAGAGAGGGACCATATATTCATGCATGCCCGCATGCTGTCGATGGAATAAAAATCATTAGAATATGAAAATAGGCTAAATGAAATATTTTCTCTTTGTAAAATATTTTATAGAAGAGGAGGATTTTGCTAAAAATAATTACGGAGGAAGATTGTTATCTCTGAATTTTCGTGCCTTGAAATAATTGTTTTGAATCTGGGTTAGATTTTAATGTACTAAAATATATTGTTATTTAAAAGAGAGAATGATTTGCATCATATAAGTAATAAAAAAAATTCTTACTCATATAAACTAATTTCAATAAACTATTAAATAAGGATAAGCCAGTTTATGGGTGCATTTTGTTGCTTTTTCTAGGATGTTAATTTTAATGAACTTTAAGTATATGATAAAAGTTTCGCTATTCAATTATATAGACTAGTGATATAAAAATAGTAAGTTTCTACTCAGTTAGTTATAAATCTATTGTTAAGGTTGGCCAAATAGAGATAGCGGGCGGCTAAATGCTATTTTTCACGCAGACGGCAAATAGCCCAGAACTGGGTTATTTAATGCTACTATCTGTTTCTGCTTAAATATTGTGTTATATTGAAGTATAATCTTGTGCCTATGGATTCAGTTTAAACCCACACTTATTTAAATTACCGTCACTATAAAATTACATAACTTCTTACATCCATTAAAACGTTAGTCAGAAGTTAAAATTCAATTCTTTATTTAGAAAATATGGTACATTCATTAAAGAAACTGTTGGAGTCTTACACTAAATCCTCTTTTTTTTAATTTCAAGGAAGAATTATGATATTTCTGTAATTTTGATAGCATTTCAATGTGAAATCCATGTCACGCTTGGAACCGCAAACAATTAAAAGTTAAATATATAGTGTAATTTGATTCTTTTACGGAGGGAGAACAGAAATTCGCCGACGAAAGCAGTCAAAGATCTTTGGTTAAATGGTACGTCTGTGGTTAAAGGCTCAAAAAAGTTGTTTAACGGTTAACAGCGATTAACCCATGGCGCCAACCAATGGTGAGACGCAGTTCTCCGTTTAAACAGAGATTAATCGTGGTTAGCCATTAATTGTGGGAGACCAACCCTTGTGTAGCTGTTGATCTTCGATGCTGGAGTTAGCGCCTGCGATTACAGCTGATGGCATGGATTTCCCAGTCATTCGGAAACGACTAATCTTTCATGGGAATATTCTCAGTGTCTTCTCACTGTAGAGTCAAATCTGTAATCCACATGTGTTTCAATGTATTGATCCCTTCTCTGCCTTTGACTGAGAAACATGTTCTTTTGCTTGGCTCTCAAATAAAGTTCCCCGTTTTCAGTTCCACGTTGGACTACCACTTGCTTCTTTTTGTGGAAAGGCCCGATTACAAAATCATTACTGATAGCTACATAGGCTTTTCCTTTCCCAGCAAGCCCGGACAAGTAAAAACAATAGGGGCTAAATTTCGGGTAACTGGTGTAATTAAAATTTCGCACACACATATGTATTTATATGTATGGATGTATGTATATATGTATATGTATGAATGTATGTATGTATTTATATGCATGTGTATGTATGTATGTATTTATATGTATATATGTGTATGCATATAT
>CM063510.1:147297265-147299765 GCA_032207245.1 Pardosa pseudoannulata
TAGTCATTATGTTAAGCCTTTAACACTTTGTCTCTTGAATATATTTGAGAAAAAACATGCAAAAAATAGAAAAAAGATTTTCTCTTTACTGTTGTTCTTAACTATCCCCATAAAGCTAGAAATAGATTATTTAAAAAAAAAGTTTTAAACGAAATAAATGTTAATATCAGGATTTTCACATACAATTGAAACGTTAACAGATTACAGTAATTTTTGCTCAGATGACAGCAAAATAAATCAAATGTCATAATTTTCAGGATTAATATTATAAACTAATACAACAATATGATCTCTATCAATTGTCATAAATCCCATGTCCATCAGATTCATTTGAATTTCACAAATCCTTTTAAGTATCTGAGAAACAGTGACCAATGGTGAGATACTGCCACTCGAGAAAGTATCTCTATCTATTGGGAAAATCGCAAATTAAATATTATGCACTAGACGAACCGATTTCGGGCTTCACGGAATTGAAATACCGTTTTTACTCTTTCCCAAACTCAGGTCGGGCGTTCCAAAATTGGCGCATATGCGTTGCCCGAACTGAGTTCGAGCTTCACTGGCAATGTTCTAAAACAGACTTTGCGGGTTATGCCGAGTAGTATCACAAAACATTTGAATGTTGTGTGTATATATGTGTGTGTACAGCTATGCTTGAAATGACTGCTTGCTTTGAGAAGTTCGGCCAGCAGCTCTCAGAACAGTCCTGTGCTTATAGTCTTTTTCTCCCCCCCCTTGGAAATGAGGGGATTTTTTCAAGGAGAGGAGAAGGTGTATGGGGGCTGAAGGGATGAGAAACATGATTTTCACTCTTGCAGTACAGTTTTTCTTCTTCTTCATGAGCATAACAACCTATTATAGGTCCTAGCTGCCTCGACAGCACGCTAATACAGTATTTACTATATGTAAATAATCACATAACGACTAGCGCTATAAAGCTAGCATGTTTGTTTGATAATGTCCGCACAAACACAGAGGTGTATGTGTATTGCGTTGTTACGTTACATTTATATATACATATATATTTATACACACATGTATATATATACATATACACAATATAGATATGATATACATATACACATACATGCATAAACACACACATATATATACACATATAATACGTGTGTATAACTATGTGTTTCTAGTTTTAATTATTTAACTGAGAAGATTTATATATGCACATTATATTTCACTGTGACGTTCATTACAAAAAAGCAATGAGTGGATTTAAATACGAAATCCAATTAAAGGGCCATTTTAAAGGGCTTCCTTCGCATTTTTCCCCTCAGAGATCTGTCCACTCTGTCCCCTCTCCCCCACAACTTCTCTTCTCCTTTTAACTGGACACGTGACGTCAGCCCCCCCGGACGATACCTATCTCCATAGCAACCGGGACCCCATTAAAACGTTATCATATGCGAACAGCCGACACATGCAAATTTTTGGAGAAACGCTTCACAAAAAGGGGAAGACTGCGGTTCGAGGGATGGGGAATCGTCTGCGGGGGTGATACGAGAAGGGGGGGGGTTAGTTCTACACGGGTGACTGGAATTCGAGATCGTTGATGTTTTGGTTACGATAGGATCTTTCATCGATGCGAGACATTTGTTATTTCCGAGAGAGCAATATTAATTTTTGTTATAAATATTATATTAATAAATGTAAAAATATTACTATTGCTGTCTTTTATATGAGTTATATTATTTTATCATTATTATTTATATACTTACAGTACTCTTACATACAGTATAGATACAGTAGACTATATATAGTCCGGATATAGTCATATATAGTCATATATAGTCATGACTACATATAGTCATACATAGAGTAGACTCTTACAGTATAGATACAGTAGACTATATATAGTACAGATATATTCATATAGATATAGTCATATATAGTCATAACTACATATAGTCATACATACAGTAGACTCTTACATACAGTATAGATACAGTAGACTATATATAGTACAGATATAGTCATATATATATTCATATATAGTCATGACTACATATAACCATACATACAGTAGACTAAGTGGGATTTTTGAGAAATGCGAATATTACAAATAATCGTATTTAAGCAAATGTTCTCTATTTTCCAATTTCTTAACTATCGGACATATAAAATCTTCTACAGTAGGAGATAGACGCCGTACTCAGTGTGCAAAAGCTGTGATATCGTAATCATAAAATAGCGGAATCCACGCTCGAGCCGGCAAAAAATCCGCTGTGATTATTAATGGAGGCTGGGACACGTAAAATATGTTTATGAAAGCGATGTTCTTTAAGTCCCCAAACGATACCTCAGGAGGTAGACAAATTATCTGCTTGGTCCCTGCTTCTAAACTGGCGAGGACTCGAGGAGAGTCGTTCTTTCACCCTTATCAAGCGAAAGGCTCCTCCCTGCATGAGGTTCATTCAGTCTTTAATCCCCTCGTAATGTTCTCCAAGTTCCTAAACGATACCTCTGGAGATGGCAGCCCAAG
>CM063510.1:147307265-147317265 GCA_032207245.1 Pardosa pseudoannulata
GATTAAATGTCAACCGGAACGAAGTTAACGATGTTATTTTTGGAGGTTGTACCGCTTATGCTTAATCGCGTGTACATTCATTCACACCAAGTACACTGTAAACCAATAAGTATTTGGACAGTTGTGATAGAACAGAAAAACTAACTTTTTTAAAAATCAATAGTTGGTAAAGCCTCCAAGAGACGCAATTACAGCGTGAGCTTTCTGGGGCATACTTTCCACAAGTCTCTGCATTACAGCTAGTGGTATTGTCTTCTACTCGGCTTGGATCACACATACTAGTTCCTTCACCGATTTTGGACGGGTACTGCACCCCTTAATTCGGAGATCCAACTCTTCCAAGAGGTTTTCGATAGGGTTCAGGTCTGAGTTCTGGGCAGGCCAGTCTACTCGATGAGCTCCACTGGCATCATACCAAGCCTTGGTTAACCTCGAAACATGACAACTGGCATTGTCGTCCTGAAAGTAACAGGGGCTCAACCCGTAAAACTGCCACAATGTAGGAAGCACATTGTCATCCATAATAATGCAGTAGGCATCGGTGTTGAGCTTACTATGAATAGGGACCAAGGATCCCAGTCCATACCAGCAGACACACCCCCAGACTATAATTCCACCTCCGCCGAAGTTGACTGTTGGCACAATGCATTCTTGCAGGAGGCGTTCTCCAGGGAGACGCCAGACCCAGACCCTGCAATCCGAACGGTAAAGGGTGAACCTTGATTCTTCGCTGCAATGAACCCGTTTCCACTGTGATCTACGGTCCAATTTCGATGTGCTTTGCACCACATCAACCGAACAGCCCGGTTGGACTTTGATCAAAGCTTATGGGCAGCAGCACGACCATGAAAACCAAGCAGATGAGCTCCCTTACTAATGGTATTCCTTGAAACAATACTCCCGAATGCCTGTTGAAACTCTCCTCACGGATGAGAGCCATCGGTTGGGTGTGGTTCTTCCGAATTTCTCTGGACAGCACTCGTCGGTTTCTATCTCCCAGTCTCGTCAGTCTGGCGACTCAGGGCACATTCCGACAATCCCCGCTCACATTCCATTTCTTAATCACGTAGGCCATTATCAATTTTGGGTACTTCAGATTGCTAGATATGTGCCTTAACCCTTTAACGGACAGTGGTTTCGGAGCGAAACCACCTGTTAAATCCTTTCTCTGCTTTTGAAAGACATAGGATGAGCTTTTAGGTTCTCTATGTTTATGACATTTCCAACTGACAACAGAGAATATACAAGAGCTCTATACTTCATTTGAAATATACGTGGTTAAACTTACTTTACCTGGAAAAGTCAGTAATATGATTTGTTTTATTTATAAGACCAAATAAATGTCTATCCAAACCATACTTATAAATTATTTATATTTGGTACGGTCTACTGTCTTTCAACACGAGTGTGAATGAGACCGAGACCTACAGCTTAAGACCGATTCCGAATTGCTACGAACATCCAAACCTACAGTGGGATTTTAACCCATGAATTCCGGTAATTAAAAGCAGTGCTGTACTATATGGCCATCGTTCGTCTGTAAACTGGTTAGCTTTTCTTTATCATACCCTTTTAAATAATAATCATGTTCCCACAGCATAATTAAACCTTTAAAAAAGCATTTTCACTCCGTATAAGGGGCTGGATTTTGCATTTTAATCACCCCTTAAATTCCACCCCCTCAAAAAATGTAAAAAATTATGCATTTACATTTATTAAGTGCATAGATACCATTTATGAACATATTTCATTAAATCCCAAAGAATTTATAATAGGGACCTTTAAAGGGTTAAGGATCGGCCACATTTGTGATACCCGATAAGTATACCTTTCTCGAAATCAGAAAGCTCCGAACTGCGCAGCATCTTGCATGCGACTAATGCCGATGCTGTCTCCTACACGATGTGTACCGGCGGAGGACATATATATATATATATATATATATATATATACATATATATATATATATATATATATACATACACATATACCTACATTCAACGTAAACAAAACGTACCTTGTGAGGACAATCCGGAATTTTTGTGTGCACCTCAGCCTCGTATGACGTGCTTCCGCCATCTTCCTTTTAATAATTCGCCTTTTGAGGGTTTGAAAAATAAACAGCTCAATAAAGGGGCTTGCAATTGGCCGTCGCCTGCGAAATGAAATTCCTCGACCCGGAATGAGTTGGCCATCAAGAGGAAAGGGAATGCCAGGCATCTCAGAATAAATGGGGGAATGCGTGAATCAGGAAGGGGTTGTTGAGCAGGGATTTCCGGAATGCGATTAAAATATCGATACAGGGGGACGATATTTATGGCCCTTCATAACCACTTCTGCCTCGTTCCATGCGGGGACGGGACGTCCCAGTCCGAATTTTAACCTTTTTAGTCAAGCGTCAAGCATTTAAAATGCATTTACGTAACAACCAATGTTTATGGATTATCCGTAGAATTTACGCTTTTGCCGAAAGATGGCCGATTAGTTAGGGTACCGGAGTTCTAATCCCGCTGTTGCATGAATGTTCTTAGCCGTTCGGAATCAGCTTTAAGTTGTAGGTCCCGGTCTCATTAGCCCTCATGTTGCAAACATAGACCGTAGCACTCCAAAAATAAAAAGAAATTACGCTTTTTTGGTTTAATTTTACGAATTTATGGATGAACCGAGGATTTACACTGTTTTTGGTGCAGGGAAAATGAAATTTAAAAATTTCGAAGAAACAACGTGGGATGTTTCACTGTAGTAGCATCTGAAACTTCGAAGGTCTAAGTATTTCATATCAGTGGAAATTTATATAACTCATAAAAAGAGATTTATCAATATACTTTATATGTTGTGAAGATGTTAAATTCTTGTATGAATTTGCTAAAAACAGATAGTATTATCATTAGACAGGAGGTTATATCAGTTTTATTTTATATTAAAATACTGAAAAAATATAAATATCTTATTATACTAGATTTACGGATGTTGATCATATACCTATTTTTACTGAAGTGAGCCAATTTGACTCATACAAGAAAATGGAAGTTTTTTGCAAAGAAAAAAAGTATCCTGCACAAAAGTATCTTAGTCAGGCCCTGCTAACTTGTCAAACTTACTCTCGCATTGAGCCATGTCTTCATGTATCGAAAATAACGCTAAATTTAACCTTTTGTGAGAAGTTGTGTAGCGTCATAATATTTTGAAAATGTTACAAAATGACATTTCAAAAGTTGCAGTAGAAACTAGTAATGTACCCACAATTTATGAAGTTAAAAAACCTTGTAATGCTCACATTGAAAATATATCGGTTCAGACTCCTCACCCATGTCTCATGTTCACAAGGTGAAAAACAATTATCTTGAAATTGGATTTAACCCCTTCCCTGTTTTTCCCGTACACGTACGGTCACAGCTTTTGGGCCTTTACTGATTTGCCCGTGCGGCGTACGGGCAATCTGATTTCTATTTCGCTCGCATTGTTTGGGCAGTATTTTTTCCAATTTTAGTAAAAAAATTATTCGTATAGATCAAGTAAATGATAGTTTTCAGTTTATTGTATTTTCTACTCTGATTGGTTCAAAAGCGCAGGTTTTTTTTTGCATGTTTAGTATCAGACGACGAAATGTTATCTTTCAGTGTATAGCATTCTGGTTATATTTTACTAACCGCCTGATAATTTTATTGGTGTAAGAGTTGAATAATATATTTTTACTTTTAAATAATGGATAATTCAGATCGTATGGAGCTAATTTCTTGTAATTCGAACTGTGACTCGGAATCAGAAACTGAATTATCTGTAAATGAAAGTAGCGAAAGTTTACTAGATGACCTGGATAGTAGTGACTCTGGTAGTAGTACAGATGGAATCAGTCAAGCAAGACAATTTTTTTAAATTAATTGTGATAATCCTTCGGATCCGCCTCCTAGATTTCCTTTCACTGGAATTATAAAAATTAACTTGGATATCGATGAGACTAAAGGTAAATTTCAGTTCTATGATGCTTTCATAGAAAAAAAAGGTTTTAATAAATGCTTTAAAATATTAGAAACGTTAATTTTAATAACATATCTTTACTTAAAAAATGTAAAATAAACAAAAAAAATGCAATAAAAAATGTGACATTTTTTAACCGAATTCTGGAAAAAAAATTGAAAGTGACGAAGGGTTAATAAGGAAATCTACCATTTAGTCCCACCAACACGTAACACTAACCTTAGTCTCGTTTGGTTACGAAAGCTTGCCCATTAATTGGAGCATACTCATATGAACACAATTCAAAACAGCTTCTACGTACTCGTCTTGGTTTACTAGCGACAATCCCAGAATTACTTTTAGAACGAGAGCAATACATCATGAATACGATAAAGCTAAAAAGAAGAGAGTTGCCATAGGGTCTCTTCATAAAAATTAAAAGTCGGTAAAGACGAATCATAGGGTATATAAGAAAGAAGCGAATCGTGAGCTCCGTCTGGTGTGGAAGGCGCTGCACCTGTTGAATCGCGAGTGCAGGGGGTTGTTCACTTCGTGTTCGATTAGTGTGAAGGGGGGGGGGTGAGAATCAAGGTTATCGCTTCGCGCCCCTCGGTGATCCATCATCTGCGATCTTTTATCGCAAATTGATCTACCCTCACATTATTCGTTCGAATGCCATTCCCAATTGGGACGAATGCCACGTCACCCATTTCGATACGTCGCTTGCCAACACTACCTTTCTTTTTGTCTCTCTATCTCTCTGTCTACCTATCTATCTATCTATCTATCTATCTATCTATCTATCTATCTATCTATATATATATATAAATATATATCTATATATATATATCTATATATGTATATATTATATATATATATGTATATATATAAATATAAATACATATGTATATACATATGTATATATAGAGAGAGACGGAGCTCACGATTCACTTCTTTCTTATATGCACAGTGATTCGTCTCTCTCTCTCTCTCTCTCTCTATATATATATATATATATATATATATATATATATATATATATATATATATATATATATATATATATATATATATATATATATAAAACCCCGAGAAAACTATCAGGCTTTTTCAAATCTTAAATGAAGAGCAAAAGTTCCTTTTGCATTCCCCATTTTAACCCCTATCCTAAATTCACCACTGAGGCTACAGTTTACGCTTTCAGAGAAGGTCTCTGACCAATTAACTACTTAACGAAACTACTTAAAGTACGTTAATGAAACATTGTAGGATAGTCTAAAACCGTGTTTTACGCTATCTAACCAAGTCTAATGACGAGAGCTTGAGTAGTTCGCTTAATTTCGCTTGTTTCTCAAAATTGACTTTTAGCCTCTTAACAGGCCAAATATACAAGTTCGACGATATTAACGAAACTACATAAAGTACGTTTATGAAATTTTGTAGGATAGCCTAAAACCGTGTTTTACGCTATCTAACCAAGTCTAGTGACGAGAGATTGAGTAGTTCACCTAATTTTGCTTGTTTCTCAAATTTGAATTTTAGACTCATAACAAGCCAAATATACAAGTTCGACGACATTAACGAAACTACTTAAATTACGTTAATGAAACTTTGAAGGATAGTGTAAAACCGTGTTGTACGCTATCTAACCAAGTGTAATGTCGAGAGCTTGAGTAGTTCGCCTAATTTCGCCTGTTTCTCAAAATTGACTTTTATCCTCTTAACAGGCCAAATATACAAGTTTGACGACATTAACGAAACTACTTAAATTACGTTAATGAAACTTTGTAGGATAGTCTAAAACCGTGTTTTACGCTGTCTAACCAAGTCTAATGACGAGAAATTAAACAGTACGCTTAATTTCGCTTGTTTATCAAAATTGACTTTTAGCCTCTTAACAAGCCAAATATTCAAGTTCGACTATATTAACGAAACTACTTAAATTACGTTAATGGAACTTTGTAGGATAATCTAAAATCGTGATGTACGCTATCTAACCAAGTGTAATGACGAGAGCTTGAGAAATTCGCTTAATTTCGCTTGTTTCTCAAAATTGAGTTTTAGCCTCTAAACAGGGCAAATATACAAGTTCGACGATATTAACGAAACTACTTAAAGTACGTTTATGAAATTTTGTAGGATAGTCTAGAACCGTGTTTTACGCTATCTAACCAAGTGTAATGACGAGAGCTTGAGTAGTTCCCCTAATTTCGCTTGTTTCTCAAAATTGACTTTTAGACACTTAACAAGCCAAATATACAAGTTCGACGACATTAAAGAAACTACTTAAATTACGTTAATGGAACTTTGTAGGATAGTCTAAAACCGTGTTTTACGCTATCTAACCAAGTCTAATGACGAGAGATTAAATAGTTCGCTTAATTTCGCTTGTTTCTCAAAATTGATTTTTAGCCTCTAAACAGGGCAAATATACAAGTTCGACGATATTAACGAAACTACTTAAACTACGTTTATGAAATTTTGTAGGATAGTCTAGAACCGTGTTTTACGCTATCTAACCAAGTGTAATGACGAGAGCTTAAGTAGTTCGCCTAATTTCGATTGTTTTTTAAAATTTACTTTTAGACTCTTAACAAGCCAAATATACAAGTTCGACGATATTACGAAACTACTTAAAGTACGTTTATGAAATTTTGTAGGATAGCCTAAAACCGTGTTTTACGCTATCTAACCAAGTCTAGTGACGAGAGATTGAGTAGTTCACCTAATTTTGCTTGTTTCTCAAATTTGAATTTTAGACTCATAACAAGCCAAATATACAAGTTCGACGACATTAACGAAAATACTTAAATTACGTTAATGAAACTTTGAAGGATAGTGTAAAACCGTGTTGTACGCTATCTAACCAAGTGTAATGACGAGAGTTCCAGTAGTTCGCTTAATTTCGCTTGTTTATCAAAATTGACTTTTAGCCTCTTAACAAGCCAAATATTCAAGTTCGACTATATTAACGAAACTACTTAAAGTACGTTAATGAAACTTTGTAGGATAGTCTAAAACCGTGTTTTACGCTATCTAACCAAGTGTAATGACGAGAGCTTGAGTAGTTCGCCTAATTTCGCTTGTTTCTCAAAATTGACTTTTAGACTCTTAACAAGCCAAATATACAAGTTCGACGACATTAACGAAACTACTTAAATTACGTTAATGGAACTTTGTAGGATAGTCTAAAACCGTGTTGTACGCTATCTAACCAAGTGTAATGACGAGAGTTTCAGTAGTTCGCTTAATTTCGCTTGTTTCTCAAAATTGACTTTTAGCCTCTAAACAGGCCAAATATACAAGTTGGACGACATTATTGAAACTACTTATAATACGTTAATGAAACTTTGTAGGATAGTCTAAAACCGTGTTGTACGATTTCTAACCAAGTGTAATGACGAGAGCTTGAGTAATTCGCTTCATTTCGCTTGTTTCTCAAAATTGAGTTTCAGCATCTAAACAGGGCAAATATACAAGATCGACGATATTAACGAAACTACTTAAACTACGTTTATGAAATTTTGTAGGATAGTCTAGAACCGTGTTTTACGCTATCTAACCAAGTGTAATGACGAGAGCTTGAGTAGTTCGCCTAATTTCGCTTGTTTCTCAAAATTGACTTTTAGCCTCTTAACAGGCCAAATATACAAGTTCGACGATATTAACGAAACTACTTAAAATACGTTAATGAAACTTTGTAGGATAGTCTAAAACCGTGTTTTACGCTATCTAACCAAGTCTAATGACGAGAGCTTGAGTAATTCGCTTAATTTCGCTTGTTTCTCAAAATTGAGTTTCAGCATCTAAACAGGGCAAATATACAAGATCGACGATATTAAGGAAACTACTTAAAGTAAGTTTATGAAATTTTGTAGGATAGTCTAGAACCGTGTTTTACGCTATCTAACCAAGTCTAATGACGAGAGCTTAAGTAGTTCGCCTAATTTTGATTGTTTTTTAAAATTTACTTTTAGACTCTTAACAAGCCAAATATACAAGTTCGACGACATTAACGAAACTACTTAAATTACGTTAATGGATCTTTGTAGGATAGTCTAAAACCGTGTTGTACGCTATCTAACCAATTCTAATGACGAGAGCTTGAGTAGTTCGCCTAATTTCGCTTGTTTCTCAAAATTGACTTTTAGCCTCTAAACAGGCCAAATATACAAGTTCGACGATATTAACGAAACTACATAAAATACGTTTATGAAATTTTATAGGATAGTCTAGAACCGTGTTTTACGCTATCTATCCAAGTGTAATGACGAGAGCTTGAGTAGTTCGCCTAATTTCGCTTGTTTCTCAAAATTGTCTTTTAGACTCTTAACAAGCCAAATATACAAGTTCGACGACATTAACGAAACTACTTAAATTACGTTAATGGAACTTTGTAGGATAGTCTAAAACCGTGTTGTACGCTATCTAACCAAGTGTAATGACGAGAGTTTCAGTAGTTCGCCTAATTTCGCTTGTTTCTCAAAATTGACTTTTAGACTCTTAACAAGCCAAATATACAAGTTGGACGACATTATTGAAACTACTTATAATACGTTAATGAAACTTTGTAGGATAGTCTAAAACCGTGTTGTACGATTTCTAACCAAGTGTAATGACGAGAGTTTCAGTAGTTCGCTTAATTTCGCTTGTTTCTCAAAATTGACTTTTAGCCTCTAAACAGGCCAAATATACAAGTTCGACGATATTAACGAAACTACTTAAAGTACGTTTATGAAACTTTGTAGGATTGCCTAAAGCCGTGTTTTACGCTATCTAACCAAGTCTAATGACGAGAGCTTGAGTAGTTCGCTTAATTTCGCTTGTTTCTCAAAATTGACTTTTAGCCTCTAAACAGGCCAAATATACAAGTTCGACGATATTAACGAAACTACTTAAAGTACGTTAATGAAACTTTGTAGGATAGTCTAAAACCGTGTTGTACGCTATCTAACCAAGTGTAAGGACGAGAGCTTGAGTAGTTCACCTAATTTCGCTTGTTTCTCTAAATTGACTTTTAGACTCTTAACAAGCCAAATATACAAGTTCGACGACATTAACGAAACTACTTAAATTACGTTAATGGAACTTTGTAGGATAGTCTAAAACCGTGTTGTACTTTGTCTAACCAAGTCTAATGACGAGAAATTAAACAGTACGCTTAATTTCGCTTGTTTCTCAAAATTGACTTTTAGCCTCTAAACAGTCCAAATATACAAGTTCGACGATATTAACGAAACTACTTAAAGTACGTTTATGAAATTTTGTAGGATAGTCTAAAACCGTGTTTTACGCTATCTAACCAAGTCTAATGACGAGAGCTTGAGTAATTCGCTTAATTTCGCTTGTTTCTCAAAATTGAGTTTTAGCCTCTAAACAGGGCAAATATACAAGTTCGACGACATTAACGAAACTACTTAAATTACGTTAATGGAACTTTGTAGGATAGTCTAAAACCGTGTTGTACGCTATCTAACCAAGTGTAATGACGAGAGTTTCAGTAGTTCGCTTAATTTCGCTTGTTTCTCAAAATTGACTTTTAGCCTCTAAACAGGCCAAATATACAAGTTCGACGATATTAACGAAACTACTTAAAGTACGTTTATGAAACTTTGTAGGATAGTCTAAAACCGTGTTTTACGCTATCTAACCAAGTCTAATGACGAGAGATTAAATAGTTCGCTTAATTTCGCTTGTTTCTCAAAATTGACTTTTAGCCTCTAAACAGGCCAAATATACAAGTTCGACGATATTAACGAAACTACTTAAAGTACGTTTATGAAATTTTATACTATAGTCTAAAACCGTGTTTTAGGCTATCTAACTGAGTCTAATGACGACAGCTTGAGTAGTTCGCCTAATTTCGCTTGTTTCTCAAAATTGACTTTTAGCCTCTAAACAGGCGAAATATACAAGTTCGACGACATTAACGAAACTACTTAAAGTACGTTTATGAAACTTTGTAGGATAGTCTAAAACCGTGTTTTACGCTAACTAACCAATTTAGACCAAGATTGAGTTCACGCTATCGCTTGTTCCTGTT
>CM063510.1:147319765-147322265 GCA_032207245.1 Pardosa pseudoannulata
GTTAGACTACAGTTCAATTTGAATAGTTTAGAAACGGAAAACCAAAATAAGGGGTAGATTTCTACTTATATCTTACACGCCTAAAATTAGGCGTGTCATATGTAATACCAGGGCTTCGAACCGGAACTGAACCGAAAACCGAAAACCGGAAAAAACCGTTATTTTGGTCGGAACGAAAACCGGAACTGAACCGAAAAAAATATCGGTTTATTTCGGTTCGATATATCTTTCAGTCATTTTGTTACTGTTACCAACTTATCAATATTTTCTAATTTAACGTCAACTTTATAATTACATATCCGCACTTGTATAAGATTGCAATGGTGGTTTTGGCAGCTCCAGCTACACAAGTTAGTGTTGAAAGAGCGTTTTCAGGTTTGAAATTTATTCTCCGAGACAACAGAAGTAATCTCAGTGAAACCACGTTAGAAGATATATTAATAATTAGAGGCAATTTTCATATGTTAAATAAATAATATATTTTTTACATAATTATTGCAAGGCCAAGTGCACGATGTGAGAGTCAAACGACGAATGTGGGTAATCATGAACCTAGTTGTCAAATGCGATTTTGATAATGGATAACAATGCCAATGCTCGCCGCTCTTATCGTACCTGCTGTTTGTATCAATTCACATAGTGTACCAATTAAAAAAAGAATAAAATCTTCTAAATTTTGATAGAATTACATTTTTTGTTTATGATAGAATTATATTTTTAGTACAAATAAGAATATACATAAAATGAAATTATTCATTTAGAACTGAAACGAAAACAGTTATTTTTGGCGGAGCGAAAACCGGAACTGAACCGAAAACCGTTATTTTTGGCGGAGCGAAAACCGGAACTGAACCGATATTAATTTTTTAGTTGAACCGGAACGAAAACCGGAACAAAAAAAATTACGGTTCGAAGCCCTGTGTAATACAATAAATATTTAACCTAAACACAGCTAAATTAGTTACTCCATTTTAATTCCATATCATTATGAAGAAGAGAACTCCAATACAATAGCGCAATCTTTACCCGTTTTTCATCAGCAAATTCTAAACATGTAATTTTTACTCTTTTGTCGAATTCTAGCCTTATGAGGATCAAACAGGTAGAGAGCGGCTCTTTGGCAGTGGAGTCGTGAGTCTGAGTCCCACTACTGGCCTGGATGTTCTTAGCTGAGAATCAGCCTTAACCTCTAATGATATAACCAAAAAACTTTTATGGGGAAATGTTTAAAGTCTTATATCAATGTAGAAAGGGAAAGTGATCTTTGCCTCGGTCGAGGGAATCAACTACTGTAGCAAACGAACGCAAAACAATGACGATCAAATTTACCGAGAAATAAAATGAAGTTACGAAAAATATTCGATTATGAACTGAGTTTTTCGACTTTGGATTGAAACAGTTTCGAAAAGGACTGCTATTTCTCTGAGTCTAGCTGCATCAAAATAAGTTTGAAGGAGTTTTATTTTAACTTTTCTAATAATTTTAGATTGATGCCATCTAAGGTAGAACTTGGATGTACCTTGTCATCTGTGTTAATCTGAACGTTGGCCGAATGGTTGGTCGCTCATCTTGTGTGTGTTTGTGAGTCCGAATCCCACAGTGGCGTGGGTTTTCGTAGTCATTTGGAATCGGCTTTAAGCTGTAGGCCCCGATTTCATTATCCCTCGTGCTACAATAAAATAGACCGTAATGCTCCAAACAGTCAGTGTTCGCCGTTGTTCCCGTAGCGTAACATACATGAGTTTACAGAAAAGGAATATTTTGAATAAACTTAGAACAAAAGTATAATATGATTTCAGAAGAATGAGAGAAAAGGTATCCCAGAACTCCATTTTTTCCAGCTGCCTTCGCGAGGACCCTCCCCCTAATGACTGCGATCATTTCCAGATCTATCCCTCTTCCAAGTAAGAGTGGAGGGGGGATAGAAATCGATTCGAAGAAAAGAATCCCTCTGTCAACATATCCCCCCCCTTCCGCAAATATTGACGCGCTGCCACTCAATGCGCGGGACACCCCCGCTTCGGACTCTACTGTTTGCAGTGCGCTCCCCAAGACGAGTGGGGAAAAAAGATTAATATCGGGAACCGGAAATGGTACGCTCATATCTTTGCCATCGAGGTATTTCGATTCTAAACTATCATCCCCTTGGTTTAGAAAACTAATAATTTAAATACTTCACATACACATGAACATGTTTCTCACACTTTTTTCAGGTCACACACGTGTGTATGTGTGTGTGTGTCATCGAGGTATTTCGATTCTAAACTATCATCTCCCTTGATTTAGAAAACTAATACTTTATATACTTCACATACACATGAATACGTTTTTCAAGTCACACACGTGTGTGTGTGCCATCGAGGTATTTCGATTCTAAACTATCATCTTCCTTGGTTTAGAAAACTAATAATTTATATACTTCACATACACATGAGCAAGTTTCTCAAGCGTTTTTCAAGTCAAGTGTAAGAAAGAGAGAAGTAAGGAAAGTAAGGAAAAA
>CM063510.1:147332265-147339765 GCA_032207245.1 Pardosa pseudoannulata
AATTCAATTGTCAAGCCAAGCATTAATGTCTCCCAGAAAACTTTTGAGAAGATTGGAAACCGCTTACATAGCATTACATCAAATCACAGGAAATCTGTTGCTGTGAGAAATGATGTAACCAACGACTTTAACTTTTCGTGGGAGAGAAACTAAGACCGCAGTTTTTTTTTTTATAATTGTAGAAACAATCGTGCCGGCTAAGTGCCACACACAAACCTTAAAATTGGAAGACAAAGCTGGAAGACTTCTTACTCCCTGTTTCTAAACAACTAGGAACCAGTGGGGACATTGTGAGTCCTGTCCGTAGCATTCCACAGCTACACGTGCTCTTTGGATGCTGCTGACTGTGCAAAAGCTTTGCAGCTTTATTTAGCGTAAGGATATCTGTTTGTATTGCTATCTTAATTGAAAAAGGTATTAGGTATATACGCAAATATAGTATTAATTCAGATTAATTTTAATTTCTGAAAACCAGTTAGAAAAGATTGTTTTTTAAAATTCGGCTTATATTCTCGAGTTACGCAGAGTAATAACATAACTATTATATTAATATATTTTAATCTCTCTTTACAGACTTTTCACCTTGTGTGTGTGCGTGTATATAAATATATATATTTATATGTATATTTGTATATATATATGTGTGTATATATGTATATATATGTGTGTATATATGTATATATATGTGTGTACATATGTATATATATGTGTCTATATGTGTGTACATATGTATATATGTGTGTATATATGTATATATGTGTGTGTATATGTATATATATATATATATATATATATGTGTGTGTGTATGTATATATATGTGTGTGTATGTATATATATGTGTGTGTATATATGTGTGTATATGTATATATATGTGTATATATGTGTGTATATGTATATATATGTGTGTATATATGTGCGTATATGTATATATATATGTGTATATATGCGTGTATATATGTGTGTATGTATGAATACATATGTGTGTATATATGAATACATATGTGTGTATATATGTATATATATGTGTGTATATATGTATATATATTTGTGTATATATGTATATATATTTGTGTATATATGTAGATATATGTGTGTATATATGTAGATATATGTGTGTATATATGTATATATATGTGTGTGTATATATATATATATATGTGTGTGTATATATGTATATATATATATATGTATATATATATATATATATATATGTATATATATATATATATATATATGTATATATGTATATATGTATATGTATATATATATATATATATATATATAATAGTGTGTTCTATACGATTAGTATTTCTTTTTAAAATGAGAGCCTGTGTTCTCACTCCCTTTCGTGTGTTCGAAATTCCCTTTATATTGACGCCGCCGGTTCAGAATTCTGTGCACGTTTTCCGGCGGCTGAATCGCGTGTCCCAACAACATTTTCGGAAAACGAGTTGTGAGTTCGCGGAAAGTGTGTGTGTGCTCCCCAAAATGATGGATCATCACGTCCCCAAAGATTCCGAATTTTCTCAAAACCAAAGATGGATAGCTACAGATCTATGATATATATTTATTCACACAGAAGCACTTATATTTACATATATATGTACATGTGTACGTATGGATGTGTACATGCATATACACGTTTTCCTCACTTATATATGTAAGTATCCTTCGGTCATCTAGCATCATCATGAGTTCCATATTTTCCTTTTAGTATGCGTGAGTATGCATGTTGTATGACAGCAAAATTTGAAAACAACGTGGTTAACACGTTGACTGCCAGCCGCATTTTCGATGGTTTGCCTAAGGCTCCGACGTGAACTTTTCATTATGCGATGTATATGCTGAAATATTATTTGCAGGAGATAAAATGTATTTATAAATTCGTGCTTGAAGCAGTTTTCGTGGTCTCCCACGGTGCGGTAGATAATTGTTATGATAGTTCTTTTTTAAACAATCGTGCTTCAACTGCTAAATGATTACTCTGATTTTTTTGCATGCAAAGCTGCTGGGAAGAACTAGAGAAAAGAATTGGACTAAAAAAGTGGTGACTTATTGTTCCGATAGCGTTGATTCCCCTTTTTTTTTGCCTCGAATGTTTCAGGCTGATTCATTGCAATATGCACTGATAAAATGTGTATTTTCCATGTACTAAAAAATTATTTTTCTGTGTTCTACATTGCATTAGACGAACGATGGCCGATTGGTTAGGGTTCTGACCTTTGGTACCGGAGTTCGTGGGTTCGAATTCCGCAGTGGCATGGATGTTTGTAGCCGTTCGGAATCGGCTTTAAGCTATAGGTCCCTGTCTAATTAGCCCTCGTGTTGCAAAAAGTAGACTGTAGAACTCCAAACCATCTATATTGCATTAATTTCTTCAAACCATTATAATAACAATGAAAAAAATTATCAGTATCCATATTTACTATAATTATGTACTTCTGTTATTTTCTGCGTCGACGGTCACCGGTGGCGCCCTCGGCGCTGCAGCCAAGTCGAGAGCCAGTCACCGGTACCCCCCCCCCATGGCAGTTAACGTGTTAAGGGCCGATTCCACCAAAGTCGTTTAACGCTCTCCGCGATTAATCTCGGTTTAAACGGAAAATTGCGTTCCCCCATTGGTTAGAGCCAGGGTTAATCGTGGCTAATCGTAGTTAGCCGTTAAACGACTTTGGTGGGATCGGCCCTAAATCAGCCACTTATAAACTCCCGTTTTATAGTAGAAAATTAATTCTTCTAGCTTTTAATGTTTTCTGAAGCCCAGTGGCGTTGGGTTAGCTCTTCGCGCTCTCACAACACAGGTCAGAGGTTCGATCCCCGGGCTGGGCAAGTTTGACTCAGCCTTTGATCCCTTCAGTGGGTAGATGAGCTGAGGACCAAGCAAGCGTGTTTGGGAACTAAACACTGGGGGTACCTCGTAAGATTGACCACCTGTTTAGAACATATGCTTCGCACCCCAGGGCCCTTGATCACGTAAACGGAGACTTTCCCTGTCCCCCTAGGGGCTGTTGCGCCAAGGAGTTTAGTTTTTCAGTTTTAATGCCAGCTTGATTAAATTTTTCTCTCAAAATCTCTTTATAATCATTGTTATATGCACCAAAATTAATAAGTTTCTTAACCTCCTGGCCCCTTTCTGGAAGAAATATTTTTCACACATAAAAATGACTTCCAATATTTTCAGGGAAAACTAGTAATGTACTGGATATATTGATAATATTTAGGTCAGAGTATAGATCTCTCCCCCCGCGAACCCCTTACCTTTAACCCCTTACCTGTGGAATATATTTGAAAAATACGAGCAAAAAATGGGGAAAAAATTTCTCTTTAATTTTGTCCAATCATTATCACCAAAATGTTAAAAATGTATTATTTTTGAAAAAAAAAATTAAACGAAATAAGTAATATTTTCAACATTTTCTCATACATGGGAAATGTTAAAGGATTGCAGTCATTTTTGTTCGAATGACAGGAAAATTAATCAAATGGCATAATTTTCTATACAAATACAGGGTGTCCCAAAAGGTCGTTTTATAAACTTTACATGGTGGTCTGCCATATCCCGGTGAACCAGATTTACATAGGAACTTGTGTCTGAAAATGCAAACTGCGACCGCTAGAGAACTGTGATCACGAGTGTGGTGCAGGAGAAAAAAATTATATCGACAGCGGTGTTAATATGATTTTTACTGCAGATGATGATTACATCACAGAAAATGCTCAAAATTGTTTCCTTTCGCCACAATGCACGTTTCACAACGTCAGCGCATGGATTCATGAACCCGTTCCATTTGTCCAGGAGTGTCACGGACACGTGTTGCCGCTTCCGCGATCCTGGCGATTAAGATCCATGTCCGATGTTAGGGTGTCTCCCACACCATGGACTTCATGTGTCCCCACAGGTAGAAATCCAGGGGAGTCAGGTCGGGGGATCGTGGAGGTCTGCCTCTACCGATCCAGCGATTTTCCTGCAATTATTGCCCTCTAGCGGTCACAGTTGTCATTTTCGGACACAAGTTCCTATGTAAATCTTATTCATTATGATATGACAAACCAACATGTTAAGTTTGTAAACGACCTTTTGGGACACCCTGTATAACAAAGCAATACAACAATATTATCTACATCAATTGTCAAGAATTCCATGTTCCTCAGATTCATTTAAATTACCCAAATCCTTTATGGTATCTGAGAAATAGTGACAACTGACGGGAAAGTATCTCTATATATTGTGGAAAATGGCACATTGAATATTATGCATTAGAAGTATCGATTTTGGGCTTCCTGGAATTGAAATACCGTTTTTTCTCTCTCCCGTACTGAGGTCGGGCAGTCCAAAATGAGCGCATTTGCGTTGCCCGAGCAGAGATTAGGCGTCACAGGCAAGGAGTTATACATCCTTCCCCCTTGTTATATTTTTTAGACTTCTACACATATATGTAAAATCATTGATATACATATTCCTTTTATTAATGTATCCTGGGGAGTGTTTATATCATGGAACGTATATTCTCGTGCACATCACCTGTTGGATCCAAGGGTTTTTTCGACTTCTATCCGGACCATTCCTTTCGCATCCCTTAAGAATAAAATATTTTTCTCCGGCGTTCTTGCTTTGCTTTTGTGAGTCGCACTCATTAATGCGTCCGTCGCTAATGATAATTGCCCCGACACAGATACGCGATAATATCCGTCGTTAAGCGTGTTATCACACCGGGGGACTTTCCGCCATCATTTATCGCCGCAGATCCTTATCGGAAGAAAAACCACGACGGCACGTTTCGCACGTCGTTAATCTCGCCAACTACGGATTTTCTTTTAGGCCGATTAATTCTTTTTTATTATTATTATCCGAATTTGACCGTAGTATATAATTGTGCTTATCGCATGTATATAAAAATCGGCGTAGTTCCTGTTATGATATTCTGATATGTCTATTAACGTGGAGTTTTTTTCGTTGGTTATTTAACAACGAAAAACACAGTTCTTCAAATATGTAGCCGTGTGGTATTTGCTAACGTTTAGATTTATTTTTAAGTTTCACTGTTGACTACGATCTTAACTTAAACATGTTACGCTCCCTTATCTGATGATGCCTCTGAATCAAATGATTGGTTGTATTGGTAACTATTTTTAGTTAGTTTGAGTTTGCTAAGCTATTTACGAGTTAGGTGCAACTTTTCAATAGAAACTACTATTTCATAAATCGCCGAACGATGGAAGAATGTTTAATGCACTGACCTTCGGAAACAGAGTTCATGGGTTCGAGTCCCACTGGGGCATGGATGTTCGTAGCCATTCAGAATCGACTTTAAGCAGTAGGTCCCGGTCTCATTTAGCCCTCCTGTTCCAAAAAAGTAGACCGTAGTGCTCCCAACAAACTAACCAACCAATTAACAAACCTATTTGCTAAATCGTAATTTTCCATCGCTTTTATGTGAAGTTTCAAACAGTACAGGCTAGTCACAGATCTGGAAAAGAAACTAGAAACATCTTAGAATTTGGAAAAGAAGATAATAATCAGCGAAACATACAACCGCGATAGCTTAGTCGGCAAAAGAATGTGCCCATATTCACACATGAACACATGTATAAATAAATTTGCATGTTTAGCTATTTCCTTTTTTTCAGGTCGCATACTCTCACAAAACAGACATAAAAGGAAGATAAACGTAAGTTTCTTGTTGAACATGTTTTAGAGTCAACATGTTTATACACATTTATGTAACCCGTTACATTTTGGAGTGATCGTATTCACACACGGAGATAACTCGCACATACAATTTCATCTATTCATGTGTCATGAGCGTGATCTAATTCACTCTCACAGGGTGAAACAGAGATACTGCTAAACTAGTTTCACTTCAAAAACTAGTTTTCTCTGTTTCGTTGCGCATTAGTGACTATATTCACTCACATGTTGTTTTGAGACATGCGCACGCATAAATGAATTTTATCCATTCAGCTTGTTGTGTTAAGTGGTGTTATCCATGTAGAGATGTATGAGACACTCGCACAAGCCCTGTAGAATACACCCCAAGAAATGAATTCCAGGAAATGGAAGGAAAATTATTTATTCTTTTTCAATTTTAAAGTTCAATTCCCCTTCGATTGCGATACTTTTTCTGTATCAGATTACGGTAACTATTTTACCATATTGTATTATTTCAAAGAAAAGGAAAATCTAAAATACTACAAAACTCCTCTGTAACACGGAAACGCATCTTCCAGTTTAGCAGAATTCCATGAAGAAAACCTTCTTAAGAAAGGTGGTGTGGTTCAGTGTAATAAAGATCCCCGAGTCTCTCCGATTCGCTGATGGAGGGCTGGTCAGACGATGCAATACACCCCCGCCACCGCTTCCAGTACCAAGAACTTTCTGACTTTCTGCGTAATAATTAAATTTCTGTAAACGTAAATATTGCCCGAACCTGGCCGCTTGGCACGTGGGATCCGATGCACCTGGTAGAGGGCGTTGCATGCGTAGGAGAGGGGGGTGGGCGTGTGGGCCAACTCCCTCTTCCGTGATGCCAACGCTATTAATTAAATTGTTTTCCCCGCGGAAAACTAGAAATATTCGCGCATTTTCCGCACACACACACACACACTTGTTCTGCAGAAATACCGTTTATGTTCCACATATCCCTCGAAGTTCATAAACCGAGAGAGAGAGAGTTGGATTGTGATTGGTCGAGAGGGGGGGCAGGCAAATAGACGCCCGCATAGTTCGCTGCCCCCCTCCGGTGTTTTCGTCTTTTAATTATGACCTAATCGTTTATACGAACGGGGGGAGAAAGTATTTGCGTGTTTGCGTTGGTGGCGTGCGCGTCTCTGAACGCTTCCATGCACTGCCGGATGCGGCCGGATATTTATCCGGGGCCTTCATACGGGCGGAATAGTTTTCGTGGTGGAGGTGGTGGGGTGGTTGAAAAGGGAAAAGGCTGCTCTCGGCTTCCGGCTTCGGCAACTGCGCTATGAGAAGTGAAGAGAGAGAAAGGATGCTGCCATATTATTGGATGAAAATTCTTAAAAGGGCAAAGAGGAGAAAAAAATCATGACGGGGCAAAGCACTTCAATGTAGATCATCTAATTGAAAGCCTTTAAGGTATTAAAACATTTACAGTGATTGGATGATTATATATATATATATATATATATATATATATATATATATATATATATATATATATATATATGTATGTTTACATATAACACGCACATACATATGGGACTCCTAGAAACGTCTCATTATTTTCAAAGTCTTATACATTCAAAAAAGTGTTACATGTGTAAATATAACTGATATATATAATTCACTGGAAAGAATTCATTAAAGTTTTTTGCTTACTCTACAAATTTTGCATGATGCCGAACAATGGTGGATTGATTAGGGTGCTGGCCTTCGGTACCGGAGTTCGTCAGTTTGAATCCCACTGTGGCAAGTATGTTCGTAGCCGTTTGGAATCGGCTTTAAGCAGTAGATCCCGATCTCAATAGCCCTCG
>CM063510.1:147344765-147372265 GCA_032207245.1 Pardosa pseudoannulata
TGTCATGCAAAAATTTTTTAAATTAATTTTTGTTTACAAACTTTTATATAGAAAGGTTTGAAAATATTTAGTATGTGTTTTGAATGTTCTTTTGACTTTCCACCGGAATTATTTTCCAGTTGCAGCAGAATACTTAAATTTGTGCTAATTGTCAGTCCCATCTGGACATATCAGTAGGTGATAACTTTTTTGTGTATATTCACAAATTTGTTTATATTATACTGGATAACTTTTCAGTAATAATTTTGTAATTAATCAATAATATTATGAGTCAACTTACTTGTTCTCCTATGATCTTTTGTTTTGTGTACAGTTTTCTTAATTGAGTTCCAACAATCTTTTCAATGGGTAAAATGCATTCATATTTTCTTGCTGTAAAAGAATACTGTGATCCTGAAAATATTCAAGGTTAGATTTTTACGGAAATAAATATTCTGACAATGAAAAAATATTTTTTACAAGTTTCAGTACTACGTCTAGATGCCACATATTTCTAGTGAGAATATTTATGTACCAAACTTTCGTGATTGCAGGGAACTAATTTTTTCGGATGCGTTCTGGATATAATATTTTACTTTTTACTTACAATTAAGGTCTTATCATTTGTCAACATGTACGTATTGCACTATCAACAGATTCAGTTTGACTTCTTTTTTCGTAGGATAAAACGAAGATATCTTGTGTAGAATTATTTTAAGACTCCTTTTCCCGTATGGTAAAAAGCGAATATCTCTAATAGAATTAGTTTAGGACTCCTTTTCATGTAGGGTAAAACGCGGATATCTCGTGTAGAATTAGTTTAGGATGCCTCTTCCCGTGGAATAAAATGCGGATATCTCGAGTAGAATTATTTTAAGACTCCCTTTTCCGTACGATAAAACGCGTATATCTCCTAGAATTAGTTTAGAACTCTTTTTTCCGTAGGATAAAACGCGGAAATTCGTGTGGTAGCGACACATTTTTAACCGATCAAATGACTTTTTACAAGTTACCGTGAACCAAAATAAATCAGTGGAAATGTTTTTGCTGTCAGCACATTATTATGCTGATTTTTGCAAAAACATTTCAGCTGATTTATTTTGTTTCAGGGTAACTCATGTTAGGGCCTTTAATCTATTTAAAAATTTCTCGATTACACGAGAAATCCGCGTATTCTTCAACGGGAAAAGGATACAAACTGAAAATGTTGCTTTACTCACATATACTCAACGAAATTGACAATACTGAAGGAAAATCTAGGTTCACAAAGCACTCTTAATTCAGATAATCTTTCCGTTTTTTACTCAACCCAGCTGCTCAGTTTAACTGGTAGTGAGTCGCTTAACACCGAAAATCTCCCAGATTATTAGCCGAACGATGGCCGAATGGTTAGAGTGCTGGCCTTCGGAACCGGAGTTCGTGAATTCGAATCCCACTATGGCATGGATGTTCGTAGCCGTTCGGAATCGGCATTAAGCAGTAGGTCCCAAAGTCAAGGTCAAGGTAATTGGGTTTAACGGAGTACCTAGCGAAGTGTAAGGTCTTCACGTTAACCTCCGAACGTAAGCAGAACAAAACATTAACTTAGGTCTAAACGCAAAAAGTAATCCAAACAAAAATTTAATACACTCCAGCTCACAAGAAGCGAGGAGGTGAGGACGTTCTCATAAAAAATTATGTGTAACCAACGCGTTGTCTAATTAGGGGATAATTAGACTGGAACCTTGATAATGACCATTCGGTATTAGCCCCCGTGTTGCAAAACGTAGACCGTAGCACTCCAAACCAAACCAAATCAAACTCCCAGATTTTTATATTTACTAAAACCATCACAATTTATATCTTTTAGGCTATTTTCGATAATTTTTCCAGTTTGTCTTTTATTGATTTTCATCTAACCTTCAAAAAATTGATGGATATGAGCAACCTTCTAATGATAAAATCTGTTAAAATCTAGTGTACCTTATAAACTTTTCTGCTAATGTCCCGTTTCACTTGAGGCGCCTCATAATTTTCAGAACTATTTCCTCTCCAATTGAGAGTTATAGGCTGTCGTCCATCCCTCGGGACATCCTCCAAATAACCGCGTCGGTTCGACCATTCAGTGGCGCGATCCTTTCCCGGGTTATTTAATAAGGGACTTGCGAACCAACTGTTGCCATTCGGGGGCAGAGTAATTAAATGCAAAATTGCGGAGATAGTTAGGGGAGAGCCGCGCGTGGGACCGGCCGCAGCTGCCAATTAATGCAATTATCCGGGTCTCCCAACCGCAGGTGGGGACGGGTTTAGAATGGTTGCGTCGGGTTACACACATACGCTTATAAATATTTGCTTATACGTAGAAAGTACAAACTGTTATATACCGGGTGTGTGCACTTGTGCACAAATCAGCGTATATATATAAAGATATAATATATGTGTGTATGTATACCGATAATATACTTCATGAGCATACGCGCGTGTGTTTGTAGAAATATACCAAAATTTATTGGCTCTAAATTTTTCCAATTTCAATTATTATTATTATTATTATTATTATTATTATTATTATTATTATTATTATTATTATTATTATTATTATTATTATAACGATATAATATATGTTTGTATGTATACCAATAATATATTTCATGAGCATACGTGCGTGTGTTTGTAGAAATATACCAAAATTTATTGGCTCTAAATTTTTCCAATTTCAATTATTATTATTATTATTATTATTATTATTATTATTATTATAACGATATAATATATGTTAGTATGTATTTTAATAATATACTTCATGAGCATGCGTGCGTGTGTTTGTAGAAATATACCAAAATTTATTGGCTCTAAATTTTTCCAATTTCAATTATTATTATTATTATTATAACGATATAATATATGTTTGTATGTATTTTAATAATATACTTCATGAGCATGCATGCGTGTGTTTGTACAAATATACCAAAATTTATTGGCTCTAAATTTTTCCAATTTTCAATTATTATTATTATTATTATTATTATTGCTGACCCCCATATAAGAGAATGATTATATTTCTAGGTATTTCATCTAACTAAAAAATGTAGCTAAATTTAAGATGCTCCGCCTAATTATGTTTTGCTTAAAATAGAGTACATTGTGTATCACACGTGATATACAAGCGTATAAAGTATTAGATGTGTAAATCATATGGGAATTACAAAACAGGCAAAATATTAATTTCCCAGCGGCCAAAAATAAGAAATTAAGTGATTGACTGAAATTGAATTCTTTTCATGATTCCAAAAATAGCCTGAAATAATAATCTATTTCTACTGTGTGGTCCTATATATAGTTTTCTAAATCAAGACATTCAAATTTGATATTCGCTTGAATTCCAAACAATAATTCAGGCGAATTATAAGCGAAAGTATGCGCATTTTTCTCTACAGCTATGCACAACCAACAGAAAAATATTTGCTTGGAATTTGACCTACAAAAGTAACGTGATCCGTTTCTGGTGTTGGAGACATTTTTACATGTTCAGAGACTCGATGCGTTTCTGGTATCTATCGGACGTATTTCATGTCTGTTCGAGATATCGGATCATGAGATATTGTAACTTTTCACAAAATATTTTGCCTAATTTCAATTATCAACTCAATACTCCATAACTAAAACCAAGCAAAAATTTAATGAATTTGACGGAAATATAATTATTGAGTATCAAATTAATATTTAAAACTAGGCAACTCTTCATACCTATGTAAACGGACTATCTACGTTGCCAAGAAAGCTTTGGCAATCAACCCTTTACTTGTCTGATAGGATAAACACATGTAAGGCTTTTTACTCCTATGTATCACAGGTGATGCACAATAAACTATACTTTATATGCAAGATTTTATATATTATAAACAATTGTATATGACTTGGAATATACAAGCGTACGAAGCATTACATGTATATGTCATGGGTGATGTTCAGGAGAGGCGAAGTGTTAAAATATTTAGACTACTACCGCAAGTGGGACACTAAAAAGAGGTTTTGTGCTTACACACAGGTATATGTATTGTGACGTACTGGAGTAAGGGTAAGCGAGGCCGTCAAGGATACAGCCTGAACATCTATTTAATCTTGATTAAATGATTTATTCATGGGAATAATTATATACATCTATGTACAGGATTCAGTAAATTCAATTATTTCTGAGATCTCGTGATGAGATAAACGTTAAAAATATAAAACACTTGAGTACAGTGAAGCTAGTAATTCTCGAACACAGGAAAAGTTCGCTAATTAGTGCCAGTACGGGACTCTGACACTATCATGTACCGGTCTGATGATTCGAACAGTTCACTTCTACATTGCGGATCAAAACGCGCAGAGTACGTATCTCCCTGGAGTTCGTTGAAAATCAAAATATGCAAGACGATACAAAAATGAGAGTAAGGTTCACTCTCAACCAACTTCAAAGCATAAAATAGAAAACTATTAAATGTAACAGTAATGAGATCCCTAATTCGAAGGTCGACTTCCTGGCAGAAAGCAGAGACGCTGGCGGTCTTTGAAGGAAAGCTAGCTAAGGCAATTCGGAGAGACGAGTGCACTCTTCTCGAGCTCCGCAAAAAATCCTCCCTATTGGCTCAACCAATCTTCTTATATAGGTGCCCTTGTTCCCTTCAAGTTATTCTTTCGGAACCTTCCAGAACCCGGGTGACGCAATTTTGCCGTCCAAAGACCCACCTGTATCAGCGGAGGCGTTTCCAGATGTGACCGAAGTTAAGTTAACCGATCAATCATCCTAAATACATTAGCGGTACCGTTATCTTTGTCTATATGTAGGGAATAGTGGACCCTACCGTCACTCGATTTATAATTATTATCAGAGTCTCTTGACGGCAATAGACATCATAAAGACGTAGATACACTGGCTTCGGCGTACTGATAGCATTTAGTTTACTTCCACTTAAGAGACTGCCTCTGTTTTGTTGACGGAAACCCAGTACATAAACGGCTTTGTTCGGACCACGCGTTCCTCCCTACCACTAACAATAATTGTCCGCTGCCAAAGGTCACCTTACATTCTTCTTTCGTTCGGGTCATGTAACTGATCGTGACAGCATGCAAGCATACGCATGAAATCAGCACTTATATACACCACATGAATATATACTGCAAGTGCACTTACATCTACGTAGATACACATACATATATTCAGTAAATTTATACACATATATTGCATTAAGCTGTCATTTATATACATTTGCAATATTGGACATACTTATGGGAAGGAAAATGGTGCTATCTACACAATCAATAATTCAGAGGATATAGGATGTTGTCTTTAACTGTCGCTTACAAATCTCGCCTTGCTTCCTCTGCGAGGCGTCTGGCTGCTAATTAGATTATAAACATTTCCTCACAAAAGACCAGCGCCACTGTGTTTAATACTCTTTTAAAATTCCCTTCTCTTTTTTCCCCAATTCTCCAGACGATACCCTCCTGTGCTTTTCGAGTTCTTTGTTTTGCAGACGGTTTTAAAACTTTTCCTTTTGCTAATTAGATTCCCCCTTTTCCGAACATCTCTGACTCTTCAAGTTTCGCGGAAAACCCCTCTTTTGTGTCGTGGAAAATCCCGTGGAAGCTTTAATTGCCCTAATGGAAAACGGGATCTCATCAACGGAGTGACGTTTTTGTCACAGGCCCCCTCCATTGTCGACTCGGGTGGAAGCGAGCGATGTTGTCTCGGGGCTCCCCGAACATTTCCGCAACCCCCCCTCTTTTAAATTCGAATGAATGGGGGAAGCGGAGATTTGTCGACGTGTAACAAAAGCGCAACGTTGTTAAAAGCTTGTTTGCCGACGGCACTGCATAAAAACGCTGGTTTCAATTGGAATGGACACATTCTGAGCTTTACACCCCCGCGAAAAGAGATGCAAGTTGCTTCCGTCTTTTGTTTACCCTTTCTTGCTTCCTCAATTTCTCTTTAATGACGTTGAACATCCCCTTCTTCCTCTAACAGTGTGTTTGTCAGATCGTCCAAACGAGAACGTCTGGGTTTGGTTTAATTCCGCTGATAGGTCGCTAGGTTAAAGCAAAATCCTAGTAGTTTTCTAAGCCGTCTAGCCTACAGCATCAATTGTAATGAATCATCTGGAGAAACGCTGTTTGGTTTGATTTGGCTGATTGGTTCTCGACTGCTTTCGTGGAGAAAATAGGGGAAATATTTCTGTTAAATAATCAACGTTTAATGATATCTTTAATAGACCAACTAATCTAACGTGGTTTGTTTGGTTGATTGGCCAGATTTCAGGTATCTGCGTGTAACAAAATGTGATCTGTAGTACTCTGAATAAATCAATCTTCGGTGGTGCTCTTAATGGGCCAGTTAAACCCATCCTTGGTTAGGTTTCGTTTGGATACTCAATCTTTTGAGTAACCGAACTTCGTGTTGTATCAGTAAAGCTTTAAAGCATTGTACCCATGACGATACCATCAATGAATCAGCTGAAGAAAACTGATTCAGGCTGGTTTGGTCGATTAGGTTTTATACTTTTTTGCATCAAAGAAGGAAACATTAGTACTATTAAGTAATTAACCTGTAAGGGTGTCGTCAATAGACCAGCTAACTAAACGTGGTTTGGTTGATTAACTAATTTTTGGTGTAGCAGTAGAATTTTAAACCGTTGTATCCATGACGATACCATGAGTGAGTCAGCTGAAGAAAACTAATTCTGGCTTGGTTTGGTTAATTAGGTCTCATACTTTTGTGCAGCAAAGAGGGAAACAATAGTACTGTTAAGTAATCAAACTTTAAGGATATCGTCATTACACCAACTAAACAAACGTGGTTTGGTTGATTGGCTTATTTTGAGGTAACCTCTTGTAGACAATTGAGACCTATAGCACCCTAATCCAATTAGTCTACAAAGGTACCGTTAATGGGTTATGTGAAGACATCTGATTGGGTTAAGTTTCGTTTGGTTACTCAAATTCGAGGTACCCCTTGTTCCAAAATATGAGCTGTATCTCTTTAAGTTAGCGTCCATGACTGTACAATAAGTTGAAGAAAACCGACCATAGCTCAGTTTGGTTGATTGGTATCGTGGTACGCTCGTGTAGCAATTTGCACTCATTAATTTACCACCAGACACTAGCTAAAAAGGAATAGTTCATAAATCAACGCATGAATCTCCCTCTTTTATTTTATACAACTAAATTGTTTGTTAATCGACTCTTAAGAAAACTCTAAAACAGATATTGTTCAACCTGCGACGAATAAGAAAGACGAAGGACTTGGGGGGAAGAGAGAGGGTTTCCTAGTTTTCAGAGAAAGATTGTACTGGATCTTCTTAGGGGTCTGACTGGACATGATTGTTTACAAGACCATCTCTACAGAGTTAGGGTGATGGATTCACTGGACTGTGTTTTGTGTGACTCTAGTTATGTAATGACTTTTCAACATTTAAATAATTGTGTTGCACTTTCCCAATATGAGGACATTGTTAAAAAGTATTGGAGAGCCCGTGAACTAATGGCTTAGGCGATAATTTTTCGGCATTTGTAAGATAAATAAATTTACAACCAGATCCGGAACACCACTATAAACGCCCATGTATTTTCCTTCTAAACGAAGCAATGTGCTCTTCAATAAATGTTTTATTGGAATATATGTTATTTATTTTCAGTTGGAACATGTTTTTGTCTAACATAAAAAAAAAATCCAGAGTAAAAACGTAGGTAAAAACCCACACAAATACACTTATAGTAAATGTAGTTCCAAGTTGCTTTTGATTTCATATCCATCATATCATCAAATTTGGTCTTATTCGTGGACAAGAAAGGAAGCAAGCCGACATGGAAAGGACAGCTTTGATTAGCCATCGGATGCTTCCTCCCCATTCCATTAGTAGGAAGGGTATCGGGTTCTAAGGGGAGGGGGGTTCATTGTTTTAAGGGAAAAGAGAGGGGTCGGGGGCGAACGTGACGGGGAATAATTCCCTTATGCAATGTAGTTTCCTTCCTACTGCTCTCCGCATTATGGACCATACTGCCATTCTCGGAACTTTCTGACCTCTGGAATAGAAGTTGGAGACCTCCTAAAGTATATAGAAATAAAATATACAGCTTATATCAGGGATTAGGATCTTAATTCGAACGTTTACCGAAACCGTGACAGCTATTATCTCCAACTGAATCTGGAAACTAGTAGAAAAATATCAACTATAGAAAGCTATTCTGTGTATTTATATATGTATATGTATGTGTATGTATATATGTATATGTATTTGTATGTATATATGTATATGTATGTATGTATATATATATATATATATATATATATGCATAATGTCTTGTTTGAAAATGAGGTTCTAAAAATTAAGGAAGTTATATTAAAAATAAGTGGTACTATTTAAAATCATGTAAGAGGAGATAGACGTACTCTCGGGTGGATGTACACAGGGAAAAAAGTTAATTGCGGAGGGCCTTAGGAAGGAAAGGTTTACGTAAGCAAGTTTTGGGCGCACTTTGAGTCGGAAGCTAAGCTGGGCAACACCCTCTACGCTACTCGAAGATGCAGCTGAATAAAGGAGTATATTTAATGGCGTAGCCATTAAATATAAAGAAAAAAGCTTAACGAAAGAAATGAATTCAATAAAGCATGGTTACAGAAGAAAAAAACTTGTGATTAGTTGCCTACATTACGGACTCCTCTCTCTCTCTCCTCTCTCTCTCTCTCTCTCTCTCTCTCTATATATATATATATATATATATATATATATATATATATATATATATATATATATATATATATATGAAAGGGTTGTGTTTGCATGATACTAATAGCTAGTAGCATCCCAAATACATCAGCCTTCAGTCTGTATCAAACAACCAATTATTTCTTCTTAATCTCTTACAGATAAATGTGTTCTGTAAGTAGCTAGATCTAGATTAATTCCAAATGGAAGGCAAGGTTCTATATATACATCCAAAGTAAGTAGTCTATCCAAAGAAAAATGTTATTTATACAGCCTTTTTGAAGTTTCTTTGGTATAGAATGGTTTTGGTTTCAGAGCACCAATGGGCGATAACTTACATATAACTTACAACCTATCCCATAGAGGACTTCTATTCTTCCAAAACATCTTCAGAGTTTTCAAAAGAAATCTTGATCCCTGCATTGCGAATTCTTCTTGAGAATCAGCCGAACGATGGCCGATTGGTTAGGGTACTGGCATTCGGAACCGGAGTTCGTGGGTTCGAATCCCACAGAGGCATGGATGTTCGTAGCCGTTCGGAATCGGCTCTAAATTGTAGGTCCCGGTCTCATTAGCCCTCGTGTTGCAAAAAGTAGACCGTAGCATTCCAAACCAAACCAATCTTTAGAATCACAAAAATGTGAGCTCCAGAAAACGAGATAAATAGATTATTTCGGGTTGTTACGAAATATATATTTTGTCGTAACATTTTACTGATGTTGTGCCTGAATGACAGTAATCAGCATTTAAAAACATTCTTTAAATATAATTCAGTGGCTAGAGTCCATTACGCGAATGATTCAGTTCTTTAAATTTCGCTCTCAATGCAAAATATTTCTTGATTTTACTGATATAGCAGAACATTGTTTTTATTTATGTTCCAAAGTCAAATACGCAAGTATACATATTTCATTCCACTTTGGCTGCGGAGAGATTCCATGCGCTTTTACAGGGGGGGGGGAGGAAACTTCGAAGGAAATGCAAAAAGCCTGAATATGACATAAAATATAGACACTTCCATTTAACGTTTCTCCCGAAAAATTTTATATTTTTGCGTAGACACATCCCCGGAAAAAAAAACTTTTATTAGAAAAAATTCGAACGCATTTTCTCCCCAGAAAGTGTCTGGCGTACATTCATAAATTCATCCTCTTTTCAAACACTATTCCCCGGAAGGGTGACAAAAAAAGTAAAAAAAAAAATTCACAAGTGCGAGAGTGATTTAAAGATTTCGAACTTTACGTTTTTCAAAATCCCAAAGAAAAAAAATTTTTTTTCTTAAAAAAAAAAATTTTTTTTTCTATTTAACCTCTCCCGATAGAATAAAATGGTTTAGACTTACACATACACATATGCCCTACTTTTCGAAGAAAATTTTCGCGGAATACTTTTTTCTTTTCTTTTCTGCGGAAAATAGAATATTCGAAGACACGGCTGGCAAAGCCCTTCTCCCCCCCCACCCCTCTACTCTCCACTCCTCCGTTCGGTTTCGAATTCTATTACGTCTTGTCGGCCCAAACCCGTCCGGTAAATGTTACGGGAATAAACTCCCACAAAAGAGGATAAAAAGAGGGAAAAATTCTAAATTCTTTTTAACCGAATCTTTTTGACGCCCGAGTTTACATCTATTGCATATTCAGATGTTTTGCGGGGCGGGTAGAACGCTCTTGATGGATAGGTTTGCCCCCCCTCCTCCTCCTCACCTCATCTTCTAACGTACCCTGTTCCGAAAGAAACACCCGTGGCTTAAAAATATAACACAAACGGGTAGAGAGTTTTCTGTGCATTGTGGCTTTCAAGAGTAGGTAGAGATGGGTTCATTATTATGTTTTTATAAAAAAAAAAATCGAACGAGAAGAAAAAGGTTTAAGAGAATAATAGTCTTACTTATGTATGATACTAGCATTACATAATTTTTGTTAACTGATATTGTTTTTTTGAAATTTACATTTTTGATTTATATCATAAAAAGTCATGATAGGTAAGCCAAACAGTATACGTTCTGAGAGTTATAGGTTCCAAGCTCGAGTCAGCCAGAGTGCCCACAGTGTTCATTAACAGTTGCTGTGACACATAAAATAGATTCGTGGTTGCTGTGTCCCTCAAGATCGAACAATACCTCCGGAGGTGGCAGGCGAAACCTGGAGATCTTATGCAGCCTCCACACTGTGGCCAATTGTTCACCACTTCCGGATGGTGACCTTGAACGATCGTTTACTGGTTTCATACACACACTAAGCCACTTAATGAACCGAGCGCGTGGATTCGCCCATAGGGTCTACTGCGCACTTCAGTTGCGCATTTGGCTGCCTTTGATTTATGAAGAAAAACAGCCTCCGAAGCCATCGTCCAAGAAGGCTATTTTATCGTCTGCCACCATTGACCACGATAAGCCATACCCCCTCCAGACGGTGGTAATGGTTTGCACTGGACCATAGTGTGGAGGGGCCTTTAGGCTTGGTTCCTGCTTCTAAATGACGAGAACCCAGAGGATGTAATGTGACTCACATCCGTAACATTCCTTAAGCTACACATGTTCCTCTGGTGGTACCAGATCAGTAACATCTTCACTGTTGTGATTAGTATAAATATATATTTCTGCATTACCAGCTGCATTGGAAAAGTTTTGTATGTATCTGCTCACTATGTACATCAATGCATAAACATATGTGTACATACATGCACTGTAACGATCCGTTACATGACCCGAACGAAAGAAGGACGGAAGGTGACCTAAAAGACCTTGAGCAGCTGACAATTATTGTTATCGATAGGTAGAAACGCGCTGACCGAAGAAAGCCGTTTGTGTACCGGGTTTCCGTCAACAAAACAGAGGTAGTCGCTTTAGTGGAAGTAAATTAAAAATTGTCAGTACGCCGGAGCCAGTATGTCTACATCTTTATGATGTCTATTGACGTCAAAAGACTGATAATAATTATAAATCGAGTGACGGTGGGGTCCACTATTCCCACATATGTACCAGTTAACGGTGCCTGTAATGTGTTTAGGATGTTTGCTCGGTTAACTTAAAGAAGAACTTCGGCCTCATCTGGAAAAGCGTCAGCTGAGACAAGCTGGTCATTTGACCACAAAATTTCTTGACCCTGGTTCTGCAGGGATATCTGGATATCTGCGGAAAGAATCATGGGAGGGGCAGCAGGGATCCCTATATAAGAAGATTGGCTAAGAGGAGAGAGATAATTTTTCGTTTAGCTCGAGAGGAGTCCACTTGTCTTTCGAATTGCTGAAGCTTGCTATTTTTCAAAGACCGCCAGCGTCTCTGATTTCTTCTAGGAAGTCGACCTTCAAATTTGGGATCTCATTCCCGTTACTTTTAATAATTTTTTACTTAATTCTTTGAAGTAGATCTCTGAGAGTGACACTTACTATCATTTTTGGATTATCTTGCATCCTTTGATTCCCAACGAACTCCAGCGAGATAAGTACTCTGAACGCTTCAAGCCTGAATTAGAAGTCATTTGTTCGGATCTTCAGACCGGTGGATTATAGTGTTAGAGTCCCATACCTGCACTAATTAACAAACTGTTTTTATGTTCGAGAATTCCCATCTTCACTGTACCCACGTGTGTATATTTTTAATGCTTATCTCAGCACGATATTTTAGAAGTAATTGAATTTACGGAATCCTGTATATAAATGTATATAAATTTTCACCATGAATAAATCAATTAATCAAGATTAAGTAGATGTTCAGCCTGTATCCTTGACAGCCTCGCCTACCCTTAGTTTAGTACGTCACAGCACATTCATATACATGTGTGTATGTATGTGTACACGCTAATTATTACACACATATATATGAATGTGTTAGTGTATGTAAGAGAGAGAGAGTAATAATTAGTACACCATCTTGGCGCTACGACAGTTGATTCGTCGTCTCGAAGGTCTTCTGGTGGCGCATTCGAATCTCGATTCAGGTTAATCAACGACACCATCGACTCCCCCTCCGCATAATTGAAAAGATTTCGATACGATTCGATTCATTTTTATTTTTCCCTCCGACTTTAACGAGCAGGACCGTCCTCGTATAAAGGCTAATGAGGTGGCATCGGGATCTGCCCTCTTCTTTTTATTTTCACGTCCAAACATGCGATAGCGTCCCAGTAATTAGGTCAGTGGCGACCCGGATTTTCTTTCACAATATGTTCTCTCTGTCTCTCTTTTTTCTTTTTTATATTTAGGAAGGGGGTGGGGGTGCTCGAGGGGGTGGTGGTCGTTAGCGATGTGCCTAGTGGAGAAAAACGATCTTCTTTCCTTTTCCCAAATATATCGTGCCACATAATCCAATTATTTCGCCTGCCCTGTGCGCTCCCGAGGAAGAGGATTCGCGACATACACGCAAAAGACATCGCGTGATTCGAAGACTTTCCCCACTCCCACCCCCTTCCTTTTTTTCCGAATCTTTTTGTGGAACGGTTCGTAGAGACCCAGAGGGGGAGGGAGTGAGTCCGGGGTGGGATTTCGTCGTCCGAGCCTTTCTGGACCTTTCAATGGCTTCGTTCTGGGGGGGGAGGTCATTATTTTTTTAAGGCTTCCGGAGTTGCCCCGTTTTTGTGTGACGCCAGGCGTGGAGAGAGACCGTAATCCCGGAGTCCTCTCCTCCTCATTTTACGGAGCACTTGAGCCCGAACCCGCATTTGTAGGTACGTAGGTAGGTGGGTGGGGTTAATCCCCCCAAATCCCTCAATTTTTGGGGTGCTCCCCGTGGATCGTGAAGTTTATTTCCGAGTTGGAAAGTCGTAGGGTTTCAACTGACCACTGGCTATTCCGGTTGTTAGTCGTAAAGAATCATTGGTAGACTACATGTCTGAGTTGGTGTGTGTATGTGTACGTATGTACAACAGACAGGAATTGTTGAAAATAAAGAAAACATCTGCACAGTTGAAACTTAATGATTTTCTTCGAATGTGAAAGATAGAAAAAGCAAATTGGAACTAAATTGTACGAATACATTCCAATGAAAAAACAGTAAATTCGCAAAATAACTAATGGTATTCAACTACCACATGTAAAAACAGGATCTGCAATTACATAGGCTGCACTTATATTAAGCTAGGCTATCCCTCATTTTCATGGTTGTTGCATCATGATTTAGGCTTGATAAATGTGAATTTCATATGCAGTCAAGATATAGCACATGGTACTAGACTTCCATAAATGCCTTCCTCAGATGTCCACTGATCCAGGCTTCTTGTTCTACATATTCCAACTCTTCTAGTTCCATGTGTTTTCAAAGTCATTTAAATTCTAACTATAGCCATGTCTCGCCAATGAGATACCAGAGACAATTTCCTCCTTTGGATTTAGAAATACTAAACACAATAAAGTATTGTAACGTCACTGGATACGCGGGTAGCGTGTGGGTATCGAAGTGGTTGTGACACGACGTACAGCTTATAACAATAACAAATTTTATTTTTGCTTAAATAGAAACTATTTACAAATTATCCGAATGGAAATCACAGGGCTCAGGTGAGATGGTATGGACCTAAAAGTGTCAGGTTCTAGGCGAAACTGAAAAACAATCTGCGGTCAGGTGCCGACAGATAAGCTGTTGTACAGAGGTACAACTGGGACTCCTTTAGTCCCACACAATATATATACAAATATATATATATATGTGTGTGTGTGTATTATACGTATATATATGTGGGTGTTTATACATATAGATATACATATGTATATATATATATATATATATATATATATATATATATATTATATGATATATTCAATGGTTGGTTGCAGTCATGGCCATGTATAAATGATAACGTTTCAGCTAAAGACCTTTATTAAGATAACTTTGAAGGACGGGTTCCCACTTCATCATGAGGACAGGACAAACTGAAGTGTCAGCTAGCATGAAGTTCTATGTACAAGACACGTAACATCTGGGTCAACATCTGTGGGAAAATATCTTTAGAAAAATCTGTCTCCGACAGCGTGTATCTCCTTTTTATTTGGAAATTTCCTAAATTGTCCGCTAGGGCCATGTAGGATTATAATTGGTCAGGCCCCTTCTCCGACGGCGTAGCCCCAGTGGTCAATTTAGGTTAGGGGTTAAAAAGGAGAATTCAAAATGACGTGGGAATTTTTAGCCCTTGATTTAAGTTTTGAAATCCCCTGAGAATTTTCCTTACATGTATATACATATTCATATGTGTGTATATATTTAAATATATGTATATATATGTATATATATTTATTTGCATATATATATATATATATATATATATATATATATGTGTATATATATGTATATATTCATATGTGTATATATATATGTATATATATATATATATATATATATATGTATGTATGTATGTATGTACGCATATATATTTATACACAGGCACACATACACATATACACACATACAGAATGTAAAAGAGAATGTGATACTTATAACGTCATTACTGAGCACTTTCACTTAAAACATGGTCGCTTCCGCTTTAATTCAGTGGACAATTTTCGTGGAGACCATGTTCTCTCCTTTCTAGCGAACGATTCCCGCTTTAGCTAATCCTTCTTTGAAGGTGCCCCCTCCCCCGCCCTCATTAAGAAACTTCTTCCTCACTCGGCGCGTGAGTAAGAGAGCAGCGTTTCATTTCCACGGCAGAGAAAGAGGTGAATCCCGATGCCACTCATTAGTTTTGAAAAATTTTTCCGATTCGCTAAATTCGCAGATTTTTAAAAACCCTCTCTTCCCCCCAACCCCCTTTAACAAGCGGGGGTTCCACAATTATGGTCACCCCCCTTGAAAGAAGATCCCACACGTTAATTCTGCCTCTGCTTCTTAATAATAACCCGAGAAACGCTCCGAGCAGCATAGAGAAGTGTGCAGTGCGCGTGCTAATTGCGCTAATGGAGAATTTCGTGCCACAACCATCTCCTCCCCCCTCCCCAAATTATACATCCTGGAGGGTGGTTCTTTTTCGTGCCAGTCCCTTTTCGAAAATTGTTTTCTAAGAACCCCTTTCCCTTATACAGGTATTGCCCCCGAAAGGTTTCTACCTTTCATTATGTGCCAGTGGCAATTCCTTTCAACCACCCCGCGTGGTGGAATGAATGCTTTCTTTCGTCTGAAAGACAATGTCTTCAGCCTTTTAAGAAGCTGTCATTGACAGATTTTCCGATGTAGGCTTATCCGTGTGACTGCAAATAATTCCTTAATTACCAGTCCTTCTAATTATTCCGATTCATATACATGGAACACCCAATTTATGCTCAGTCAACCCAAAGATTGCTAAAGGGTGTAAGGCAGCAATGTGTTCAGTGAAATAGTCGATAATCTACATTTCTTGTCAGTGTAATTACTGTAACTACAGAAGCATAAAAAATAAATAACCTCTAAAACTAAAAGTAACATTGTAATAACCCATTAACGCCCGGATGTTTCTGATGACTATATATTAGTAAATACCTAACATAGAAGCTATTATAGACACCTGGAAGTAAAACAAAATATGAAATTTAAACACCTTTAAATATGACATCAAGTCATCATTAGTGAGGAGGTGTCATTTTAAAACATAATAAGATGTCTTTAAAAAAAAAGAAAAATTTCGTGATAAGAGATTTATTTGCTATCATATATGAGAAAAGTACTGAAAAGAGATGACTTATTACAGATATGGCTATTCGCTATGATTTTGACCGGTATACTTTCAGAATACCGGTCATAATACGTTCCTATTCTAAGCTTGAAAATCACAAAATGCCGATCGAAATGACAAAATTATAGATAAGATCATATTTGAAAACTTAGGAGATTATTCATAAGATTAATATATATTTTTATTAAAAAGGAAAAATCGTGTCAAGAAAACAAATACTCAACAAACCATTTTTTGACTGTCCTCAAATGAGGACGCTGGGCGTTAATGGGATAATATTAGCTACATAAAGTTAAACATCAGTATTCATTCAAAATGCTATTAAATAAATTTTAAGCAAACGTTTACTGATGAACCAAGAAATTACCTTTGAGATTTTCCTGGTCATTTCCTGGTCCAGGTTGATTGCCTTTAGTCCATTAACGTATCTTCTTCTTCTTCAGAGGCATGACAGTCCAGGATGGGCCCTGGACTTCTCAATAAGCTTTTTTCAAGACATGCCTCTGGAGGCCCAATTCTTCCATTTTTTAGTTTAAGTACCTGAAGGTCTGTTTCCAGGCAGTCTGTCCATCTCAGTTTGTGTCTTTCTCGTCTTCACATTCATGTAGATTTTGCATCAAAGACCCTTTTTATTGCTCGGTTATTTTCCATTCTGATTAGATGGCTATGTTTTCCAACGTAACTTAGATTTTGGATAAGCATCGATATGTGTAATTGGCAGAAATCACTCAGCCATTAACCTTTCCCTAATCCAAAATGTATTTAATGACTGGTGTATATATACGTCTTTTGCACTCAATGCTTTAACTGTTTCGAACGCATATGTCTTCCTGCAATACTTTTCTTAGTACTTTTATTATTGTCATTAAATCCACTCACTTATACAACATTTAACATATAAAGATATACGCTTTACGAGACAGTTAATGCATCCAAGCGCAAAAAGTCTATATGTATACGCTCACGGCAGTTAAGGGGTTAAAGGGTTAAACGCAGAACTTGATTACAGTTAAGTTGGTCTGACCAATATATTTTAATTGTGATCCAGTGCGAATTTTATAAAATGAAAATGAGACATTAGGGGTCAATGAAATATAGAGTGCTCAGTATTACCACAGAGACTGAAGGCTTCGGTATATATATATATATATATATATATATATATATATATATATATATATATATATATATATATATGAATGGACAGGAATTGTTAAAACTAACAATAATTATGCATAACATAAATGTAGGCAAAGGCAGCGAGTGTTTACCGTACCAATACAATACATACTTACAATTATACGTTGTATAGAGGAAGTTTTGTAATCGTTTAAAAAATTTTAATGTATACTGTAACGTCACGGGATCCTCGGGTAGCGTGTGGGTGTCCAAGTGGTTATGACACGACGTACAGCTTTGAACTATAACAACGTTTATTCTTGATTAAAATGAGGTTATGTACAAATTTTCCGAATGGAAATCACAGGGCTCAGGTGAGCTGGTGCGGACCTAAAAGTCCCAGGTTCGGGGGGAACCTAAAAATAAACAATCTAAGGTCAGGTGCAGACAGATACCGTTGTACAGACTCCTTCAGTCTCACACAAAAGTAGAGAAAAGCTCTCTAAAAAAACCAACCACAAGTCGAGGCCTACGTTCGTTCTCGTCCTGGGACTCTCTGGCGAAAAACTCTCGCCGACTGACGTCACCTTTCGCTTCTTCTCATTGGCTTTTCCTTCCCGTGTCGCCGTCTTGGTTCTTTCTTTTGCGCCTCACAGTCTGACATTTCGGGGTCTCATCCGATCTTCCAGTCACTTAGGACACCTCAAGGCGTGGTCGAAGCTAAAACCCTTTGTAGTATAGTGTCAAAAATAGAGACAGAAAGTCGCATTTTACTTGGCTTTTACAAAACTTCTACGTGAATCCTATGGGGTGTAGAGACGTTACAGTGAAATTATAGATTTCTGTCAACTTTCGGATTACTTCAGCTTATCTGCTGCCCAACGATGACCGAATATGTAGGGCGTTGCTGTTTGATACCGGATTTCGAGGTTTAAAATCCCACTGATGCCATTGTTTTTAGTAGTCTACTTTAAGCAGTAGGTCCCGTTCTCATAAGCCCTCATGTTGCTAAACAATACGCCGTAGAGTTATAAACCGGTAGAGTTTGTTGGTTTAGTTTCAACTCCAGTCATAATTTCTGGGCTATGCGCATTTTTATTTAAATTTAAAAATTTACTTGTTAGAGTCATTAAAAGACTGTGCTATAGTGTATTCGAACAAAGGCATGACTATTTAAAATAGTTTTCTTTGAGTGTAATTGAAATTTTAGTGTAGTTTACTTCCGATTTTTCTTTTATCTAATGTGATAGCTTCATCTGATATACTAAATTTATTTTAATGTTTATAATTTTAAAATAGCAGTAATCTGCATTTCTTTGTCACAGCTGCTTGTAGTTTTCATATTTATACAGAAATTTTTTTTTTTTATCCAAAGTCTCGCTTATATCCTGCTTACAATTACGTTGCACAAATCTATAAGTTAAATATAAGAAGAAACTTCATCTTATATAAATAACCGAAAAACATTTTTTTGGGGGGAAGGGGGAGGGGTTCAACGGAGGTTAACTATTTTTTTGTATTTTTAAATTAATAGCAAACGCTGTTAATAGAGTTAAAACGTAATTAAATTGTATATATTTATTATCTACAGTGTCTCTGTTATATTTATGCTTACAAATTAAAATCAGAATGTTTCTTCTCTCACTCCACTTACGAGATCAGTATTAAAACGTTTTTCTGAAAGTTGTTTTTATGTCTTTAGTAATAATTAGTTTTCCGTTACTAATTATTAATTAATATTTCTTTTCCTTTCTAGGTAAGTACCTTTTATTCCATTCTGGATGAGAATTCGTTCTTCGCATGTGAGTACCTCGATTATTTGATTAGATTGTGATGATTGTAAAATTTGTATAGTGTATATAAACGAACGATTTATAAATCTAATAAATTCAAATTAATAACCATATCAGGGGAAATAACAAAGCTTTTTTTATATCTTAAATAGCAAGAGAATTAAAGAAAAGTAGTTAAACATTCAGTAGGTTAATTAAATGTTTAAAATGACCAAAGAACTTTGTAATAATCCTCTAGTATAAAATCCTGTTTAGTTGCACAATGTTCAAATGTTCCTCTCGAACAATGGACGAATGGTCAGATTGCTGATTTTCAGTACTGGAGTTCATGTGTTCGAATCCCACTGTGGCATGGATGTTCGTAGCCATTCGGAATCGGCTTTAAGCTGTAGGTCCTGGTCTCATTAGCCCTCGTGTTGCAAAAAGTAGACCGTAGCACTCTAAACCAAACCAAACCAAATCAAACCAAACCTGACCTAATATACACCTGACTGGATTGCATGGCCATTATCAGATCGCAGATCAGGTTTCGAAAACGCAAGTTGTAACTGATGTACACACATAGTTCAGGCCAAATGCTAGTTCACAAAACCACTTGTTGCTTGCTGAGAAAAAAATATTAAGAAGTTTTTTAGCCCTTTTTACTAAAGATTAGTAAATTGGATACCCCTTCCTTTATCGTTGATCACTATTTTATCAAAAACAATTTAGTCCAACAACTTCCGTAAAGTGTTTTCAATCCCGGGAAATAATTTATACATTAATATCAGTGGCATAACAAAGGAAATGTTGAGGTTGTAACACTCTCCCCACAAAAATTGTATACATATATTATACCTGTAAGGATTGCTACATTAACTTTCAGATGTTAAGTGTAACAAACCTTCCCTATGGGAAAATTTCTTGCTACTCCCATGTTATATAGTTCGTAGTTTGCACAGGGGCGCCTGAAACCACGAACACCCCTTAGCAAAAAGGAGATACATTCATGTTACTGATTCTGGAGACACTATACACCCTTCTCTTCGCGTCCTCCGAACACAGAATAGATTATCAGATTGTTCGTAGCTTTCACAGGGCGCCTGAAACCACAAACACTCCTCAGTAAAAAGGATATACATTCATGTTACTGATTCTGGAGACACTATACACCCTTCTCTTCGCGTCGTCCAGACAAAAACTAGCTAGTTCACCTAATATAGAGTAAAACATCAGACTAGGTAACAAGCTGTGGGATATGATGATTTTCAACACTGGCATACCTTTTAACCAGTAAGTGATTCCGTTTCAGGAAGTCACCTCCTTTGACGTAAGTGTTTGCAGCACACTTAGTAAGCATTGGTGGATGAAGGGTTTCGTTCTGTTTAGATAGTGTCGTTTCATATTGCTTTCTCTTCCTGGCACAAGTACGGTTCCAGGTCTAATATTCTAATTATCCAGCTTCATTTTTTTTGCCTCTAATATGCTTTAGAGACGTTACTTAGCAATTTTAATATAAAGTGGCAGAATGGTTGGTGTACTTTTTGAAAATCTTCTGTCCTTGACACTCCAACTGTCATGTCTCTTTTAGTCTGGCAGAATTTCTCAGAAGGGAATGCCTTCCATTTCTAGTATAAGGCTCTTTTGGTCTTCCTTAGAAAGACTTATTTATTGAAACACGCACACAAAATGACAACAAAAGATAAGGGACACGATTCTTGGGACGTATGAGGGTTTGGCATTACAAAAAGAAAATTTCGATGCCGCTGTAACCTGTTGAGAAACTGATACACTATTACCTAATGGTATACATCTGTGTCATTTAGTAGCTAGTATGCCATTAGAGGTTTATTTTGTCAATAATCTTGGAAAGCTCAATGTCGAAATTTTCTAACGTTACCACTACGACGTAAAGAATCTTGAAACTGAATTTGAGAAGCACCGTAAAGGTTGTGAAAGGAATCTCGTTTACACAACAACTGTCATTCGAAAAAAATTCGAATCCTCGCGTTTCACCCAAACAATTCCAATGTAGCAGCAAGAATTATTATTTTTTTATGTTTGGGGTGGGGTGAGAATGACGTAAAATTACGTCCGTCAGCAAAAAGTAGTTAAATTTTGAATTTTGTTTTAATATACGTAGTGTATATTAAAACAAAATCCATTGAAGAATTGTGAGAAGTATTGAAGCACTGTGAGAAGTATTGAAGTGCACTACATTTCACTATACTGAACGATTAATGTAAGATATAATAATTAAAAATTATTTCATTCATGGAATATTTTTATTGAGAATAATATATACGTCTGTATGTATGTATGATTAAGTTTATTCTGAGTTATGAATCTATCTGATAACATTGACAGAATCAAAGCAAATATTTAACGACGTCTTTTTTGATAAGACGAGTATAAATGGGAGATGCATAATTTAGATAGATTAAAAGAAGACACACAGAGCATCTCCACAGTAAAATACAATTTAGAAAAATTATTAGCGTATTAAAATTCCTTTTCCAAGTTATATGATCTATTCGGCATTGAGACTGGACCCTAAGGTCTCCCCCTTACTTCTGAAGGCTCCGTTTCCGTCAGGAGCACCTCTTTAAAACTCTTTCGTCACCATCGACGTTATTATTACTACATTTCCATGAATAATGGATGCCACAAAATTCCTCATTAGGTTTGAATGAGAGAACAGTGTGGTTTTTTCTTTTCTTTTTTGTTTTAATATTCTTGTTTTCGTCTTCTAATATATTCCAGAACGTGGAATAAATATTTATTATTTTGGAAAAAGCGCCCCGGATGATGAATAGCCGCTTAATGATTTCGGTTTTTCATTTTCGTCATCGATTAACAGATAAGCAATCGATTCCATTAACGAACCCTAATGAGTGGCTGCTTTGACTGGTAATTGGAGACCATTATGGCGTGGTTATTAATGGACAGACGACCAAAAATGGCGCGCGGAGAACAGTTTTCCCGGTTTCATTTTTCTTCTTGTTTTCAAAAGTGTTGCGTTAAAGGGCACGTGATGAATGGCCGACGCTTCTGTTTAGGGGGTCTATCTCAACGTAATTGTTGCGTATACGTTGTCGTAGACTCGACAGAGCTTTTTTTCCTTCCCCTCTGTTTTTCTTTTCTTTCTTTAAAAAAAAATAAAGAAAAGATAAATGATTGTTTCACTCTCCACTTAACAATGTTTCATATCTGTTTTAATACTGTCGAGTTCCAAACATGTAATTAAGAAACCATTTTTTTTCTCTTCTTTTCCTTCTTTTTTTGGAATAAAAGAGGGGAGCGGAGTAGAAAAATATAATCCGCAAAAAAGATGAAACATTGTTGCAAAAATTAAAATAATATCGTTAGCCTGTATACGGCTACGTAAATAGCTACGTACGTAAATATATATATATATATATATATATATATATATATATATATATATGCATATGTGTATATGTATGTATATATACATGGTATATAAATAAATATATGTATAGAAGCTAAAATATTATAGCCGTTACAAGAAGTTTTTAGCCACTTTATTTAAATGAGAAAAGTTCTGATTCTTGGTGCGTTTTGTTAATTTTCTTTGATAAGATTTACATTTTAATAAATGTAGAATAATTATATGATAAATATATATTTTTGAAAATTCTGTCATTCCTAGTTAATTATATGGGACAATTATATAAACTTAATAGTAAATTTCTATGTATTATCCAAGTTAAAGATTTATTATGAGAACGCACTGATGCGGTGCGGCCAAACACTACCTTGCACGCATGCAGCTAACAGCCCCCAACAGGCCTTGTATGTATGTATATATATATATACACACACACACACACACACACACACATATATATACATATGTATATATACTATATACATATCTCTCTATCTAATATATATATATATATATATATATGTTCATATTATATATATAATATATAAACATATATATACATATATATATATATATATATATATATATATATATAAATATATATATATATATATATATATATATATATATATATATATATATATATATGTATATTACACTATCATACACATACACATACACATATATATGTATATATATATTATATACATATCTATTATCCTATCTATCTCTATCTATCTATATATATATATATATATATATATGTATAAATATAACATTCGCCCATATATACATCTGAAATGATGCAGGCATTAATAGGTAAACAGAGCTCCATCTTGACTCTTAGTATTCTCAATGTGGTAAATGTCAAACTTAAGTAATTCTCCAACTTTCTGTCTACGGAGAGAGGCATGCTTCTCACGTTATGTGTCGTTCTTCCTTTTTCGAAAATTTTCCAGCACGCCGACTCCAGATTTATGACGCGTTCCTTCCACTCCGGGGCTCGAAGGGGTTGTTCTTCTCCCTCACGCGATGCTCCCATCTCTCACGTGTCAAGATGCACCAAGTGAAAGTTCTTGGAACAAAGTTCATATATTGTGTCGTAGGAACTATCCATTCGAACCAACGGATTTTTAGTTTCTCGTGGAGAGAGATTCGGAAAGTCTGTGGGTCTAAATAATGATGCATAGACATGTGTGTACTTTTATGTGTATTTAGTCATTCATACACACGTGTGTGTGGACAATACTATCCATTCCTCAGGCCTGACGTAAACAGAAATGTGCATAGCAGAGGAACCAGTCATATTCTTAAGTGAGGAAACCATAGTTTATTTTAAGTCCAACACCTGTTAATCGTGTAACAAGTTTCCAGAAAACTTCCCGACTTTACACAAAATGACTTCTCATTGTTTGGTAGGTTCTCAGTACCGTCGCCAGTAGGCCTGCCAGTTTTATATTTTCTTGTCAGATAGTGGGTATTTATTGGTGGTGTGAATTTTTAGCAATCCTTTAAACTAATTTCGAGGATTTTTAATTGTATAGCTTAACTTTTCAAGGAGGAACTAATTTACAACGTTAACCTCATTTAGCTATGAGGATTGCCGAGTTGTTTCAAAAAATCCAAAAGTAGATTTTTTTTCAACATACATGTTTTATTCCACCCAGAACCAAAACTACCATAAGACAACTAAATATACAAGTAGGATTATATATATATATATATATATATATATATATATATATATATGTGTGTGTGTACGCACATGCTCATATATATACACTGTAATGTACTGGAAATATGGTAGGCGAAGTCGTCAAGGAAACAGGCTAGAATACTGTTTAATCTAGACTAAATATTTTATTCAGGTGAATAAATTATGTACAGCTATGTACAGGTTCAGTAGATTTCTAAATATTCTGGGATCTCGTGCTGAGTTAATAGTCACACAGTTAGGATGCGTGGGTACTGCGTACAATGTGGCTAGGGCTTCTAAATCACTGGAACAGTTCGCTAATTAGTGCTGGTATTAAACGTTGACACTATCACCTCCGGGCTGACGATTAGTACAGTTGGCTTTCACATCAAGGTTCGAAAGCTCAGATTTCGTATCACGCTAGGGTTCGTGAAGGAAACTCGGGATGCAAGACGATCCAAGATGAGAGCAAGGGTCATTCTCAGCTACCTACTTCTATGCACGAAGTAGAAAAAAAATAGTAAAATAACGGGATTGGTATCCCCAAGTCGAAGGTCGACTTCTTAGCAAAACAGAGAAGCTGGCGGTCTCTAAAACAAGCAAACTCCGGAAATCGGAGAGACGAGTGACTCCTCTCGAGCTCCACACAACAGCTCCAAAAGAAGCCTCAATAAGAAAAAGCCCTGTCTTGGCTCCGCCACTCTTCTTTTATAGCGGTCCCGGTTCCCTTTACGCGATTCTTCTGGAAACTTCCAGAAGCAGGATGATGCAATCTTGCGGTCACTTCCCGATTGAATCAGCTGTTTCATTTCCAGATGTGGCCGAAAAGCCGTCTTTAAATCAGCCGATCCAAACAACTTTCCTTTTTCGCTACCGCAAATGGGCGCACATGTGGCACTCTAATAATTTCCAATCATTTCTCCGAGTCTTTTCACTCAATAGTCTCATAAAGTCTCAAACGCGCTGGCTCTAGCACACGGACAGATTTCAATTAAGTCCGGGACCCAGTACACAACGTGTATTGTTAGGCACCCCGGTCACTACCTACCGCTAACCGTAATTGTCCGCTGCGAAAGGTCACCTTCCGCTCCTCATTCTTTAGGGTCATGTAACGGATAGTTACAACACACATACACACAAACACAGGTTAATAGATTAATGCGTATATACAAAATGAAGGTTGCTTGCCTCATCTTGAAGAGATTCCCGACCGGATATCTCTGCCCTGCAGTCTTGCTGAATGGACAAGAAGCACAAAGATATAAAGACGAAGGAATTTTTTAAATTAAACTATCGTAGTTTTTTCATGTTTACTCTTACGAATGAAAACTGTACTAATTGTTCGCAAACACTGTACATCTGTTTAAATAGCTGTTTATGCCTCAAAATTAGAAAACACCTATAAGTATGACGTAGCTTAAACGCCAGAATCTATTTTTATCAATGCATCTGGAAGTAGTTAACAGGAGAATATTCGAGATCATTCGCTAGGGTTCATAGGAATTCCAAAATGACCGGACTGATTTTGATGGAATTTTGCATCTTAATTCAGGTATACTACGGAAGATTTTAGGGAGTTCAAAATCAGTTTGAAGGGCAAGAACATGATGCAGTTGGGGAATTTTTTCATCTCCCTGCTATCTGGCGATAGTACATTATATAGGCAGTTTTTGAATAACGTTCTAAAAGAATTAAAATCTTTGAGGTAGCTTAATATATGTAATAAGTTATAAACATGTGCTTTATATTACTATAAGTTTGGATGTTTTTATACTAGGAATATTGTAGTTGTCTTATTTTTTTTTTCAATTTTCTGTTTAAGTATTTTTTTAAATCGCCATGCAATCCGTTGCCATTGGTAACAAAGTCATCGTATGAAATATTTAATGTTTTATTTTCCTGGGGATTGTATATTTTCGAGTACTTCAGTTCTCTTTAAATACATTCGACAAAAATGTAGTTAATTTTAGGTTAGTAGAGTTGAAAAATTAATAGCCAAATATCGCCAAACAGCCCTTTATTTCTTTGTATTGAGTTTATGGAGGACGTGAAATTTAAAATCTGTTATTCATTTTATGAAAATGAGTTGCTTTTTTTTCTAATTGTTTATATTGCTTGTATGTAATACAATTGGTTTGGTTTGGAAAGCTACGGTCTACTTTGTGAAACACGAAATACAGTTGAGAAAGTAATTTTAATTTGTAAATGAATATGATGTTTATTCGGAAGCCTTAATGACTCGCGCCATAGTCTGGTCACGAAGAAACTAACATATAAAAATGAAATTTCCGAAAATGTTTATCCTCTGTACAAATCCTCCTTTTTGAATGTATCAGTCAGAATCAAGTTTGATGTCGTACAGAAAGTCGTAGATTTGGACAATGTACCACAGCGTTTTACGGGCGACATGTTCATTTGCATATTTATTTCTGTGATTACACAATGGTATTACAAAATTTATTAGAGTAGTGCTTCGCGTTCCCAATACCCAAGGCTGAGGTTCGGTCTTTGTGCTGGACGAGGTTGACTTCAGTGGGTAGATTAATTAAGGACCAAGCATACTTAGGAACTAAACACTAGGGGTTCCACATAAGGTTAATCATCTAGCCGGGATATATACTGTGCATCCCAAGACTCTTGGCCTCGAAAATATCAGCACTGTAGTTCATGGCTCCCAAGTTAGGATGTAGTGCCGAGAAGAATATGTTTCATGTAAGATCATTATATATTCTCATAAAAATACCGTTAAAAATTAAAAATTTAAAAACTTGAAATTCAATGTCCCTTGTTCTTTCTGTGAACCAGTGGTTCTTAACCTTGTTTCTCTGTGGCACTCTTCTCAGGAGAAAAATATACTTTGCACCGCATAGTGGAGAGACAGGTGGAGGTTCCACTTAAGATTGCTCAACTAACCGAGACATGTGGCGCACCTCAGGGCCCTCAGCCTTGATAAAGGAGACCAGCACTGTAGGCCAGGGCACCCAAGTTAGGCTGTAGCACCGGAGAGTTCTAGTTTAAACTGTCATATTCACCAAAAATATGCAGAATGGGAAATATATTTAACATTTTCATCACTACGTCAATCTATGGTAGTAGTTCTAAAACTTTATTTGAGAAACCTAAACTTCCGTGGTAGAAGTGTGGACACAAAACGAATGG
>CM063510.1:147387265-147397265 GCA_032207245.1 Pardosa pseudoannulata
ATAAGCGCAAAGGATGATGGAAAAGGAGAGTCTAATTTACTTTATTTCAAAGGTGGGTTCTTTCTAACACCGCACATTTTTTCTGGACAAAATATAATCAAATGCCATAGAGTACTCTTTCTGACACAAGTACATCCAAGAACGCTGACATAATTTTACAACATAAACAACTTACTAAGCGAATTAAATGCAATATCACGCGAAAACATGTTCTTGGAGGCCAACACCTGAAATTGCTGAATAGACAGTTAGTTTATAGTTTTATGACACAGGAATGTTACAGTACACACACACACACACACACACACACACACACACAGATATTTTATAATTATATATATATTATATATATATAAATATATATATATATATATATATATATATATAAATGCATACACACACACACACACACACATATATATATATATATATATATATATATATATATATATATATATATATATATATATATATATATATATATAACCAAACTATGGCCGAATGGTAGGGTACTGCTCTTTGGCCCTAGAGTTCATTGGTTCAAGTTCCGCCAGTGACATGGATGTTCGTAGCTATTCGAATTTGGCTTTAAACTGTCGGTTGCATTTTCATTAGTTCTCGAGAAGCTAAACAGTAGACCTTAACCCTCCAAACCATAACAAATCACACACACACACGTACACACACATATATATTAAACAGAGTTGTGAAGAAACTAGATTATACTCCGTAAAACTTATTCATCTTAAAATAAATAATAAATACTTCTTCTCATGTGTATCCCGCGTTTATATTTGAGACATACATAAATAAACGTTCGAAAGCGGAGATGGCGAAAAGAAATACCTATTCTGTCCGTCCAAATATACTGATATATATGCATACATCTACGCCGAGTCACACGCTTCATTTTTAATGCAAACCTCTCGTCTCGTTCGAAAACACTTGTGGAACTTCATGGATAATATTTAACTTACTCCCCCCCAAAAAAAGGGCTTCCGATAAATTTCTCGGTTGACATTCGTTGGCGCTTGTCGTTACTCCTCCCCTCCCCTTTAACCCCACCACTTGGGTGGAGGTGCGGTGGGGGAGGGGTTGCGGTTATTTGGACACTTCTCCGAACCCGTAACATCGTGTCAGATGTTTAAAAAACTTCCTGTCGTGATTTTGTCGTGGAAGCGGGAAAAATGAAGCGTAAATGTTTGAAGCGGTCTCGCAATTTTTCTTTCCGAGGAACCACTTCAAAGCGGCGGATAGGTCGCCGTGTGCCGTTTAGAATTTTCCCGTCGGTGGAGTATATGTGGAGGAAATATTTTCACCGTCGTAAAAATTTCATTTCTACATTTTTGCCGTAGATCGACGGCAAGCCACCTACGGATATATCTTTCGCTAATATACTTCGCTGTACATGTTTTATATATGAACGAAATTGTAGAATGCTGACGCTCAAAGTTGAGTCAGCTGTTCTCAGTATTGTAGATTCCTCAATAAAAGTAGATTAACTGTAAAATAAGATTCTGTCTGAAATGTTTTACAATCTCCAAATTCTGGAAGCATACAATTATATAATAGATCGAATGGCAAATACCTTTGTTCGATTTTAATTATCATTAAAGAACGATTAGAACTAATATGTTTTCTACTATGCCCTCTTAGATGTTATGTTGTATTCAGAGCAATTTAATCACTATATTTCAGTTAATCTCGTTGACTGTCATGGGGGTCAGAGCTAACCCTCACTCGACTTTGCCACAGTGCCGTGGGGGACATCGGTGACTTGCGACGCAGCGAATAATAAAAGTACGTAATTATAGTAAATATGGATGCTGATACACTTTTCAATGATACCATTGTTATTAAATTGGTTTGAAGAAATTAATGCAATATACAGCGTACAAAAATAATTTTATTAGTACATGAAAAATATACATTTTATCAGTGTTTATTTCGATGAGTCAGATTGAAACATTCAAGTACAAAAAAAAAAAAAAAAAGGAATCAAGGCAATCGGAACAATGTCACCATTTTTTTAGTCAAATTCTTTCCTACTGTCCTTCCTAGCAGCTCTTTGAATGCTAAAGAATGAGAGTAATCACTTAGCAATCGAAACACGATTGTTTGAAAAAAAGGACAATCGTAACAAATGCATACCACGTCGTGGGAGTACCGGTTAACCCCCCCCCACCCGAAAACTGTTTCAAACATGATTTTATAAATCATTTTATCTGCTGCAAATAATATTTCAGCGTATGCATCGCATAATGAAACGTTCACATAGGCACCTTGGGCAACCAGCGAAAATGCGTCTGGCATTCAACGTGTTAAGATTCTCAACCTTTATTTTATTTTCAATTTCTGATGACAGACAACCTATTGTGGAGTTCTTGCCGCATGCCTCGAAGTACAATGTCCAACTTGTTACCGGCGAGAAAAACAGCTAATGTCCTGCTTCTGTTTTCGGGCAGGTGGCACCTCGGTAACAATGGGATGGAGCCTTAATGTCTGGGGTTGTTATATTATACCATAAAAGCGATCACGCTCATGAAGGCTTGCTGATAAAAATTAATATCGAGGCATATCGATAGCCCTCCTCACCTCCCCAGTGTAACGTCACAGCTCTAAAATAGGTAACTTGGGTAGCGGAATAGTCGAGCAGGGTTCTTCAAAAGCCTCCTGAGGATGACATCATCGAACACAAGCGAGATGGAGAAGAAAAAAAAGGATTTATTCTGGTATATGCAAATATTTACATCATGTACATTATCGGCAGGGCTCATTCATCCTCGCCCGCTGGAGAACAACTCTCAGCGTCTTCTCCCACACCAAACCACGTATGACCCTCGTGACGTCACTCGAAATCCCCTACACCCCTCTCTCTGTCTTTCTAGAGGAGAGGTTAGGGAGGAGAGAATGAAGGCATGGAGACCCCCCCAGATAGCAAAGAACACGTTCGACTGACGTCATAGCGAGCCGTAATACATAAACAATTCAAAATAGTTTTCAGTAGCTTGATGCTACACCAGCCTATGAGAGCCCCGGAAAATGAGTGATGTCATGCTTTATCGACGTCACTTCAAGGGCCCGCTTTAGGGACTTGCCCTGTTAGAGCCAAATATATTCATTAGTGTTGTTTTGCCAAACCCCCATGAATTGCAGAACTAGAGGGCTTGGCCCAGGCAGTTCTGTGCCAACTACATCCTGTGATCCTGTCGTCTCAGATCTTGGTTTTGTTTCGGAAACGGCGGCCGCTTGCAGAGCGACGTGTCCAACTCTCTAGAGAGAGGTAAGCCTTCGTGAGTCATGGGAAGACTTTATCTTCTTTTTTGTGGACTTGGTTGGCGAGCCAAGTCTTGAAGCCAAGTCTTATTAGAAGCTAAGGAGAAGGTTTCTCTTCTTTTGAGGTTTCTCTTTTTTTCTCTCCAATTTGCCTGATCATAGATCGACTTATTTTCTTTATTGCGGACCCGAGAAGCAGCGAAAGCAGTCTACACCGGTATTTGACATTCAAGAATTTCCTTCCGGTGGACCTTTGAATATAACTTGTAAATATACCCATTTAACCAAAATCCCACTGTAAACGGAATTTTAATATCTGGTTGTCTGAGTGGTCTCCCTGATCACCTGTGCACTTCGGTCTAGGTGATCCCTAGAAAACGTTACACTATCTTCAATAGTTGGATGAGTTTATTTATTGTAAGTTTGTCTGCTAATAACGGGTTCTTACAGTAAGTTATAAAATTTAAATAAAGCATAAGAAGTAAAAGTGAAATTCAGTCGACTAGAATCATAAAATGATCTATCACCATTATTAGACAACTGTCGTTAGACTTAGGAACCAAGCGAGATGGAATGAACGGTCTCCACATTATAAAACCGACATTCTACAACAGCACATACACACACCTGTCTAGGTACCCAATTACTTTAACCAAATCGTCTGCGGGTCTCATTAATCAGAACAGGTGTGTAACGAGCCCCTCTCTCAAAGTCCCCTCATCGATTGGGGCCCCGGGTATGTATCGGAAATATCGGGAAAAATCTTGGTCTTAGTGAGAAGGGTCCCCTTCCACCCCGGGGTTACGCACGCCTGCACACTGCCAAGATGCTTCCGTGTAATGGCGAAAGATCGCGAAGAAGGTGACGTCATTAACGCTTCATTTCTGAACACGAAGTGTGTCATTATGCGGGTGCTCACCCACCCGACCCACTCGATCTCTTATAATGGGAAGGGGAAGGGGGATGAGGAGTCTCGTTACCTCTTTGGAGTCTACGACACCGGGGCCGATCCGTCCCTAACGAAGTGTGCAAAGAGGGGGGTGGGGCCTCTTAATAGACACGCCCTTCAAACTCAACGTATTGTTCTCCCTGGCCTGGGGGAATCTGATTTTCCCCCTTTTTACCCCCGCGGCCATCTTGTAATTCAATCTGTGAGAAAACCTCTTAACGAGAGAAACCCGGAGAACCGGAAGTTAAAGGGGGTTGAGAGGAGTTGAGGGATTTTTCTTGCTGACGAGGTATTCCCCTTCGCCATCGACCCACCGCGTTGGCCTCGAAGGCCCTCGAAGAAGTATTCGTCAGCGAGGAGTTAAGTTTTCCGAACGTTCGATTGTGTGGCAACTTTCAGTGCGCGGGGGTCAAAACGATTCCTCAGCGATTTTAGCCTCGTTTCGAGAAAAGCGTTAAAAATGTGTCGCCGCCGGGCGGGTGTCTGTGTCTTAATAATGGAAAAGATGAGTTAAGAAAAAGATGCTGACTTCTTGGTGGAGTGCTCGACCCCCGATGGGATCTTTTGACCGGAGGAGTTTGGAATGTGGAAGGATGAAATGTGCGGACTGCGTGGAAAATTAGGGGACGCAGACGATATCTCGTCCACGCAATTGGAAACAATTTGGCTGCTGACAAGATTGCGTTTAATTATCCTGATTTATCCACAAGAAATTAGTGGCCTTCAAGTTGTCTCTAATCTCGACTGTTCAACCACTCAATTCCCATTCTGCTTTTTATGAATTCTGCAAGTTTGTACATAGGTTATATACTCCTAAATAGTGTTTTCCCATCATTGTAGATAATTACAAAGAAATAGCCACAACAATAGTTAATATTACTCCTAAACACTCATTTTGGATTGCCTAGCCATGGAGTTCATCCATTTAGTAGAAAGCAATCTGTTCAGTCAGGCTCCAACATGAGATTCGAAAACCCGTCATTTTGAAATCAAAAGAACGTGCAAAATATTCTCGTCGTGTTTGAGTGTAATCATTTTCACATATAGATACATACAGCCAAACTTTATTCCTCCAGCTCGTGCTATCGTGTTTTCTCAGTCAGACATAACTAAAAGCGGTCATTCTTGTTATGTTTTGGAGAGATCGTGTTCTCATATTGGCAAACCGGAAACATAACCCAGTTATATTCTTGAAGATTCTAGCGTTTTGGAATAATTTATGTTCACATATAAACATACATTCTCAAAGTTACTCATAACCCAGTGTTTTTTGTATCTCATAGAGTTTCCCAGTGATCTTGTTCACACACGGCCAAGCGCACACGGTTGCACATAACTCAGTTGTATCCTTGCAGGTTGTCACGTTTTGGGATGGTCATGTTCACACGTGGGTAGACATACTCATAGATGCATTTAACCAAGATTTATCCTTGTGGGTTGTGGTTTCGAGTGATCATGTTCATACACTAGCAGACATACAAATACTCATAACCCAGTTGTACCCTTGTAGATATTTGCATTTTTGAATGATCATGTGAACATACGGGCAAACGAGTATACATAACCTAATTGTATCCTTGTAGGTTGTGTTTGAGTGATCATGACACGTGCATGCATACATACAAGAACAGAGAAACCAGTACTAGCTCGTTGCGTTTCCAAATGATCTTGTTCACGCGCAAAGTATCCTAATTATATCACAAACCTCGTTTCTTTTGGGTGTAATCGTGTCGACAGCAGGACAGACATGTATAAACAGACATAAACCTATTTTATTCCCCTAGTTCTATACTAGTTGGAATGATTGTGTTCACAGCCCCGACAGAAGCACATAAGTGAAGATTTTATTGCAAAAATGTTTCTCGTGTTTTAGTTCAGAATTTAGGATGTCGATATTCAGAAAAAACATAGAGATCCCATTTTAGGGGACCATAATATTCTTTCTATACGTCATAGATGAAAAAATAAAATTGGGATTGTCCTCCCATCAGCCATCTCTGATACTCCCACATATCAGAATGAGTCATATAGAGCGTAAAGTAGAATCTGCTATGTGCCTTATGACGCAATCGGTAGTTGATGGATGCTCTCGAAGTCAAGGCATGTCGAATAGTTTATTTCTTTTACCTTTTCTTTAAGAAAGATGCAGAGAGTAATGGCCTTGTGGTAAAGAGAGATTTCGATACCATGACGATTTTAGGCGTACGAAAAAGCACTGTTGGAATGGTGTGTGATATTTTTATATGTAATATGAGTATTATAATAATTTGAATTAGAAAGATAGTTTGTAGATTTTATGTAGATATGATAAGTATTTGTCCAGTTTGAAAATCAAATGGTTGATTTAAAAATAATCAGAGTTATGGTGGAGGTTGCATGGTACTGCTAAAATGATTCCCTTAGAATATGAATATCCTTGTCAATAATGAATTAGTCCTTGAATTCCGGTTACGAATGACTGTATCTGTTCGGTTTCAGTCCAAACGGTCTACCAGAAAGTTCACTGCACAAAGTAGAGTATCTCAGGGGATATAAAAGTCGCGGAAATGAGTGATCGAACAAATTTAAGTAAAATTATTTTTCATCAGATTGGTTTGAAACAGCACAGCGATCTTTACGATTCAGATGATGAACTCCCATCTTTCAGGAAATTGTATTTTACTGGTGGCATCATTAATCTCCCTATTGCTCGTACAATTTTCCACTTAAAGGGATAAAGTAATCATTTTTAACTTGCATTAGGAAAATCCCCTCCTCCACGGCAGCCATTCTTCTCGGTTCTAAAGCGAGGATTTTAATCTCTCCCAGCATCGATAACTCGCGAAAGAAGGCGATCCACCCCGAGACGATCACGTGACTTGCCTTCTGTGTCTCACCCCTTTGGCGAGCGACTCTTCCACTTTAAATAACGATAACAAACCACGGGCTGACACCCGATCGTCTGCTAAGTACCGGAGTCCTCGCCACTCGAAGCCCCCCTCACCTCCTTCGAAATTGAAAGGGGGGAAGGAAAGGGTAGAAGCAGCACCCCTCCCCCTCCGCGTACGTGATCTGTCGGAACATCGCTTCTAAAAGGAACGAGGCTTGACATCTCACGCTGAGCTGTCATTCTTTCGAGTTCTGGGGGTAGAGCGTTCTGGATTTTTTCTTGTTTTTGTTCCTTTTTCGTTGGATCGCGGCACGTTCGTCGACCTCCCCCTCCCCTCACTCAAATGGAGAAAATCGAAAGGTGGTGCGGCGGTTGAACGAGATCCTAATCTCATCCTCTGATACCGGGCGATGGAACTGGCGACAAGCACCAACGATCTTCGGACTCGATATTCTTTTCGCTAAAGGGAAAGGGAAGGGGGTACAGGGAGCAAGATTTCGCGTGGTCCGAACTCTCGTCTGCGATTACCCTGGTAGTGCCGGGCACTGTTAAAAGCAAATATATTGAATTTTTTCTTTTGGTACATTTTTAGAATAAGATTAACGGTAATGAAAAAAATCCCTGAAAGTTACAATATATCCATGCATTCATAAGTGCTGTGAAAGCACCACGATGTAAATCACCACTTTTCTGGGACGCTATGATAGCGTGTTACCTGCCCGCCTTCTTTACTGGGGTAGGTATGTTCGTAGACCATTGCTGGTATGCATAGCCAAATAATTCCTCCAAATCTTAGACGGATAACGCAAATTTATTTATAAGATTGACGAAAAATTAAATATAAGACAAAAACATTTTCTCGGCGTCTCAGAACCTGAAGTAAGCAGATCAGATGGACGACCGTTCCATATCAGAAAATTAAAAACGACGTAGCGTTCTCTCACATCAAGACAGAGAGATCCCTCCAGGTCGCAGGCTCTATCTCGACTCTCCGAACTCAACTGCTGGCAGAACCTCTCTCCTTTCTTGGAGGAGGGGAATCAGCTTCTGGAAACTTGATCCCTTCCTAAAAGAGCAATCCTCCCTTCAGATGCACTACCGTCCTGCAATAATAAATAAGTAAATAAATAAATAAATAAATGAAAAGAGTGACACATCCTAAAAACCTTATCAGCCCCCTTAGCTGGCCGGCTCCGATTTTTCTTAAGAAACGCCGGGTGGAAGGGGTCAATGGGGTCAATTTTGCAGATATAGTGAAGGGTGTACATCTGCACAACACAGATCGGGGGTCAAAATAACTTACAAGTGCAGTTATTAGATTCATATGTGTCTCACAGAATCTCACAGGAAGATTTCACAACAGTATTCCCTGGGCCAAGCCCTCTAGTACTGGAGTTGCTATAAAATGCTAGAACATAGCACAAAATAAAAAGATGGGAAAAATGCAGTAATTATATATATACAATTATATATATAATTAGAAGCAGAAAGCAGGTAAAGTTCCCCGAAACTGTGTCAGCAGCCACAGTTCAGATCCAGACTCCGAAAAGAATCGGCCAATAGAATTCATGTCAAGTGTCCTTCCAATAGCAATATGTGAGCGGGAGGTCACACTTATAACATGCATTGACACTATTCAAGGGAATCAATGGTCAATTGGATCCAAGGATATTTCTGTTGATTTTCTTATCTCACTTGATCAATCGCAACATCTAGATCAAGATCATCAGCCTGTGCGTTTTCAAACAATGAAGCTGTCAACCAAAGAATGTTAAGGTATGGGCAGGAGTAGCTACAGTCTGATAGCAGTTTACACAAACTTTAATTCCCGACATATGTCGTAGAGCTCGAAGAGTACTACAGAGCCTAGTAAGACTGGACCGCCTTAGATTCGTAAAAGTTATTCCTTTTATTTTATCTATGCCAGTTTTAGGATGGACGATATATGTCATTGAGTAAGGTCTGAATGGCTCGAAAAGCAGAACGATTCGTCACCATTTTTTCCAATTCGAAACAGTTCACTTTTAAAAATGTTCTAGTACCCGATATCTAAGTGTCTAACAGCCTATTCTTGTTACAATACGAGCTGGATATTTCTGTAGTTTTGAATGAGTTCTATTCTGCCTTGGGTGTAGAAAGGTCCACTTCTTCCTGGAATGGCCAAAGTTGCTTTCTTCATGGGGGCATCACGAATAACTTTACATTTGTTAGGATTAGGCAAACCGAGTGTTGTATAAAGACACTTTAAAATCTATGCAGTACTACGCAATCCGAATTGTAATAACCAATTACAACAGAAAATTTTACTTGCAATTGGCTCTGAGGATTTCATTTCACTTGACTCCTTGTAGTGTACGCGACAGGATAGATATTGCAGTATATTGATGAACTCATGAGCGCACATTTCTGTTCTACGATCGAACTGCCTACATACAACAAAACTATTTTTTGGTGTATATTTTGGAGTATATTAACATTTTCTAGATGTCATCACTGAAACGTATAAATATAAGGTATTCTATAGATGGTACAGACTTAATAAAAATGTATAGAGATGAAATGGACACTAATGGAGAGATGAGAGTCTCCAGTCAGGAAACACAACGTTTCAGATTACCTAAAGTTCACGCATGCGCGTATGACATCGCGTCACGGACACGAGATGGTGATACGAAAGTCTCATCGCGTCACGAAGGTGTGAAATTGCCTTAATATGAAGTGGTGATAACGAGAAAATGAGAAAAAGATCTCCCGTAACCGAACGTCACAAAAATTTCCCGACTTTAATCGTCTGCCAAAGCGAAGAGATCCACCCTCATATCCCCTCCTGAACAAACAAGACGCGGCGTTCCATTTTAATCCTTGCCCTCCCCGCAAAAGATTTAAAACAGATCGCTCGGCGCTCT
>CM063510.1:147414765-147417265 GCA_032207245.1 Pardosa pseudoannulata
TAAGGGGAACCCCAGTGGAAAAAAAAAATAATGCAGGACGTCTTTGAACAGTTGAACTTTAGGACTATCGTACTACTTAAAGGGATATAATACCTTTCTAGACTTAAAATCTTTTTAATAACAACTTTTTAACGATTCAGCGTATAATAAAGGATTGTCTTCCTTTTAAAAGGATTTTTTTTATTTACTGATTTTATTGATTTTTTATGTTCTTTTATTAAATTACTTAAATCTGTAACATAAATTGACTGAGTAAAATGTGGCACTCATAAATATTTTTGGAAAAACCATTTCAAAGTGAAAAATGTTTTTATTTTTCAGAAAAAAAAATTTGATTTTCATATTTAAATGCATGTTGATAGCTTTAAATTTGAACAATATAATAAAAATAATCTAATATTTGAATTTATTCAAAATACCTTCTTTTACCTTCATAAAGTTACCTTCTTATATAGATCGAATTAAGGAAACACTCACACATTCAAATACGAAAAATTTCAAATGTAATATTTTGAATCTATTCAAAATATTACAGTTACCTTCTTATATTGATTGTATTAAGACATCACTCACACATACAAATACGAAAAATTTCGAATGAAATATTTTGAATTTATTCAATTTATTATATTGATTCAACTTAAACATCACTCGCACATTCAAATGGAAATTTTCAAACGTAATATTTTTTAATTTATTCAAATTATTAGATTATTATTTTGATTCAATTTAAACAGAACTCGCTCATTCAAATACGGAAAATTTTACATGTAACATTTTAAATTCATTCAAATTGTTACATATATTTTTATTTAATTAATATAGACATCATTTCGACATTCAAATACGGAAATCCAATATAGTATTTTGAATTTATTCAAATTATTAGATTATCCTTATCATATTGATTTTATTTAGATATCATTCTTACATTTAGTTAGGAAAAGTTTAAAACTTTATTTTTTTATTCTGACAGGTAGTAGTGAATGAAAGAGTGAGTGAGTGAGAGAGAGAGAGAGATTTATATATACATGTATATATGCATACTTGTGTACATGTGTATTTATATATGCGTATATATATACCTGTATATACATATACATATATATATATATATATATATATATATATATATATATACATAGTATATATATATATATATATATACATATATATATATATATATATATATATATATATATATATATATATATATATATATATATATATATATATATATATATATATATGGGAGTTTATTTATACACTATATTGCTAAAAAGAAAGAATGTGAAAATATATTACTTTTATATTAAAAAAAAATTGAGTTAAATACCAATTTATGTAACGCAAGGATAAGAAGAATATCGTTTGTTCTATTCATACGTATTAAAAAAAGAAAAAAACAATTTGTACCGAATTTTTTGTTTCATTTGAGCATATTACGTTATGTTTCATCGCGTAATGAGTTAAATTGACTTTTATTGGTGGACGACACAGATCATATGACAGGAGAGAGCAACCCTCCCCCATGATTCATTCCGGAACAGTTCGCTCTTGTCTTGTCTTGTTAATGCACGTTTCAGAATTAGGGTTTTTTTTTATTTCGCTTTTCCCGCTTATCAAGTGGGGAAAAAAATCACTCGTGATCTCGTATTTGAAGCTAGAAAGAAAAAACACTGTACACAATTTTTTTCCAGCTTCTTGCGATGTCTGCCATGTTTTCCGTGTTTAAGAACAGCACGAAAATTTGCTGTATGTTCAGAAATTTATTTTTTTGTTTAGTATATGAAGTTGTCACAGTACAAATATGTATAAATACACACACATACTTGTTCATATACATACATATAAAAATGTGTGGAATATATATATATATATATATATATATATATATATATATATATATATATATATATGTATATATATATGTATATATATATGTATATATATATATATCTATATCTATGTATATCTATATATATATATATATATATATAAATATATACATATATATATGTATATATATCTATATCTATATATGTGTCTACATATATATATATAGATAGATAGATAGATTGGAAGAGCTCACGTGCACCGTAAAGTTTTTTATTTGTTTAATTTTTAATTAATTTATTTTTTAGTCTAATCATCACATATTTTAGAATATTTAGTCACATACTTTAGGGTTCACAATTTTAGAAACTATAAACTGGACTGGCCAAGGCTGTCTCCCCTCTCCCTTTTCTTTTACTACTCGATTGGTGTGCTTTAACCAAAATGAGCGTAGTGTGTCTGATAACATTAAAAGGGCTATGTATATATATATATATATATATATATATATATATATATATATATATATATATATATATATATATATACAAGGAAAAGTAAACTGGATCGGGAAACTAATGTAGGCATTTTATATAAAACCCTTAATAGACACCTCGAGAAAATTCCCAGGTTTTTTCAAAACTTAAGTCCTAAAAATTCCAGC
>CM063510.1:147424765-147427265 GCA_032207245.1 Pardosa pseudoannulata
ATAATAAAGCAATTCAATTCTACGATAATGAAAAATTAATATTAACTTAGCTTAGATTTAACTAAAGCTTCGATTTTGATTCGGTTCGAATTGGTAAAATTCGGGACCTTAAAGCAATGTTTATAGTGTAACGTACTGGGAATAAGGTAGACGAGGCCGTCAATGAAACAGGCTAGAAATTTAGGTATTCTGGATTAAATATTTTATTCAGTAGAATAAATTATGTACAGCTATGTACAAATTCAGTAGGATTTTAACATTCAGTGATCTCGTACAGAGATAATATGTACACACAAGGATGCGTGGGATACCGGAACAGTACGGCTAGGGCTTCCAATCACAAGAGTTGGGAACTAATTAGTGCCGGGACTAATGCTGACACGATCACTCCGTCTGTCGATTAGCACAGTTGGCTTTCACAGCAAGGTTCGGAATACTGTAACGTACTGGGAATAATGTAGACGAGGCCGTCAATGAAACATGCTAGAAATTTAGGTATTCTGGATTAAATACTTTATTCAATAGAATAAATTATGTACAGCTATGTACACATTCAGTAGATGATAATTCAGGGATCTCGTACAGAGATAATATGTACACACAAGGATGCGTGGGATACCGGAACAGTACGGCTAGGGCTTCCAATCACAAGAGTTGGAAACTAATTAGTGCCGGGACTAATGCTGACACGATCACTCCGTCTGTCGATTAGCACAGTTGGCTTTCACAGCAAGGTTCGGAAGTTCCGAGTGCGTATCACGCTGGGATTCGTGAAGAAATTATCAGGATGCAAGACGATCCAAATTCGAGAGCAAAGTCACTCTCGGTTGCCTACTTCTATGCAAGAAGTTAACTAATAATAAGCAAATAACGGGGAAGAAATTCCCAAGTCGCAGGTCGACTTTCTAGCAACGGAGACGCTGGCGGTCTCTAAAAAAAAACAAACTCCAGACACGGAGATACGAGCGGTCCTCGAGCGACCAGGCTCTAGCAGGTAGAAGCCTCGAGAAGAAACAAAAAGCCTCCGTTCTAGTCCTGTCCCTCCTTTTATATCGCGGCACTCGCTTCCTTTCTCGGTCCTTCGAGAAACTTCCAGAACCCGGGTGACCGAGGCCGTCAATGAAACAGGCTAGAAATTTAGGTATTCTGGATTAAATACTTTATTCAATAGAATAAATTATGTACAGCTATGTACACATTCAGTAGGATTTTAACATTCAGTGATCTCGTACAGAGATAATATGTACACACAAGGATACGCGTGGGATACCGGAACAGTACGGCTAGGGCTTCCAATCACAAGAGTTGGGGACTAATTAGTGCCGGGACTAATGCTGACATGATCACTCCGTCTGTCGATTAGCACAGTTGGCTTTCCACAGCAAGGTTCGGAAGTTCCGAGTGCGTATCACGCTGGGATTCGTGAAGAAATATCAGGATGCAAGACGATCCGAAATTCGAGAGCAAAGTCACTCTCGGCTGCCTACTTCTATGCAAGAAGTTAACTAATAATAAGCAAATAACGGGGAAGAAATTCCCAAGTCGCAGGTCGACTTTCTAGCAACAGAGACGCTGGCGGTCTCTAAAAAAAAAAAAAAAAAAACTCCAGACACGGAGATACGAGCGGTCCTCGAGCGACCAGGCTCTAGCAGGTAGAAGCCTCGAGAAGAAACAAAAGCCTCCGTTCTAGTCCTGTCCCTCCTTTTATATCGCGGCACTCGCTTCCTTTCTCGGTCCTTCGAGAAACTTCCAGAACCCGGGTGACGTAATCTTGTGGTCACTCCCAAGCCTTGGATCAGCTGTACTGTTTCCAGATGTGGAAAGGCATTTCCAGCGACTTAATCAACCTAATGGCCTTTTTTGTAACCGCTAATGGGCGGCAAGGTGCACTTTAATTATTTACACTCGTTCACAAAGTCGTTCCATTCAGCAGGTTTACAATGGCCAGACGATGAGGAGCCGGCAACGAACAGTTTTCAATTAGGGTGCTTACACTACCTGGTTCTATTAGAGGCTAATCGTGAGTCCACGGAGAAAGGTCACCTTCGGCTCCTCGTACTTTTGGGGTCATGTAACGGATCGTTACAATACATATAAGGAACTGACGTTAAACGGTGATACCTCATCGAGGTGGTACTGTCTTGCTGACAAATTCGAGACTTTAAAGGACTGCTTATGAATTCAAGGAAGAGACTTAAAACGATTGCACCTCAGCGAGGTGGTACTGTCTTGTTGAAAAATTCGAGACATTAAAAGACTGCTTGTGCATTCAAGGAAGTGACGTAAAACGACTGTAACTCATCGAGGTGATACTTCATTTTAGTGACAAAATCGAGACTTTAAAAGACTGCTTATGCATTCAAAAAACTGACGTTAATCGATAATACCTCAGTGAGGTGGTATTCAGTCTTGGTGATAAATTATTTACGGTTTTATATTCTTGTAATTGGGGCGTAAAAGCAATTTCAAAACGATAAGTGCGAATCCTTCCGTGCTTTGA
>CM063510.1:147454765-147464765 GCA_032207245.1 Pardosa pseudoannulata
AAATCATATCGCTCTAAACCAAACCAAACCAAGTCAAGTAGAATGAATAAATACTCGTTTTATTTTGAAAGCAACTGTCCTGCACATAGTTTTCAACTTGAACCACACCACAGATTTTTACAACTCTGCAGTTCTCTACAGCTAATATCTACGAAATTATATGTAAAATTTCAAATGCGCCTCGACTTCAAATAGTTTTAGAAACTGCTGATGTAGATTTGAAATGCTCGTTGGGCAGGATGCACCATCCATCACGTGATTAAGAGCCTTCGAACGAAATGAATCGTCAAAAATTTCGCGATCCGCATTCGAGTCTTGCCTCAACAAATACCCGAAGCGAGATCTTTATTTACGGTCTTCGAAGATAAATAGTTTACCGTAAAATTGGCGCGCGTTTTAAAATGGAATAAGCTTATTTACGCAGCCTCAAGAATTTAGCGTGATTAACAGTTTTCATTAAGAACTGGAAAAAGGGAGTGGGGAGGGGGGGCGAGAAAAAATTAATTCCTTTCGAAGTCGTTAGAAATGAATTTGCATTGCTAAATTGGGGAAAAAAAACTTAGTTTTTTCCCCCTCTTCATTTTGCGTGTTTTTAATAAACGGGATTTTCTGTAACCGTAACGAAGCAGTTTACAAAACAAATTGAGTTATTAATTGAAAATGAAAGATTGATTAAATTTTTTTTTCTCCGAGTGCGGGAAATGGTATATGCAAATTAGGGTAAATGACTGTAAATTTATGTTGGGATCTGGGTAAGATTAGTTTATTATTCACATTTGCGTAAAATTTATTGATAATGTATTTAGTATTTTATAACACGCTGATCCTTACACGCACACGCTAAGGCGAGGTTTTAATACACCTTAAAAGTTTTGAGTCTGCAATGTAGTTTTCTACACTATCGGTGGAATGTTTTGAAACGCTTTTCATTAAAATGTGCAAATTTAAATTGTAAAATTCATTAGAACTTAACAAACTAATCTGCTTTATGAAGTTACAAATGGAAATAAGAGTAGCTTTCAACATTTACTGAAAAAATACGGTAAAATATAACCCATTTCAATTATAATTATTTTATTGTTAAAATTATTTTTAAATAGCTGAATTTTGCTATCATGGAAGCATTGGAGGTTAAATGAGGGCATCACATTGGTGTCATTGGAAAATATAAATTATCTTCTTGGAAATGGCATCATTCAATATTAGAGGTATATAACAAACTGCTTGCCAATGGTCCAAGTTGGTGTTAGCGGCAAATATCAAACTGCTTGCCAATGGTCCAAGTTGATTTTAGCGCCAAATAACAAACCTTGCCAATGGTCCAAGTTGGTTTTAGCTTCAAATATCAAACTGGGTGCCAATAATCCAAGTTGATGTTAACGGCAAATAACAAACTGCTTTCTAATGGTCCAAGTTGGTGTTAGTGGTAAATATCAAGCTGATTACCAATGGTCCAAGTTGGTTTTAGCGGCAAATAACAAACTGCTAGCCAATGGTCCAAGTTCATGTTAGCGGCAAGTAACAAGCTGCTTTCCAATGGTCCAAGTTGGTGTTAGCGACAAATAACAAACAAATAACAAACAGCTTGCCAATGGTCTAAGTTCATGTCAGCAGCAACTTATTGCCGGCTTGCCAATACCACTATATTCTGTCACTGAAAGTGTTTATCACAACTTCATTGCCATAAAAATCCAGGAAACTTATGTTGCGATGACGTCAATGGCTGGGTTGTTATTCCTTGTTTTTTAAGCCGGATGTGCAGTTGTTATGTTAACATGTCACCCATTAAGCATTTAACAAGAAACTAAGGATCCTTGAATCATTCTAAACTTAGCGGAAGAATATGTTATTAGATATTCAGAGATTAAACGTCAAATTAATCAAACGACCGAACAACAGCCGAATAATTAGGACATTGATCTTTGGTACCGGAGATCGTGGGTTCGATTCCCACTGTGACATGAATGTTCGGAATCAGCGTTAAGTAGTAGATCCCGGTCCCATTAGCCCCCGTGTTGTAATAAAGTAGCCGGATAGCTCCAAACCGAAACAAATCGGAGATTAAATGAGTTTAGGTAGAATTTGCTAACATATTTAAAAGCATAGTTGTCTAATTTTTCTTAATTTTTTTTAAAGATAATCACATTTTAACGTACCTGTGGCTCAGGGGTCAGCGCAACGGGCTTCAGTACGGGAAGTCCAAGGATTGATTCCCCGTACAGTCACTGTGGGAATTTTAATTTAATCTAATTATGTTTATTTATATTACCATTTATTTATTTATTCCAAATATAATTAAAAATATTTTACAATTTTTGGATTTACACTTGTTAAAACAGGACAACGTATGCCGGGTCGGCTAGTATGCATATATATCAGTGTATGAATATATTTGCGTATAAAATGTTTACCTCTAGAATTGTTTACATTAAAATTTGCATTAAAAAGCGCTCATTTCTTGAAGTTTTACATAAGATTATCCGGAAAATAGACTTTCTTTCATTAAACGCAGAAAAATTTCCCTAACGCACCGTTTGTCTAATTTTTAGTAGACCAGGCTCATTTGCTTGTATGAAGCACTCATTCAATTACTCTTTGTAATGACTTTACGTGATAGAATGTAATTTTCTCCTATCTCTGTCTCATTTTTAATTTTTTACCTCATATACTTTAATGATCATAAAACGTGAGTTCAATTTTTGACCACACTCGACTCTCGAAACCAGCTTTTCACGCTGCTCAATGTACTGAAGAAAATAGCGTTAAGCAGGCGACACTGGATTTTCGGATGGGAAATTTTTTTAAAATTCATTTACTTGAAAATTTAATATTCTATTAGCAGGATATTTACGTGAAGTGGGAGGCCAAATACTAATTAATTTTTGAGTTATTAATTACTGTTTGTTTCAGAATTAGCTTAAGGTATGTACCCACGCTAAATTCGTCATTTCTGCGTAAAGTTTTGCTTCTTTATTTTGTGGGCTGCGTTTTTGCGATAGTTGGGAGCATAATTGCGTAAATAATAAATCGAAAGGAACACCGAAAGTGAGCGTTTAGAATGTTCTAAAAATTTAATTGGTTCCCCTCAGTGGTGGTATGGATATTTGTAGCTATTTGGAATCGACTTTTACCCCCTGCATGTGGAATATTTCTGAGAAAAACATTGCAAAAACGAAAAAAAAATTCTTTAATTTTGTTCTTTATTATCATTAAAATGTTAGAAATGGTTTATTTTTGAAAAGAAAAACGAAATTTTAAACTAAATGACCAATATTTTTACATGTATAGAGAATGTTCATGAATTACAGTAGTTTTTGCTGAAATGGTAGCAAGATAAATCAAATGTCATATTTTTTTGATAAATGTAATAATAATATTCTTATAATAGTTTATCTCTATCAACTGTCACGAATTGTCCCATGTCAATTAGATTCCTTTGAATTTCATAAATCCTTTACAGTATCCGAGAAATAGCGACAAATAGCGTGAAACTGCAAACTGTTATGAATGAGGGGTTTGCGAATTTTTTTTCTGTAAAATTGAAAGAGGGGGGGGGGTGTCTAGGTTTGGAAGCTCTTGCCTACAACCTTCCCCGGTTGAATTGAGTCACCTTGCAAAATTCGATCTAGATTTTTTATTCTAATGCAGCTGGAAATACAGACAGGCTGCGACATTGTTTCTCATTTAACAACATCCAGTTAGCACGTGTAGCTTAAGGAATGCTTAGGACTTTAGTCACATTCCCCTGCTAGATCCACTTGATGAAGAAGCGGGGACCTAACTGACTCCCACCTCCAGAGGTAATTTATTGGAAACTTAAAAGGCATTGAGACCACGTACCAACCTAATGTGTCCATTAATGAACATGGCGGTCTTTGGCCAGTTCAAGCCTCGAACTCACACCCTCCATTCATGTACTACCATGGCTCGATTCCATCAAGATAGTTTTAGCTCTTCCGAAATGATGGCCATAATGCATTCATGACTAACCCCTTGCCTGTGGAAAATGTGCCAAAAATGGAAGAAAAATCTGTTTAATTTTGTTTGCTGTTATAATCAAAATGTTAAAAACAGATTATTTTTAAAAATAACAAAAACAAAATTTTAAACAAAATAACTACTAATTTTAATATTTTCACATATATGGGAAATACTAATGAATTCCAGTAATTTTTACTCAAATAACAGCAAGATAAATTAGTTGTCATAATATTTCTGATAAATGTAATAATAATATTCATATCTTAGTTTATCAACTGTCATGAATTCCATGTCCCACAGATTCCTTTGAATTTCACAAATCCTTGACAATATCCAAGAAATAATGACAAATAGCTTGAAACAGCAAACTGTTATGAATGAGGTGTTTTCGAATTTTTTTTTCTGTAAAATTTAAAGGGGGGGGGTCTAGGTTTGGAAAGGGTTGCCTACAACATTCCCAGGTTTCAATTGAGTCACCTTGGAAAATTCCATTCAGATTTTTTATTCAGCTGGAAATACAGAGAGACATCTTTATGCTGTACTCAGTTGCGACACTGTTTCTCAATTAACACTAATAAGGTAGGACGAATAGCTTAAGAAATGCGTCTAGTCCCAATCCCCTGCCATGTGCTCGTGGTTAAGACGCGGGGACCTAATTGAAGACTCCCACCTCCAGAGGCATTGTTTAGGAACTTGGAGGATATTGTGACCACGAATATGACGTAGCAATTAATGAACATGGTCGAATTTTGGTCGGCCCTAGACTCGAACTCACACCCTCCGAACTTAATGTACTACCGCGACTGAATTTCACCAAGATAGTTTAGGTATTTCAAAATGACGGCCATAATGCTTTCATTCAATTAACACATTGTGTGTGGGTATATTTCGACGCAGAATTGTACCGGTAACATGCGTTTTGCGAGTAAATTTAGTTATTCAGTTAAATCTCAATAGATTGAAAATTATTTAATTTTTCAACCAAATTTTCATATTTTTTTATTGAAATATATAAACAATTATATAAAGACAGGTAAACAAATATATATATATATATATATATATATATATATATATATATATATATATATATATATATATATATATATATATAACCAAATAGCAAAGTTACTTTGCAGCGAACATAGCAGTCTTTCTTTGCAAGCCTGCAAACTTGCAGCAAGTTCAGCTTGACAAGTCTGCAAGTTTGAAACAAGACTGCAGCAAGTCTAAGAATTTTCGCTTGCTTCAAGGTTGTCGGGACAAGGGTGCCACAATTTTGAAGCAAAATAGCGTTCCAAAGGAGTGGTCGCTTTATGTTCCGTCTAAATAGCGGTAGTTTTTTTGCAAGTTTGTCGCGTTAAATTTGTTACGACAAGGTTGCCACAGTTTTGCAGCAAAATAGCGTAGAAAAGGAGCGGTCGCTTTATGCTCCTTCTAAATAGCGGCTGTTTTGTTGTAAGTTTTCACGCCAAATTTGTTATGACAAGATATTAATCAGAAAAAATCAAACTTGCTGCAAGTATGCATGCTATCTGGGTATAAATACAAATATATATATATATATATATATATATATATATATATATATATATATCATTTTCGCAAGGATAAATAAAATTAAATCTAAATTGATTTTTTAACCAAATTTCCTGTTCAGTGGTTCCACATCGACTGATGTAAAAACTAGTTTTTATGTGTCTAAATTTTCCAGAATCTATGTAGCAGACAAGAATATTCGGCTTCGTTTTCCTGTATACACCATTATTTTTGTACCCACAAACAAACCCTGTTGTTTCACTAACCCGTACTAGTACGTGAACCGCACTCAAGTATCAATTGTCAGAAAACTTACTAGTACGTGTCCCCTATACAATGTGTTAATAGTATTTCCAGTTATGGTGTTCAAAAACATTTCATACATTTAACTCTTAATTTTTTATTTATGGAATTCTTAGAATTATTAAGTTTACTCGTGTTCAAATAGAATAACAAAGCTCTGACGGATATGCACAGGTAGATTTAAACATGAAAACACTCTTTCGGACTCGGGAGGCAGACCTGAAACATCGATATTCCTCATCCCCGTATCGATATTAATGACGCCTACAACACTTTCCCTGGACTCCGCGCGCTGAGAAAGTGAAAAAGTCATTTTTTAACGACGTCCCGCTAATTAAATCCAAATAATTTCCTCCTCCTACAATAAAATGAGCATTTTTATTAATAATTGAATGAAAAATTTCTTCTTTCTTCGGCGTTCATTAATAACGTACACCTCGTTAAATATTAACTCTGTGAAATACATTTCCTGATATAATTACCTCTTCCCAGTAATAAATCCGATAAGTGGGGCTCCGCGGAATGTTATGAATAAATTAGAAGTTTTACGAGAGGGCAGCGTGTGTTGCGCGCTTAAGAACATCTGAAGGGTTTCTATCAGTTTCCAATCAGGAGCAATTATGCCGGTGAAGGATGCCAGCGCTTATTCATTATGGATTAATTATCATACGTCAAAGTCTTTTCGGAATAAAACCCCCTCCAAAGACACCATTATCATAATTCCGGAGAACAAACATTCTGCTAATATCGAACCAATCTCACGTTGAAATTTAAAACAATAGAATAAATAATAGGCTTCAGTTATTTACTATTTTCCTATGGACGGATAAAAATATAATATTCAGATTATGCCTTTAACTGGATTTATGTATATATTATATGTATGTATATATAATGTATATATATGCATTTATATATATTATATATATGTATGTATGTATATATATTATATATATGTATGTATGTATATATATTATATATATATATTATATGTATGTATGTATGTATATATAATATATATATGTGTGTGTATATGTATATATAATATATGTATGTATATATAATATATATATGTGTGTGTATATGTATATATAATATATATGTATGTATCTACATATAATATATATATATACGTATGTATGTATATATATTATATATATATATGTATGTATGTATATATATTATATATATATGTATGTATGTATATATATTATATATATATGTATGTATATATATTATATATATGTATGTACATATATATAAGCATGTATGTATATATAACATATATGTGTGTATGTATATATATGTATAATCTTTTGTCATGTTATATTTGAAGAAAAGTAGTCGTAATTATATTTATTATTGATTAACTGATATGATCACTCATTTTTCAAACACTTACACATACGCACACACGATTATATATATGATGTTTTAATCGATACTAACAAATTTAATTATAATTACTTTCTAAAATATATTTCTGATCATTCTATCAGTAAAATGAGACAACCTTTGGTAAAATGTGTGTTTCTTCTCTAACTGTGGTAACCTTTGGCGACTTCGAGCAAATTTATTTCTTCTTAACTTAACTAATCTTATATAACACATTTAATAAGATATATCATCTTCCGCGGCCACGAGCTCAAGCTGTACGTGTACGCTGGTAGTGCTAAATGTGATACTACCTCAGGGGTATACCTCCTTTCGGTATACACGGGTTTCAAGCACCCAGAATTTACCTGAATGATGTGGGTTTTGAGTTACTCCTGATAGACGAGCTTAATTTTGTAGTGTTTGCTTATTGTCGGATTTAACAACAATAACACGGACTATGGCGGAACTCTCGTAGGTCAGCAGTATCTCAATAGCTATTGTGGTTACTGTCGTGACCTCTGGTCTTCAGTATGCATCCTGCTGTATGTATTCGAGATGGGTCAGCGTAAGAATTAACTTACGTCACTTACTTTCACTTCTACAGCCACCATATGATTAATCTTGCCACTCTGATTGGCTGGCTTAGTTGCTTCCTCATGGGTTTCTCTAAGCGAATGTAAAATGTTTTTGAGAGAGAGCTTAAAAAGATGGATTGACAGATATTTTTTACCTTCAAATATTGCAGAATTCTTTCATAGTTTATGTCTGTACTGTATCCAGCATGGATGACATTCTATTTTTTAGTGGGTCAAAAACACCTGTTACACTACACACACATAATGTGTCTGGTTAAGGCAACAGACACAATTTTTTTTATAAACATTGCTTATTAATTTCAGTTTCATTAGTATCCAACATGGCGGCCAATCTTTTGGCGCTCAACCTCAGACAATAGTTGTTTAGTCACCACTTCTGGCCGTGGACTAGCCAGCTCTGTTATTCAAAACGTTATCTCTCGATATGCGTTATCACAAACCTTTTATCATTTGCCTTATCACACTCCTATCCAAGTTATCAAATACTTCCTCATTAAGATCCCAAAATAACCACCTAAAACTCTAAGTAATCTTAAAAGCCTGGCATATATATATATATATCCCCTATATAATAATAGCCTAAGTTATCTGTCTGTCTGTCCACGAATTTATGAAGCGGTTGGATCTGGAATGGATAGAGGCATCCATATAGGATTCTTGATGAGTTACGATTAGCAAAATTCAAAGCGAGTTCGAAAGCGTTCGAAATCCGCCCCTTCCCCCTTTTTCGATCGTTTAATGCCATTATTTCAAGCCCTACTTTTCCCGGTTAAGAGCAGGCGATTAATTTCATCAATTTATCACATTATAAGTAGATGGAAATTAGTTTTTCTACCATTATGACGTCAATCCTTTAACCATCTCATTGAATCATTTTTTATTTTAAATTATTCAAATATCGTCTGAACTATTTTTATACGTTTTATCGCTGAACTTTTATATTACGTAAATAATTTTCTATTATATTAGGCTTAAATAATAGATTAGGTATTTATGTGATAACTATAAATTTAATCATCGATTATTTTTTTAGAAATGAAATTTTTATCCCCGATACTGACAACAAATTTTTTCATAAAAGTCTAGGAGTCTATTTCACAGACCAAAGAATATCTAGAGTTTAAGTTATATATCTTTGAAAATTAAGAAGGTTGTTCATTTGTGTGTTTATTTTTTATACATAACCACACGGTTTGCAATCGATTCGCACATATGTACATATATGTACACACCATATAGAACATAGATCGTTAAGAATTGTTCATTGTAAGTGTTTGAATGACTGGACATTTCCGCATGCGCGAATAATATCGCGTCTCAGCTATGACATTTTTTATGGAGAATGCCGTCTTACGATACCGAGTCTGATCGCATAGAATTTTCTAGAAACGCCTTTAACATAGTGTAATCTAGAATTAACTTCGAATGAAACGAACTTCAAACATTGCACGATTTGTGTTAAATGAGAATAAATCAGTCCACATGTTGTTCATTATTTGAAAAAATGACGTAATGAACTTGCTATTTCATTTCTCTCTATTTCTTACCTGTAATCCTCTCACTGCAATCGCCTTTCGCTTCAGTTCCAATCTTCGTTCCGGCGTCTCGGAAAATCCTCACTACGGGAATGACTCGTGTTCGAATATTGGCATCACTCGTGTTTATTGGCCACAGTCTGCGATAATGATATCGTTTGAAGACTTGAACTTTTTCTTCCGTCGTTCTGGGGAGCTGCTTCATGCAAATATCGTCTGCTCCACCCCCTCCGAGGCAGCTCGCCACCCATTAAAACAAATTTATCGGCGCGATAATCACTTTTGGAGCTTTTTCTGATGACCTCCTGCATTATTCATGCAAAGGCCCCGCGGGACGCAAAAAGAAAAAAATTAGGCCGCCCATGAAAAGTTAAAAAGGATTCGGGATTGCGGAGTAAGGGTTTTTTTTTCTCCTGAGAATCTTTTAATAACGCCCCCCTTAGTTTAAAACCACCCTTTCTCCCCCCCCCTTCTTCTCCCGTTTGAGTCGGAGCATTTCGCAGAAGTTTCTCTCCCGGGATTTTGTAAATCCCTCCCCTGTAAATAATCGTATCTGTAACGGTGTCCCTATTATCTCCTATATCGACGCTTTTTTTTTTCGTTCAAGAATACGCGAGAAATGTTTATGAAGGTTTATCGAGAAATGGAACGATTTATAGAGGCGGATGT
>CM063510.1:147469765-147472265 GCA_032207245.1 Pardosa pseudoannulata
TGTGGGTATGTATGTGTGTATATATGTGGGTATATATCTGTGTATATATGTGGGTATGTATGTGTGTATATATGTATATATATATATATATGTGTGTGTATATATATATGTATATATATATATATATGTGTGTGTATATATATATGTATATATATATATATGTGTGTGTGTGTATATATATGTATATATATGTATATATATATGTGTGTATATATATGTATATATATGTATATATATGTGTATATATATGTATATATATATATGTATATATATGTGTATATATATATGTGTATATATGTGTATATATGTGTATATATGTATAGATATGTATATATATATATATATATATATATATATATATATATATATGTACATATATATGTGTGTATAGATATTTATATATATATATATATATATATATATATGTATGTATGTATATATATGTATTTTTGTTGGGATAAATTTCAACTTCTTTGCAGAGTGCCCAGTGTCACTTTATACGTGTAGTTTTGATATACGTAGAGAGTCCAAAACCCAGTTCATTTCATGGATTAAACCTTTATTCGTTCAGCCAGAACGATAAAAATATAAACAATATATTAAAATCAAACTAAAGCAAGCAGTTTTCAACATAGTACGTCGTATTTCGTTAGTACTGACTTACCGACATTTTTAGCAACACCAAACAATCAGAGTAACATACAAGGACAAGGAGCTAACCGGGAAAGTCAATTTATATCACGGTTAACACAACATATTTGCATAGGAGGAAATGCGGTTAAGACTGAAATAATTTGTTTCGATACTTTTTATCTAAAAACCTTTCCAACAGTTTTCTTATAAAAGATAAAGTAATTGTAAAATATTAATTAAAAGTTATCGAAAAAACTTTAGGTTTTAAGATTTCGAGGATATTACTCGTTTTTAATCACCCTTTAACTTCTAAGACGAAAATGTTTTCATATGGGAACATGAACGTTAAATTTTAAAAGTGTAGTTACACTAAAACTGCTTTGTAAATATGTTTAATCGGAAATATACCTGCTTGCTTTTAGATCGCTTTTACTTAACTACACTTGTGTATCAGTTAACACATTTATGCTGGTACATTTCGCAGAGGAATTGTACTGGGAGCGGGCGTTTTGCGCGTAAATTTAGTTAGTCACTTAAATCTCAATAGATCGAAAATTATATTATTTTTTAACCAACTTTTCGTATTTTATATTGAAATATGTAAAGAAATATATATATATATATATATATATATATATATATATATATATATAAATACACACATACACACACACACACATATATAATATCGTTTTTGCAAGCATAAATAAAATGTTAATTTTAATCTAAATTGATTTTTTTAACACTAGATTGCCCAAGGCAGTCATTTTGACTGTTTTTTAATTTCAATTAGAAAAACAATTATGAAATATAATGACACAATTTCTTAGAATTTGGTGACTTTTTCTATAACATATAAATGGGTTTATGAATAATTGTAGTTACTTCCGCCCTCTTTTATTTCCGTATATATATATATATTATATATATATATATGTGTTATACCTATATTGCCCAGAAGCAGTCATTTTGACTGCTTGGGAAATTTTAAATAATCAAAAGATTTTTATTTATTGAATTGAGTAAATTTCTTATATGACCTGTCCGGCTTTGTATTGAAATAACATTTTTTTTTCGATTACGGTAACATACCGATGCATGATAAATTGTCGATTTGGGCGTATACTTGATAAGTGTCAGTTGCTCAATAAGCTAAAGTAGTACTAGTTATTCGAATCTTTATAAAGTGTTGTTCTAACAAGTTGTTTATTTTATTTCTTTTGCGCCCTAACTTTATGAAAAAAATGTCGAACAGAAATGAGTTATTGGAAAAGCTAACGAACATAAGTGAAGAGTGCTCCGATATAGAATCAAATGCAACAAATTCTGAAATTTCTTTCCAACGAATATAGAGTTGCAAGACAGAAAAAATTTATCAGAACATGAAGACCCACAAAGATCAACTGCAACATCATCAAATGCAACCCATTCTCACAAACGCAAATTTTGTCAAGTACGACTTTGCCACAACAACAAAACAAATAATATATGTGAAAAATGTCAAAAGTATGTTTGAGGAAGATGTACATATAAAAAGATTTCCACTTTCATTTGCATAAAATGTACAAATAATGATGCATAAATTATTTTTTTTTAAATTAAAGTAAATTTTTTTATTGTTAATATTTACTAATAACTTGTTGTTTAATTGTAAATAATATAAGAAATATTAAAAATTAATTTTAAACAAATATCTTTACATATTTGTTATTTTTTCACAATGCAGTTATTTTGACTGTTTTGGGGCAATATAGGTATACAAGAAATCTTGGGCAATCTAGTTTTAATTAACCTTCCCGTTCTGTGGTTCCGCATAGATTGATGTAAAAAGTAGTTTTTATTTGTCTAAATTTTTCCAGAGTCTAGG
>CM063510.1:147477265-147489765 GCA_032207245.1 Pardosa pseudoannulata
ATTTGGAGCGTGGACTAGAGCGGTCAACATTCACATAGCTTCGCCACGAACATTAAAAATCGCTCTTGTTCCTTTCCGTAAGAACGATGAGTTAATAAAACTTATTATTATCAAGAAGAGTGCGTTCCATTCGCCTTAACTCTGCACCACGACCTAACATATATATATATATATATATATGTATGCATAAATTCTTACATGCATGTAATATATCAAAATTAATTTCACTTAAATATTTTCTTAAAAAACTCCTTTCTCCCATTCTAATCACTTAAAATCTCTTTCCCAGCCACTAAATGTCTTCATCAAAGGACTCTCCTGGACTTTTTTCAATACATTTCCCAAAGCTTTCTATCCTATAGATGTAAATTTTCTATCTATTCAATACGTTTTTCAGCTGTCGCTGGATAATGTCTCCGTGTTTTTTCCTGATCTTAACACTTAACTCGCTGAGTAAGTTTCTTGTACCTTGGAAAAATTCTTTCTGTCTTCACTCTTGGGTGCACCTCTGTTCCAGCAGATTGATTTTTGTGTCTTTCTTTTGTCTGCCGTTGACTAGTAAAGATGTCCGTTTTAGCATCTCTAAAATAAATTTTTAATTAGACTTGTGGCGTTCTCTTTTAATGGCCCGACTGCATCATTATTACTATTAGCTGATTAGGCGTTCTCCTTGCCAGTAGCCCGGACAAGTAAAAAGAATAGGGGCTATAATGTCTAGTAGTTTTATAAATATTCATTACATGTATATATGTAGATATATGAATATATACTTATATATGTATACATACGTATATATTCATTCCCCATAACAGCACACAGATTAATATTTGATATCCTGTCGACATTTTGTAACATTCTGGCCGTTACGTGGATCTCCGAAATAATTTGTATGCTGTAAGTGTATGTGGGTATAGACATAAAAAATGTGCTTGCTGCAGCATTTACAGTGTTGAACACTTGTCCAAAAATGTCGCCTACTAGATAAGCCGTTGGAGCGATGGGGTTGCGGGTGGTGAAATCACCGTCCTTCTCTGTAACCGTATCCACTAGAAATCCGGCACACGGCTTCCTGAGAAAAAAGAAAACAAAACAAAAGCTGCCAAAACTCTTTTAACTTTGAGTCAAACAGGGTGGAGGGGAGAGGGGGGAAAGGTACTTTTCTTGTCTTTCGCGGGAAAAATAAATTTCGGCTTTTGAGAGAAAAGAATAAAAGTTGGTGGAAAAAAAAAGAAGTAAATCGGAAGTGTGTACCTCCGTCCCCCCTGTTTACTCTCGACAAACACGGTCTAAATCCCAAGAGGGAGCACCCTCTGAATCGATTACTGTGATTTAATGTAATTTAATCGCGTGACCTTTATCAAAGACGTCTGCTCAGGTAATCTACTCCCGGGAGAGCACTCTCGGAATAGTGAGAAAACCCAACGGTGGAAAGGTAACCATCACTTGTCTTTCGCGGGAAAAATAAATTTCGGCTTTTGAGAGAAAAGAATAAAAGTTGGTGGAAAAAAAAGAAGTAAATCGGAAGTGTGTACCTCCGTCCCCCCTGTTTACTCTCGACAAACACGGTCTAAATCCCAAGAAGCACCCTCTGAATCGATTACTGTGATTTAATGTAATTATCCGGGACCTTTTCAAAGACGTCTGCTCGGTAGATCTGACTCCCGGGAGAGACTCTCGGAATAGGAGAAAACCCAACGGTGGAAGGTAACCCATCACCCGGGAAGACATCTTTGGTCACCACCCAAAAAGTCGTTTGTACCAAACGACGTAAGGTAAAAGTTTGATTTGGGGATGTTTGGAACTAACTTATCTTTCTTTTATTTACATTTCTATTTAAAAATTTTAATATTGTATGCAGAAGTATTATTTCGACCCATGTGTATTCGTATAATTTACTTCTCTTTCTCTCTACTGAACGATGGTCAAATGGTACAGCGTTACTCTTGGACAAGAGTTCATGGGTTCAAATCCCACTGCTTGAATGGGTGTAAAAAAAGGTTATAACAATGCCCACAATTTTCCATAAAACGATCTCTGTTATCAGCGTAAATGGATCTTAATACGCCCTTAAATTGTTTGGATCTGGTGTAAGCAGTTTAATTACTTTTCTGGTCGGAGAAAACGAGCCAAAATGCACACAGAATGTTGACACGCGATTTATGCGCGACAAATCACAATTTTGGAATTTATCGAAGGGGATTAAGTATTGATGACGGAGAGCGCGTTTTCGAATAAGGGGGAATATTATCCATGTTGTAGGAGAGTTTGAAAAAGGAGTATTATTAAATCACGCAACATAGCATATACGAAAGCTACGTACCAGGTTGTGTGTGAAGTTCTCGAACACTAGACACCAGATATAAATGAGCAAAGATTTACCATTTGATTGATATCATTTGACTTTAACACATTAAAAACTTTATTTGAAATTTGAACACAATTAATTGTAGATTTGAAAATCAGCATGGTTTATGTGGTCAGTCAGTATAGTGAACATAGAGCCAAAAAAAAAGTTGTAAGGCAGCTTCAGCAATAGGTGATTCCTCCAAACTCTTCTGTCGTGTTCGCCCTCTAACTCTGAGGGCGCCCCCAAAAGCCGGCTACTTTAATTACCTTCCATGGGGAAAAGGGAGGTAGTAAATCCCATCCGTCCAACCGGGTCGAAGGGAAAGGTGGTTGGAATCACTTCCGTTCTTCCATTTGATTATTATTTTATTAGTTTCTTTACCATTTGATTGATACCATTTGACTTTAACCCTTTAAACAATTCATTTGAAATTCGAACACCATTAATTGTAGATTTGCAAATCAACGTGGTTTATGAGGTCAGTCAATATAGTGAACTTGGAGCCAAAAAGAAAGTTGTAAGGCAGCTTCAGCTATAGGTGATTCTTCCAAACTCTTCTGTCGGGTTAATCTGAAAAAGCCGACTACTATAATTGCAGTAAATATCACCATCCAAAAATAGAATATAATGAAGGAAAATATAATCACTTTTCTTCTCCATCCTGGCAACTGCTATATATATATATATAATAAAATGAAGGGCTTATTTTACTGGAAAATACGGAGTATATTCAATTTACTATCCACACACTTCATTTTATAATCAGGGAAATCTTCCCCCTTGTGACCTAAAACAGGAAGCTTCGTTTTGACTTCAAATTGCTGTCATTAATCTTTTAACCAATTCCCCAAAGAGAGAAGAAAGATCTTTGATTAAAATTTGATTTTAAATATCTTGGTCCATTTTTGTCCCAGAGAAACAAAAATTTTGAGTGGCGGTTATTGGAAAGAATGTCAATAAAAAACATATAAAGATTAATAACGATAAATATATAATAATTTAGATTTTGTGGCTTTTATTTAATTGAATTTTGAAATTCAAAAATCTCAAATAAGTTCTTATTTTATTTTAATCTTTTTTGTACTCTTTTTGTATTTTTTTTTTGTACTTTTGTGTATATATATGTTTATATATGATATATGACGCCAGCTATATATATATATATATATATATATGAGTATATGACGCCAGCGAACGATTGCGGAAATAAAAGCTAGTCGGAAAATTCTGTGCTATTTGTTTGCTGAATTTATTATATATTTTCTTAGAAACGAAACCTCTTTCCTTTGTTTCATTCATTCAACAAGGTCATTTTACTTGTCGATGCAGTCCTCCTGCACACCGCCGAACGATGTCCGATTGGTTAGGGTGCTGGCCTTCGGTACTGGAGTTCGTGGGTTCGAATCCCACAAGTGGCATGGATGTTCTTAGCCGTTCGGAATCGGCTTTAAGCTGTAGGTCCCGATCTCATTAGCCCTCATGTTGCAAAATGTAGACAGTAGCGCTCCAAACCAAACCAAACCAAACCTTCTGCACACCCCAGACATTTTATTCTATACTCGGAGTAGAAAATAAGTTTTTTAATCTACTATGTCTGTTTAAACACTCTGAACGACGGCAGAATGTGTAAAATGCTACTATTTATTACCGGTGTTTGTGTGTTCGAAACCAGCTGCTGGCATTGATGTATGTAATTGTTAGCAATCTACTTTAAGCAGTGGGTCCCGGTCTTATTAGCATAAATGTAGCAAAGATGTACGCCATAGAGCTCTCAGCCAACTATTGTATACGAAGGTAATAGACACAATTGAGCTACAAGGTTCCACAACGTACTCATTGTCATCACGTTTTCCGAATGCAGGTGACCTTACAGATGAAACAGTCCTTAATATCTAATGTTCATCGGTAGAGAGTGAATTTCAGCATTTTCTGCAAGATAAATATTGAAATGAACTCCGCTTCGGTCGTAAAAAGCGGCCCGAATGTTTTATTAAAACGCGCTTTACATTCCGTGTTTTTCCGCGAACATAAACTGCTTTCCGTGTTTGGACGGACGAACGAACCTTTCCGTGGCCCGATGATTTTTTTTATTTTTGGCTCAACCCTTTTACCCGGGCAACAGTTATCGCGTACATCGAGATGGATTCTTTCTCCCGTTTACCCTCTCCCGTTCCAAACGCACTTTTCTTTTTCTGCTCGAAACGCAGCGTACGCTCATGGAGGCATTTTGGAACGCCGTGGCACGTAAATGGAAAGTTTGCGTGTCCGGTCTTTAATCTTTCTCCATTTTTTTTTTCGGGAAAACAGGTGGGAGGGGTGGGCAACTCCGTCTCTTCTAAAACGGCCGGCACGATATCAACCGGCAGCCGTTTACTCGACCGGCTGTTATTTTTTTTTTCTAGATCTCTTCGGTTGTAGCAACCGGTGGATTGGTTTGTTTACCGGGGGCGATGGAGATGTCTTACGATGAAAGGGGTGGTGTGGGCGGTGGCAGACGATATGAGCGGCGCCGGAATCCCCTTCCCGAGTCTCGTTCTCCGGGGTTTAAAGTGGTGGCCTGTCACGCGACCCATGATTCTTCCGTGTCTGTAATGGACGGTAAACAGAATGCAATGCGACCCTTGGACGCGCGTGCACGTAAAACAGACGATATGGCGAATTGCATGGCGTCTAAACTCCATATATAACTAAGTTTACGACGGCGATGCGGGTTGCAGTGTGATAAAGCAATACAGTGTTTCAGGGATATATTGCCTCAAATCGGTTAGATGGGTTCTAGAACTTCATTCTAGGGACGGGACGAACTGTAATATCACGGCCACAGTTTAAGAATATGCAAAATCTTTGAAAATCATGTCTCCAGCGTTCACCCTACATTGCAATGTAATAAAACAATACACTGTTTCAAGGATATATTCCCTCAAATTGGTTAGATGGGTTAAAATGATTTATTAAATTAATATGTAAATTAGATGGGTTGGAAAATTAGATGGGTTCTATAACTTCAGTCTAGGGACGGGACGAACTGTGATATCGCGTTCATTATTGCGATATTGCAGAGATTTTGTTTAATTTAATGAGATTGCAGAGATTTATTTAATTTAATTTATATATTAATTTAATAAATCATTTTAACCCATCTAACCAATTTGAGGGAATATATCCCTGAAACAGTGTATTGTTTTATTACATTGCAATATAGGGTGAACGCTGGAGACAGGATTTTCAGAGATTTTGCATATTCTTAAACTGTGAACGCGATATCACAGTTTGTCCCGTCCCTAGAATGAAGTTCTAGAACCTATCTAACCGATTTGAGGCAATATATCCCTGAAACAGTGTATTGTTTTATTACATTGCAATATAGAGTGAACGCTGGAGACAGGATTTTCAGAGATTTTGCATATTCTTAAACTGTCAACGCGATATCACAATTCGTCTCGTCCCTAGAATGAAGTTCTAGAACTCTTCTAACCGATTTGAGGCAATATATCCCTGAAACAGTGTATTATTTTATTACATTGCAATATAGGATGAACGCTGGAGACATGATTTTCAAAGATTTTCCATATTCTTAAACTGTGAACGCGATATCGCAGTTCGTCCCGTCCCTAAAATGAAGTTCTAGAACCCATTTAACTGATTTGAGGCAATATATCCCTGAAACAGTGTATTATTTTATTACAATGCAATACAGTTTAAGAATATGTAAAATCTTTGAAAATCATGTCTCCAGAGTTCATCCTATATTGCATTGTAATCAAATAACACACTGTTTCAGGGATATATTGCCTCAAATGGGTTAGATGTGTTTTAGAACTTCATTCTAGGGATGGGACGAACTGTAATATTGCGGTCACAGTTTAAAAATATGCAAAATCTCTGAAAATCCTGTCTCCAGTGTTCATCCTATATTGCAATGTAATAAATCAATACACTGTTTCATTGATATATTGCCTCAAATCGGTTAGAGGAGTTCTAGAACTTCATTCTAGATACGGAAAGAACTGTGATATCACGTTAAAATTTTAAGAATATTAAAAAATCTCTAAAATTTCTGTCTCCAGCGTTCGTCCTGTATTTTTTTTCAAAATTCCAGAAATCATCATTATAAAGTTTCAATTAGTTAGTCCCCTTACCTGAGGACGTAACCTTTAGCCTTAAAGGTTAATTAAGCAGAGACAAGCTGTTTTTCGTCTTTTCATTGTAGATTTGAGAGACCCCTGAGAATTTTCTAACATTGTAATGAGGGCTTTTGGCTTTTGAATGCTTATTTCAGTACATTTCATGTATCGGTTTTGTTTGGAACACTATGGTCTGCTGTTTTGCAACAAGAGGGTTAATGAGACCGGGGCCTATATTCATGTATGTACTTCACGTATTGAATTACATGATACGTTTCAGTAGTATGTTAAATGGTATACGTATTTAAGAAAAGCCTCAGTTCCATAGCGGGACAATCTTGCAATTCAGACCACAGCATCGTAGCTTTAAGGGGTCGTCTTCGAAGTTTTATAAGAAATCTTTACATTCTTTTACAGGATTAGTTTACTTTTTCTTACATATATACACACCCAAATGTGTGTATATATATATATATATATATATATATATATATATATATATATATATATATATGACACGTCGTGGTGCAGAGTTAAGGCGAATGGAAAGCAGTCTTCTTAATAATAATAATAAGTTTTATTAACTCATCGTTCTTAAGGAAAGCAACATGCGCCATTTTCACTAATCGACCCGGAACTATGCGTGAAGGTGTTGACCGCTCCATGTCCACGCGCCAAATCCCAACTTATCTATTTGCAAGCTCATCAAATCGCTGAGAAATGCGTCCGCCTCACCGGATTATCCTGAAAGCTTAAGCGAGAGTGGGTGTTTTTCATTTATTTTATTATTATAAAAGAGTTCTCTTTTTAGAATCGTTTTTAACTTACATAATTTCTAAACTACCCCTTTTTTTAGACCTTATATATATATATATATATATATATATATATATATATATATATATATAATTTTAATTATCTGACTGCATAAGATAGCTGCTAGGCATTTGCGGCCGAGTGATGGCCGAATGGTTAGGGTGCTGGCCTTCGGAATCGAGGTTCGTGAGTTCAAATCCCACTGGTGCATGGATGTTCTTAGCTGTTAGGAATCGGATTTAAGCAGTAGGTCCCGGTCTCATTAGCCGTCGTGTTGCAAAAAGTAGACCGTAGCGTTTCAAACCAAACCAAACCAAAAAAGTTAGGTATTTGCAAGAATAGCGTCAGATCGATAGCGGGACAGTCTTATAAATCATACCGCAGCATTGTAGTTGTATTTCGTTCCCCCGATCTTAAACTTTTATAAACTTCGATCACTGTTAATGCCCCTTCATATTCCAGTCGCTGCACACGTGGAAACCACATGCCAAAAGTAAAGTTTTTGCATTAGCTCAGTGTGAAAGGTGGTTTAAGTTGTTCATTTTTAGTCCTATTTAAGAATTCATTTTTGGTAGTAAGTGAACTACAATATTATAGAGAAAATGTATATATTTCGTGAGAAATGAAGACTCGAAGAGCTGTTTCAAAACTGACCAAGCCACTCTCGAGTTGGTCAGTTGTGCGGTGATATACCGTCTCCATCCCAGCAAATGCGGGACACCCCCTTACAGGTAATATTTCCTTACGCTCCACAGAGCACTCCTTCCGTCCCACTAAACACTTCGAGGGCGCCTATTACAAACGAATGGCGTCATAAACATCCCATAATCCCGCGATAGTTGACCACATGTCATCAGGCCCAGCGTCCACTCCGCCACTGGTCATTACAACCCTTCGTCGGCATTAGTGGACAGTGGTCGCACACTCTTGTAGATGGATGTTTATGGAAGGGCGCGGGACATTTACCTCGGCCTGGAATATGCATTCAAGAGGTTATTACCAAATTTTACGGAAGGGAGTATCAAAATGGATAGTTAGTGCGCATGCGTGGATATATTAACACCCATATAGACAAAGAGCCAGCAAACTTTTTCGTTGTTACGAGAACAGGATGGGTGCGTGAAGTGAAAATCTTGATAAATTTATAAATGCTAGCATATAGCCCGTTATATGACGGGATCAGTAAAATTTTGTAATTTATATTATTGTAAAGTACTCAATAAGGCAGGTAAAAAAATGGCTTGTTTTATGGCTGAGAATTATCTGCTACACCCTCAATAATTTGTTTATCTTTACTGACCGCATGTTCGTTGCTAACTTTAATTTATCTTGCCATATTACGTGATAGGATAGAAAACAGAAGTTTTAATATTGACAGTGATTATTTGGCGGTATATATGAAGGATATCCAAAATTTAGCGAATCGATTGCAGACCGTGCGGTTATGTACTATAAACAAACACACAAACGAACAAACCTCTTAATTTTCGAAGATATATAACTTAAACGCTAGATATTTATTAATATTTTATATAAAAAGAAGTACCGAATTTACGAATTTCAAAAGTTATCATTCCAGTAGGTACAATAGATTTCTATTTTTCAACTAGTGTATATTTAAAAATATAGTAAAATATACGAAACGAAAAAAAAGTAAATTTGGTTACCTACAAGATATTTTTTTAAATGTGTGTATTAGCAACTAAATATTTTTTTTTAAACTGAAGTAATTGTACCTGATTTATTCCATAAACCAATACTTAAAAGTATTCAACTCCTTAAAATTAAACAAATTTATTTAAAAATTTTAAAAATCTCCTGTATAATGTATACAGTAAAATATATTGTTTCCATATGGATAAAATTCACAGAAAAATATAATAATATTTTCTTTTATGTAAAAACAAGTAACTAATTTACGAACTTCAAAAGTTATTTTTCGAGTAAGTATAATAAATTTTTATTTTTCAATTAGTGTATAGATACAAACAACATTAAAATATACACCAAATGAAAAAAGGAAATTCACTTCCCCACAAGATAATTATTTAAATGTGTGTATTAGCAACTAAATTTTTATATTAAACTGAAGTGAAATATCTGTTTTATTCCATACTCAAGGAGTAGTCAACTCTTTAAAATTAAACTAATTTAAACATTTTAAAAATCCCCTGTATCATTTAGAGAGGAAAATATATTGTTTCCATATGGATAAAATTCACAGAATAAAAATATAATAATCTTTCTTTTATATAAAAACAAGTACCCAATTTATGAATTTCAAAAGTTATTTTTTCAGCAGGTACAATAGATTTTTATTTGTCAATTAGTGTATATATAAAAATGACATTAAAATATACATCAAATGAAAGAAATTAAATTCGTTTACCCACAAGATAATTTTTAAATGTGAGTATGAGCAACTAGATTTTTATATTAAATTGTAGTAAAATATCTGTTTTATTCCGTTATCCAATACTTAAGATGTATTCAATTCTTTAAATATAAACTAATTAATTTAAAATTTTTGAAAATCTCCTGTATCATGTTTACAGTAAAGTACATTGTTTCCATATGGATAAAATCCACAGAATAAAAATGTAATAATATTTTCTTTTATATAAAAACAAGTATTTCATTTACGAATTTAAAAAGTTATTTGTCGAGTAGGTACAATATATTTTTATTTTTCAATTAGTATATATATAAATATAACATTAAAATATACATCAAATGAAAGAAAGAAAATTCCTTCACCCACAAGATAGTTTTTTAAATATGTGTATTAGCAACTACATTTTTATATTAAACTGAAGTGAAATATCTGTTTTATTCTGTAAACCAATTATTAAGTATTTAAACCTTTATTCAACAGACTAATTTAAAAATTTTAAAAATCACCTGTATCATGTATACAGTAAAATATATTGTCTTCATATGGCTGAAATTCACAAAATAAAATATAATTAATCTTTTATTTTACTTAAAAACAAGTTCCTAATTTATGAATTTCAAAAGTTATTTTTCCAGCAGGTGCAATAGATTTTAATTTTTCAATTGGTGTATATATACAAATAACATTAAAATATACACCAAATGAAAAAAAGAAAATTCGTTTACCCACAAGATAATTTTTTAAAGATGTGTATTAGCAACTAAATTTTTATATTAAACTGAAATAAAATATCTGTTTAATTCTGTAAATCAATACTTTAGAAGCATTTAACTCTTTAAAATTAAACTAATTTAAAAATTTAAAAAATCACCTGTATCCTGTATACAGTGAAATGTATTCTTTTCATATGGCTGAAGTTTACAGAATAAAAAAATAATCTTTTCTTTTATATAAAAACAAGTACCTAGTTTACGAATTTCAAAAGTTATTTTTCCAGTAGTTACAACAGATTTTTATTTGTCAATTAGTGTATATATACAAATAATATTAAAATATACACCAAATGAAAAAAGGGAATTAGTTTACCCAACAGATAATTTTTTAAATGTGTGTTAGTAACTAAATTTTTATATTAAACTAAAGTAAAATATCTGTTTTATTCCATAAGACAATATTTAATATGCATTCAACGCTTTAAAATTAAAGTAAGTAATTTTTAAAAAACTTTAAAAATTAAGTGGGTCATGTATACAGTAAAATGTATTATTTCTATATAGATAAAATTTACAGAAAAAAAATATAATAATCTTTTCTGTTATATAAAAACAAGTACCTAATTTACGAATTTCAAAATTTATTTTTCCATCAGGTGCATTAAATTTCTATTTTTGAATTCGGCTATATATTTTATGATTTTTAAAGTAGTACTGCTACCTGAAACAAAGGCAAATAATTTTTAGATATTTAGACCAGTTTTAGCGATTTATGAAAATATTTTTCTCAACAGAGCAGAATAATTAATTTTACATTGAATCAAAAGCAGACTTGTTAAATATTTTTTATTAAATTTTTACTCTTATCGACTATTATTTATTTACTCTAATATTTACTGTTAGAGAATGTTACCAGCCATCGCTGAAAGCACATTATCAGTGTGTGCTTACATAAAGAATGTTAATTTCGTTAAACTGTAAGCACGTCTGATAAACTCCGAGCTCATTTAGACTCCCTTTACCAGTCATCGCTTTCTGTAATCCCGATAAATAGATTAATTAGTGGGCTCTTTTCCTATCTTCTATGAAATCTCGCAACTTTGAAGTTTTGCAGAGATGAGTTATCTGCGGAATGGCCTATGAAAGGGAAGGAAAAAAATATTTCTGATATTCTCTCCATTGTTGCAAATATAGATTGGAGGAAAGCAGAAAAATATCCGTCTTTCGAGATTCTTTTTTGGTTTGCAGGGTGATTGGCGGCTCCGTAGATAGCCTAGCCTCTATTTTCCTGAACGAACAAAGCAAAGCAAGGTTAGCGAGACAAATGGGTTTCATCTATGGTTTTAGATAGTGTTATTGTTTATTTATTCTCTCGAACTATTTACTCCCCATCTTATATAATCACTGCTATTCAAAAGTTTCGTGGTGGCATGAATAACTTAAAGCTGTTTAAAACAGTCCAAACAAACTTGGCAATATCTTTGTATTAAACAAAATCTATTTTTTTCCACAAGTCTTAAATTGAACTAAAATTTTGAAATTTTTATGCAAGAACCAAGACAGTTAAATGAACTGGTAGTTTGCTACAAGAGAACATGTGAGACCGTAACCTTCATCGTAAAGGAAATTTCGAATGACTATGAACATCCATGCCAGTAGTGAGATTCGAACTAAAATGGTTGAATTATGGTAGAATGTTTAGGACACTGATCTTTTTATCCGGAGTTCGTGGGTTCGAGTCTTATTATGGCATGGATGTTCGTAGCCTTTCGGAATCGGCTTTAAGCTGTAGGTCCCGGTCTCATAAGCTATCGCGTTGCAAAATATTAGACCGTAGTGCTCCCAACTAACCAACCGAACTAAAAGGGGGTTACATGTGGGAGAACACTCCAAACAGAAAATAATAATTATCTTAAGGTGTAACAGGAGTTCGAAGGGAACAACAATATTGATACTAAAACAAACGACCTATGCATGTTAGAACGGTAATGCAAGGATTTGCTATTTACATTTATATATATGTACCACTGTATATATATGTGCTTGCGTATACGTAGTGTTCACATTTCGCGGTTTCAGAAGGGCGCCGTACAATTCAGTTTTTT
>CM063510.1:147504765-147522265 GCA_032207245.1 Pardosa pseudoannulata
GAGTGGGAAAAATAATCTTTTCAGGCGTGGACGTTTAAGGAGAAGGATGAATGAGGTTAGAAAAGCAGAAATGGCCGACATGCAATACGCATATGGCGCTGCTGACGGAAATGGACGAGCCGCGGCATGGATGTACCTAGAGCGCTTCCCAAACAGACATCAGCCAAATTATGTTTTGTTTGGATAATTGCACCGCAGATTGCATGAATCAGGAGCTTTGGAAGCACGTAGCCACATCGGTCGAGAACGTACTACACGCACGCCTGTCGTAGAGGAAATCGTGCTACAGGAGTTTGCCATCAACCCACAAACACCACCACGTTCCACCATATCGTTCCACCGTATCGTTCCACCATAATTCGCATACTGCACGAGGACATGCAACACTCTTACCACTTCCAAAAAGTACAGGCATTGTGCGTTGACGATTATCCCAAATGCATTGCATTACCACGCTGGTTTTTGCAACAGCGGGTCGTACAGCCAGATTTTCCATCGTGGATTTTGTTTTCTGACGGATAATGCTTTACACAGGATGGTGTCCTGATCCTGCACAACATGCATATATGGGCGCATGAAAACCAAAGGTGTACACGTGCACATGCACATCAACAACGTTTGCCACAACAGCGGCAGCACATGTCCGTGACACTCAGGCCAATTTGAATGGATTCGTGAATCCATGCGCCGACGTTGTGAAACGTGCATTGTGGCAAAGGGAAACAATTTTGAGCAATTGCTGTGATGTAATCCTCATCTGTAGTGAAAATCATATTAACACAGCTGTCGATATCCCCCCTGCTCCACACTTGTGATCATAGCGCTCTAGCGGTTGCAGTTTGCATTTTCAGACACAAGTTCTTATGTAAATCTTGTTCATTGTGATATGACAGACCAGCATGTTAAGTTTGTCAACGACCTTTTGGAATACCCTGCATATATATATATATATATATATATATATATATATATATATATATATATATTGTTCATATATACACATGGACACACTTTAAATACAAACTAAGATATGGTGATACTTCTAACGAATTCCGAGCAAGTGATTTCTTTCGATATGCATAAATACATTTCTTCTTACGAATCGCACCAAACTCTTCGGTCTTCCCTGGTGAGTTCCAGATCACGCATTATCCCGGAAATTTCGAAATGATTCGCGGAATCAATCGATATCCTTATGCCGACTGTCATCATTTTCCCATTTCTATACCCCCGCTGTTTAAATGCATTCAAGTAGCAGAAGTTAAGCACGAAACGATGGCAACACATACTCTCTGCGTCAGCACAAAACTCCCCGCACTTCGAAAATGCACTGCGAGTTTCATTTACATCCCGAACGATGAAAGGTTGACAACCCTTCAATTAATTGGTTTCACGTATATTTACGTCTACATACATCCATCTAATATATACATATACGCACATTTATGTATATAAGAGTGCATATGTTACACGCACGCACACACACACTCACACATATATGTAACTTGCTAATTTTTTGGCCGCTACACATAAATAAGCCCCTATTATTTTTAATTGGCCGCATTTACTGGGCAATGAGTGGGCCTAAATAATACGCAATCTTGGCTGCATTCCATTAAAATGAAGTAAGTCCAACAAACTTAATCCAACAAACTAAGTCCAACAAATTTAACCCCTTGACGTACACACTCGAGTTAATTCGAACGCGCTAAACGAGCCAAACTGTGCACACTCGACATAATTCGAGCAGCTTTGTACTTTATGTTACTATAATTTTTCACACTTGAATGCAATCGAGAATTGAATATAAGAATGTGAAATAAAAAAAACAATCGTTTTATTAATATTTATCATTTACTTGGGATTGTAAGCTATAATGCTTACTTATTCAAGTAAAAAATATTTTTTTTTCTAAATTCAATGTTCTAAATTGTGTTTTTTACATTAAAAAAAATTAATTTTTTGTGGCCGGCCTTTTTCAAAAAAAAAAAAAAACTGTGCATTAAGGGGTTAATTTATTTTAGACTAAAAAAAAATGGACATATTTCACCGACAAGAACTAAACATCGAATGGTAACAGAAATACACTTGTACTACAGATTTCTCGCAACAGTGAGAAATTAGACGAATTATTTCAAATGAGAGAGCAGCTTAGTCAGCGTTATTAACAGTGAGAAAGAAACTTAGATCATTGGAAAAGTGAACCATTTTCCAGAAACTCTACCTCCAGAAACGTGCTGGTAGGTCATAGAGCATAGACGAAGATTTTGTACAAAGTGAACCAGCTTAAGGCTATGGGAAATGGGCAACATCAAAGACGTGCTTGTAGGCCATAGATTCTAAACAAAGGTCTTGATTAAAGGTGGACCAGCTTAAAGCTACAAGAAATGGGCGATATCAGAAACGTACTGGTAGGTCATAGATCAAAGACGAAGGCATTGATCAAAGATAGACCTTATTAAGACTACAAGAAATGGGCAATATCAGACACGTGCTGGTAGGTCATAGATCCTAGACGAACTTTTTCATCAAAGTTGGGCCAGCTTAAAGCTACAAGAAAAAGACGATATCAGTAACGTACTGGTAGGCCTTAGATCAAAGACGAAGGCCTTGTTCAAAGGTAGAGTGATTTTTTTTACCTTACCCTATTAGCCGACATTGCACTCTTATATTTTTCCATGACAAAAACAGGGTGTACACAACAAATGTTCGTGATAACTCTGAGGTTGTTGAAGATATTACGACTGTGATGCTCCACAACGCTTGACGTAAAGTTAAATAAACACTCGATATTTTACGTACAACAGATGGAGATTGTGTAGGAGTTATTGAAAATGTAACATAAAATTGTTTTAAATAGAACTTTACACACCGAAACGAAAAGTACGTTGCTTTTCATTTTGTTTTACATAACCGTCAAAATAACCCAATATTATGTTAATTTTGTAATTTGGTTCTAAAATGTGTTATAAGCGTATTAACGTTATCAGTTATATAAACAAAGGTAGATAGTTAATTTCTTTTTTAAAAGGAATAGTGTTACATGAACTTGAATACTTATGAGCGTCTTGAAATTGGGTGATTTTAATTACATGACTACTGAGGCTGTTCAAGGCATACGATAACGAATTTGCAAGTACATAAAAATAAATTTATTAACACATTGCGTACGGGTACATTTCGCAGCGGAATTGTACCGGGAGCAGTCGTTTTGCGCTTAAATTTAGTGATTCAGTTAAATTTCAATACATCGAAAATTATTTAATTTTATATCAGTCGCATCGACTCATGTAAAAACTAGTTTTCATTTGTCTAAATTTTTCAAGAATCTATGTAGTAGACAAGAACATTCGGCTTCGTTTCCCTGTATATACCGTTATGTTTGTACCCACAAAAAAATCTTGTTGTTACACTAACCCGTACTAGTACGTGACCCGCTTTCAAGTATCAATCGTCAGAAAACGTACTAGTACTTGTCCCGCATACAATGTGTTAAGACGTACCATTACACTTTTTATGCTGAAGAGGATATACGTAGTATATACGCGTGTGTATACACAAACACACACATGCGCACACACACACACATATATATATGTATAATTTACACACTTATATTTATATGCCTTTACAGACAAATACGAATACACATGTATAAATATGCATAGATGTATGAATGAATATCTCTTGAAGCAAATGCAGAATGCGTCATGAAGCCCGAAACGATGCAGCCAGTCGAGTCGTCAGCAGAAAATTTCCGAAACTTGGTAAAATTTGCTCCTCGTTTCAGTTCGTCCCCCGAGGGGAGCCCTGAAAGAATTTTCGAACACTGAGATAGGAGCGCCATTGATCCCGCACAAAGAGCGTCGAATCATTTCGGAACTGTCGCATTTTCGAACTACTTCATGCTGTTGTACGGAGGAATATATAACACTGTCATTATTACTAACAAGGTTCCTTTCTCTCAATCTGATAAATAATTCGAAATAATCTCATTTATGTGTAACTATTAAGACCGACTAACAATGTTATCAATGGATGCGGGTAAATGTAACAAAAACGTACCGTTAACCCCGGTGGGATTGACTATGTTTTGGCTATTGTAGAACAATGTTGAATTAATCCAGGAAACATGGACAATTCATTGTTGTTCTTTCCAGACGATATATATATATATATATATATATATATATATATATATATATATATTTATATAATATATATACATATATATATATATATATATTATATACATATGTATATATATACATATATATATACATACATATATATATATATACATATTCATATATATATATACATATATATATACATATATATACATATACATACATATACATATACATATATTATGTGTGTGTGTGCTTGCGTAATGTAATGATATTTTTATCACTTTGAGCTCTGATTCTGATTTTCCGGTAATTCTTTTCTAGCAACCCTAGCAAATGTTCTCAAATGTTCCCTAGTAGATTCCTTCCGGTTGCATAGCGAAAAATAGAGTTCTGACACATAAGTTACTTCATCCCCGTGTCTTATAGTGTTCGCCAATTGGCTGGCACTGGCAACTATAAAAGAAGTGTTCTGACAGTTTCTTTTAGTTTCGACAATAGCTTCGATAGTTTTCGTTCGTCATAAAAATGATGAATAAACTGCGATAGTTTGAGATTTCATTTGATTTTATTTCGCTGTCCTTCTAATCGCAAGTTCAACGACTTCACAGCTGTAGCATCAGGTCGGAACTTCAGTTCGAGATGAGGCAAAGTCCTCATATATATGTACGTATGCATTTATGTATATGTATGTACATACGAGGGTTGAACTTTAATAGTGGTAACACTGCTGTAAAAACGCTACGCAACAAAACCAAAGAATGTCGCGTATACATATACTACATATCTATTAGCAAAAAGATTCGTCCTTTTACGTTATATATAATATAAATATCCTTGTATTATTTTAATATATATGTTATATCTAAACAAGACAACAAATATATAAATATATGAATATTATATTACATACATGTTTATATATAATTACAATATATATAACATAAATATAATATTCAAGGAATGACGTCAAAATTACATATATCGTTATGTGTCAGAAAGCAGAAGTGCATGCTGTTTTATAATAATATAGTGTCACCAACGATTCGTGAGATACAGACATTTAATAACTGTATACATTCAGAAAGATATATGAAAAAAAAATGTTTCACTAAGGGTTTCACATTATTTGACGGAAATGCAGAAATGACTATGATACGATGCTGCTCGAACCAGCCTGGAACGCTATAAGCACGAAGGAGAGGCTTTTGTACTGTGTTTGTTTTGTCTTTACGCTGGATGAGATTTGGGCCAGATCTAAGCCTTTGTAACCTTGATTTAATTCCTAAAGGCCCCTCCACACTATGGTCCACTGCAAGCCATCACCACCGTCTGGAGGGGGTATGGTTTATCTTGGTCAATGTCGGCAGACGATGAAATAGCCTTGGCGGATGTTAGCTTCGGAGGCGGTTTTTCTCCAAAGATCAAAGGCAGCCAGATGAACAATTAAAGTGCGCTTTAGATCCTATGGACGAATCCACGCGCTCGGATCATTTAGTGGGCTAGTGTATGGATGCAACCCGTGAACCAACGTTGAAGGTCACCATCAGGAAGTGGTGAACAATTGGTCATAGTGTGGAGGCTACATAAGATGAAGGAACCGCTGCGTGGCATTCGCTTCAGGACTGTTCCAGAGACTCTTGCGTCAATAGACCGGTCCATTTGAATTATCAATAGAACAGGCGCTGGTACAGGTGTTCTGTGACTTCCACATTGTTGGCAACGGATTATACACAATGCTGGCGACTATATTGAATAACTGTAAAACATTGTGACATGATATTTATATTCCTTGTAATATATATATATTATATTAAAATGTAACATATACTATATATATATACATAGAAGGTTATAATGCATAACTATATAAAGAAACAAAATCGCTAAAAGCACTCAAGGGTGTTTGGAACATATCTGGTCGCCTTTATCGCTATATTTTGGAACCCTCCTCTTAAGTATATAGTAATATAGAATATAGAACTATACTGTTTGGTATATGTGAAAAAGAACATTAAGTTAGAAAAGAGATAGGTAACATTTTACGTAATTAGTTCTCTGTTCTTATGTGTAATTGTATTAAGGAATCGGACAAGATCAGAGCAAAGTAGTCACAGAATTCTCTGCTTTATTGTGCTGTCGTTTTGTTTTCACACGAGTTTTCAGACGGACTGGATCTAATCTAATTTAATCCATCGTGTTCACTGTGTTAGAGTGTTCACATTAACACAAGCACTTGTTGCTTCCCCCCCCAATACATGCGTATTTAAAGCGTTCATACACAAACGATTATATAGGTAGTTAATTTTCACCCATTTATCGCGTTACAATTTTGGTGACCTCGTGTAGAGAAATTAAGGGCATAAATTAATTTCATTTATCTTTATCGTGTCTCTTAGCGATCGTGTTCTGACCGACTCACTTTTATATGTAACTTAATATGACCACTTTTCTTGTTCGAAGTAGGCTTCTAGAATATTCTTACACATACAAACATACATACATACATACAGACAGAAAATTATACATTTTGTCAACTATTAAACTCATGATTTTGTATATTATTCATACGGTAACAGACAGATACAAAGAAACTGATTTTATCAGCCATTTTTATGGTTTATAGTGATCGTGTTAACGTGTAGACACACATACAAACAATCTCGTTACATCAACCATTAATTTCGTTTTGAGTGATTGTGTTCACGTGCAACAGTCCCACAAATACAAATTGCTTCATTTTGTTAATTATTAATTCTCATGGTTTAAATTGATCGTGTTCACGTGCAGAAAGATAAATGTAACTAGTGTCATTTCATCCACTTTTAATCTCATGACTTTGAATATCGTGTTCAAGCACGTACAAATGCTTTATATACGCACGAAACCAAATTCTATTGTCTACCTCATTGTGTTTTACTGTGATTGCGTTTCCATAAATAAGTATTAACCAACACGGTAGCCTAATATCATCATCATTCTTGCTCGTTTTGCGGTTGAGCGATTGTGTTCACGCACGGTACGTTAGACAAATACCACCATTTAGAAAGCACGTGCTGTTGAGCGATAGTTTTCACACACACAACTGATTTTCAAACATCCTTCTGGCTCGTTGCGTTGATGAGCGATCGTGTTTACACGCGTAACTAAGTTTCACCCTCCTTCTAACTCATTACTTTTTCTGCGTGATCGTGCTCTCACATACTCGTACCTCCGTACAGACGAACACCAGTCAGAAAAGTTTTCATAGATATACAAGCGTATTGTTTAAGGTATTACAAATTTGCGTAATTTTTCTCTTCTTTTCTGGAGAATCCTTCCCCTTTCGACCCCATCCTAAATACATATTCCCAAAATATTATTCGAGGTTTTTATCTCCCCCCCCCGGGTGACTGACTCGCGCCACTTCACCCTGGGACGCGCGAGAAAGCAGAAAAATAAGGTAATAGCAATAATAATAAGACCCCGACTCCCGACTATAAAATAATACACACAACTCCTGAAGAGCGCCTCCCATACAGAACTAATTTGGATTGCTTTTGCTAATATGAGAGAAAACGGCCTCCTCCCCCCACCCCCGTTCGAAAAGCTGCCGGGATCCCCTCAACCCTTCAGACAACACCCCTCCCCCGCTGTCCCCCCCAGCCGTTTTCATAAAGATCTCGCGGAAAGGAGGGGGTAGAGGAGAATGCCAGAGATATTTGCTCGAAAGCGGGGGGGGTGGAGGGCAGGGGGGAGAGAGAAGGTAGAGCCGACTTTAATCTTCGGAATCAGCGACGCGTGTACAGTGTGCATAAGGGGGTCGGGGGTACCGGAGGGGGGCATTTCAGCAAAATGAAATTGAAATCTTGTCGTACAGGTATGGTTCGAGAAAAATAGTCCCCCGTAATTTTTTTTATTTATTTATTTTATTTTTTTTCTGGGGGGGGATGTGTGTTGATGACGTATCAGGTACTTTTTCGCATCTTTAAAAAAATAAAAATAAAAAAAAACGGATTCTATTTTTGTTTTTTATCCCCTTTTCTCCTGGGAAGATTTTTTTAAAAAGAGAGAGAGAGAAATGAGAAAATAATAATGACAAAAAAAAGAGGAAAAAAATATATGTATAGAAAGGTAGGCAGAGATAAGAGAAGGTACTTCGCGGGTATTTTTTTTTTTTTTTTTGTCTGGTTCGGGTTATATAATATTTTTTGTTATTACTTTTATTGTATTCCGATAAGGCAAGAAATTAATTTCAGAGATTATAATTTAGAAATGAATTCCGTGATTAGAAAATAATTCTTTTTTGTTGTCGATGTTGTTGTCTGGGAGTAAACAAAATTTAATGAGGATAAGAAGAAGAGCTTAGCGGAGATTCTGCAATCGAATAATTAAATTGAAATACGGAGGCTTTAAGGGAGTGCTCATTAGCTTCTATAAATAGGAATCACAAATAACCAAACGGCATTTAATATATATATATATATATATATATATATATATATATATATATATATATATATATATATATATATATATATATATATACGTGTGTGTGTTTTTGTGTGTATGTGTGTATATATATGCGTGCGAATGTACGTATATGTGTGTTCGAATGTATGTATATGTGTTAATATATGTGTGTGTGTGCGTGCATATATATATATATATGTGTGTGTGTGTGTGTGTGTGGATGTGTGTCTATGTATGTATGTGTGCATATATGTGTGTATGCATATATATATGCGTGTGTGTATGCACATATGTATTTGTATGCGAATGTATGCATATGTGTGTGCGTATGTTTATGTGTGCGTGTATGTGGACACATACATATGAGAATATACATGTGTACATACATAAATGTGTGTATATATATATATATATATATATATATATATATATATGTATGTATATATGTATGTATATATATGTATGTATATATATGTATGTATATATATATATACATATATGTATATATATATGTATATATGTATGTATATATGTATGTATATATGTATTATATATGTATGTATATATATGTATGTATATATATATATATGTGTGTCTGTATATATATATGTATATGTTTATATATGTATATATATATGTATGTATATATGTATGTATGTATATATATATATATATATATGTATGTATATATATGTATATATGTATATAAATGTATATGTATATATATATGTATATATATGTATATGTATATATATGTATATGTATATGTATATATATGTATATGTGTATATGTATATGTGTATATGTATATGTGTGTATGTATATATGTGTATGTATATGTGTGTATATGTATGTATATGTGTGTATGTATATATATGTATGTATATATGTGTATGTATATATATGTATGTATATATGTGTATGTATATATATGTATGTATATATGTGTATGTATATATATGTATGTATATATGTGTATGTATATATATGTATGTATTCATATATGTGTGTATATATATGTATGTATATATATGTATGTATATATATATACGCACATACATAGCTGGACAAATCAATACTTTTCCCTGAGTCCCCAGATCAAAAGGGTCTCTAAATTTAATTCACAAATAATTATTTAATTAAAAATATTCCAAGATGTAAACAAATAAAAAATGTATAAATAATATATATATAATGTATAATATATTATGTATATATAATGAAAGGCCGAATTAGTTATTACTACATTTTCAGGCATGTTGCGCATAGTAGTTAGGGTGTATTGTATTGTGGTCACACTTACACCTGATAGGATTGGGTTCAATTCTCAGTTAAACTGAGCATTTATATTGTGTCCTCATAGGTAAATATCCACCAATATGGTGTTCCCATAATTAAATGATCAAGAATCTTGCAGTATCAGTCAAGTGATGAGAAAAACAAGTGTCTCTACTTTGGAGAAGAAAGTTTTTGCCTGTCACCCAATCATAAATTCCGTTAAAGGTAGGGTTCCTCAACATTTTCGTCGAATTTATTTGTTTAAGAACAATATAACCTAATATGAGCATAAACACAAGTAGGGGGAAAAGTCCTCTGACCACTAAGAAAAATTGATTTCTTCGAGTAAATTTTATGCAATTGCAGAAATCCACTCTTTTGAACAGATAGAACGTTTTCTGTACAATGTCAAGACACGTTTTTAAAACGAGAAACAGCTTTTAAGTGTAATTACTGAACAAAGGTATGAAAAAAAGGAAACCTAAAAAAATTATTTCTAAAGAGAAAAATTAAGTACATGGATATCATTATTGAAATGTTCTTGAAGATATATACTATAGCATATGTAAAAGATTAAAAAAATTGTAGTGAAAGTGTGAGGGGATATTTTTTAGTAAAGGTTTTTTTCCTACAGTCAGCTCCAACCCAGATCTGCATTGGCAGATTATCCCCTATATAACATTAGACTAAGTTATCTGTACGTCTGTCCTCGATTTTATGAAGTGGTGGACCTGGAATGGTTAGATTCATCCATAGTTAGCAAAATTAAAAGAGAATAATGTTTATCTTCTCCTAAACTATATATCCGATTCTAAAATAAATTGGTATAAATATACTTCACATCACTGAGAAAAATACTGCCTCCTTTAAAAAGTTCGAAATCCACTCCTTCCCTCTTTTCGAGCTTTTAGTGCCATTATTTCGACTCCTATTTTCCCCGGTTAAGAGCAGGCGATTAAATTGATCAATTTATCACATAATAAATAGGTAAAAATAATATTTATTTTCTCGCATTATGACGTCATTCTTTAACCATCTCATATAATCATTTCTTATTTTAAATTATTTAAATTATGCATTATTTTCATACGACGTTTTATCCCTGAACTTAGATATTATGTAAATAATTTCCTTTTATATTTTGCTTAAATAATAAGGCAATTTGTCGCAACGTCACAAACTACTATAATGCCCTTCCCATTCATTTTCATGTTTACAACAGCCAATAGACAAACAATAAACTGCCCTTCCGTTTGAAACTAAAGCCAGAATTGTCATAATTTGAGAATTTGTTCTACTGCGTGAAATCGCCTTATAGATTAGGTACATATGGGATAATTTTAAATTTGAATCATCGATTATTTTTTGTTGCAAGATAATTCTCAGGCAAAAAACAAACCATTTATTTACCTGACTCATAAGGTACTTTATAATTTTGGAAAATTAAAAACTTAACTGTTCATATGACGGGCTATATGCTAGTTTTTATATAAAAAGTGAGAAGTTTTCTTACATGATTCAATTTAATGCAAATAGTATACACCGTGATACATATGCTACACATCTTACGATTAGAAAATTTGTTGTGAAAGTATGAGGGAACACTTTTTAGTGAAGGTTTTTCTCCTACAGTCATCTCCGACTAAGATCCGCATTGGAAGACCATTTTAATATAAACAGTGAGAAGCTTTCTTTCATGATTCAATTTAATGAAAATAGTTATCACCGTGTTACATATAATACAGCAAACATTAAAGATTAAAAAAATTAAGCTGAAAATGTGAGGAGATATATTTTAGTGAAGGTTTTTTTTTCTTACAGTCATCTCCTACCCAGATCTGCATTGAAAGACCACAATTAATCTAAACAGTGAGGAGCTTTCTTTATAAATCGATATAATAAAAACAAAAATTGCCCTGTTATATATACTACAGCATACGTTATAGATTAGAAAATTTGCTGTGAAAGTATAAGAGGACATTTTTAGTGGAGGTTTTTTAATACAGTCATCTCCGTCGCACATTTACATTGGAAGACCATTTTTATATAAAAAGTGAGGAGTTTTCTTACATGATTCAATTTAATGCAAATAGTATACACCGTGATACATATGCTACACATCTTACGATTAGCAAATTTGCTGTGAAAGAGTCAGGGGACATTTTTTAGTGAAGGTTTTATTTTTTCTTACATTCATCTCCGACTCAGATCTGCATTGGAAGACCATTTTTATATAAACAATGAGGAGCTTTCTTTCATGATTTAATTTAATAAAAATAGTAATTACCGTGTTAGATATACTACACATCTTGCGATTAGAAAATTTGTTGTGAAAGTATGAGGGAACACTTTTTAGTGAAGGTTTTTCTCCTACAGTCATCTCCAACCCAGATCTGCATTGGAAGACCATTTTTATGTAAACAATGAGGAGCTTTCTTTCATGATTTAATTTAATAAAAATAGAAATCGCCATGTTATATATACTACAGCATACGTTACAGATTAAAAAAATTACGGTGAAACTGTGAGGGGGCATATATTTAATGAAGGTTTTTTCCTACAGTCATCACCGATACAGGTTTGCATTGGAAGACCATTTTTATATAAAACGTGAGGAGCTTTCTTTTATAATTCGATTTAATGGAAATAGTAATCACCATGTTACATATACTACACATCTTACGATTAGCAATTTGTTGTGAAAGTATGAGAGGACACTTTTTAGTGAAGGGTTTTCCCCTACAGTCATCTCCGACGCAGATCTGCATTAGGAAGACCATTTTTATGTAAACATTGAGGAGCTTTCTCTCATGATTCGATTTAATAAAAATAGAAATCGCCGTGTTACATATAGTACAGCATAAAAATATAAAACCTACGGTGAAAGTGTGAGGGGACATATTTTAGGGAAGGTTTTTTCCTACAGTCATCTTCAACCCACATTTGCATTGGAAGACCATTTTATATAAAAAATTAGTTTTCTTTCATGATTCAATTTAATGAAAATAGTAATCACCGTGTTACGTATATTACACTTCTTAGAATTAGCAAATTTTCTGTGAAAGTGTGAGGTTACATTTTTTTAGTGAAGTATTTTCCTACAGTTATCTTCGACCCAGATCTGTTTATTCATATCGATTCGTTTGTTCGAAATTTCAAATGGCGAAAATGCCATGTTTTGAATGTTTCGACCTTATTAATACTTTTTAAAATTTGTGTTTTTAACGACTGCCAATCTCACTGATCATTGCATTATAGATTTAACTTATGTCAAGTTTTCATACCAGCTATGCACACTAAGTGATTAAGGTTATAGATAAGTTAGAAGAAAACTCAACTGAAAAAGTTCTAACTTTGAGAAAACGCCTTTCAATTACGAACTTTCACTGAAGAAGGGGCAAAATTTGCTGTATTTCACTCTTTTGCTAATCACCATAACTTTTATACGATAATATATTTATAATGCATATTGAAATCTGCCATTATGTATGTATGTGTGTTCATGCGAATATTGGAACCATTTTTAAGTAATTACTGCCACCGTGCTAATGACTCGAAAGCAGATCGAAATAAAAAATAAAAGACGAAGAAAAATCGATTTTTTTAATCACTTCTTAATCGAAAAAAAAAGAGATAAAAAAGAAACACCCCACACACCGCGATTAAAATGAGTAAAAAACCCCGACAGTGGTGTGCGTAGTGAGAAGAAATGAGACGTGAAGAACGGTGGGAGGGGGAGGAAGCAATGTCGGAGCGGGGGAGGGGGAAGATTATTAAAAATTCGAACTATTTTAGGGCTCTATCCGTCAAACGCCACTTTCTTTTTTCAACCCCAGAGCAGTTTGAATATTGCGTAGTTTCCTTTTAAGTATTAGAATGAATATGGATTTTTTTTTAAAAAATAAATACTAGAATGGATTATTAAGCGCTTATTCCTTGTCAACATGTACGTGTTTATGTGATTTCTTTTGGTTGTGGAGGGGAATGTACCGATTTCTTGAGTTACAGGGAAACAATTTTAATCGATTTAATTTAGTTCGGGAATGACGTGTGATAAAGTCTTTAATCGGTTAAAATGTTTCGCTAACACACTTGAAATCCACGTATTTTTCAACTGGAAATGAATCATAAACTGAATCTGATGCTTTTACAATACGTAAATGTGGACATGTGATAAAGTGTTTATGTAGCCTAATTCTAAGCAAAATGAAATAATGATAGCTTTGGCAAGGGCACCCTCATTCAAGTGACATCTTCGCGTAAAATCGTGCGCAAGCACAAATACATACTGGGTGATACAGTAAGAAAAAATAAAGATAGATTTGAGAAGGACACCCTCGTTCACGTGACAACTTCGCGTTAAACGGTTTTTACGCACAATCCAGTCAGAAAAAATACGAATTGGTTTGGGAAAGAATCACTCATGACATCTTCGTGTAAAACAGCTCGCACATACACATAAATACATACTTGTGATCCAATAAGAAAAAAAATAAGAATAGCTTTGGGAAGGGCACACTAGTTCACCTGACATCTTTGCATAAAATGGTTCGCACGTACAGTTACATACTGGGTGATCCAGTCGGAAAAAATGAGGATTGCTTTTGGAAGGGCACATTCGTTCACGTGACATCTTCGCTTAAAACTGTTTGCATGCACAATCATGTACTGGTGATCCAGTCAGAAAAAATAAGAATTTCTGTGGGAAAGAAACACTCATGACATCTTCGCGTAAAATAGTTCGCACGCACAAATACATAAATACATACTGGTTATCCAAAAACAAAAAATAAGGATAGCTTTGGGAAAGGCACCCTCATTCACGTGACATTTCCGCGTAAAACGGTGCGCAGGAACAAATACATACTTCGTGATCAAGTGAGAAAAAATAAGCATATATTTGAGAAGCACACTCTCGTTCACGTGACATCTTCGCGTAAAACAGTTTGCACGCACATTCCTGTACTGGGTGATCCAATCAGAAAAAATAAGAATTGCTTTGGATAAGAACCACTCATGACATCTTCGCGTAAAACAGTTCGCACGCACAAATGCATAAACATATACTGGTGATCCAATAGAAAAAAAATAAGGATAGCTTTGGGAAGGGCACATTCGTTCACGTGACATCATTGCGTAAAACGGTTAGCACAAACAATTACAAACTAGGTGATCCATTCAGGAAAAAAGAATTGCTTTTTGAAAGAAACATTCGTGATATCTTCGAGTAAAACAGTTCGCAATCACAAATACATAAATACATACTGAAGATTCAATAAGAAAAAAATAAGAATAGCTTTCGAAAGGGCACACTAGTTCACCTGACATCTTTGCATAAAATGGTTCGCACGTACAGTTACATACTGGGTGATCCAGTCAGAAAAAAAAAGAATTGCTTTGGAAAAGAAACACTCATGACATCTTCGCGTAAAACAGTTCAAGCGCACAAATACATAAATGCATACATACTGGTGATCCAATAAGAAAAAATAAGGATAGATTTGGGAAGGGCACACTCGTTCACGTGACATCTTTGCGTAAAACGGTTAGCACTAACAATTACAAACTGAGTGATCCAGTCAGAAAAAAAGGAATTGCTTGGGAAAAGACATACTCATGACATCTTCGCGTAAAACAGTTCGCATCTACTCGTATTAAGGCAAAGGGGTGCGCTTTTCATTTAACGAGCACATCAAGGGTGAAAGAACAACGATTGATACATACGCTACTCGTATTAAGGCAGAAGGATGCGCTTTTCATTTAACGAGCCCCTCAAGTGTGAAAGTAAGACGATTGAGCCATACGCTACTCGTATTTATTCAAGGGGGTAGTCCTTTAAATTAATGAGCACCTCAAGGGTGAGGGTAAGATTTTTTCTCAAGTGGGTCCTCCTAATTTTGAAGCAGGAACAAAGTAGAAGACCCATTGGCTTGGCCTGCAACCCTCCTGTTATGAATTATAGCTTTGGGAAGGCACATTCGTTCACGTGACCTCTTTGCATAAAATGGTTCGCAAGTACAGTTATATACTGAGTGATCCAGTCAGAAAAAATGACGATTGCCTTGGGAAGGACACATTCGTTCACGTGACATCTTTGCTTAAAACAGTTAGCACGAACAATTACAAACTGGGTGATCCAGTCAGAAAAAATAAAAATAATTGCTTTGGGAAAGAAACACTCATATCTTAACGTAAAACAGTTTGCACTTACAAATACATAATTACATGCTGGTGATCCAATAAGAAAAAATTAGGGTAGCTTTGGTAATTGCACACTCGTTTAAGTGACATCTTTGCATAAAATGGTTCGCACGTACAGTTACATATTACGTGATCCAGTCAGAAAAAATGAGGATTGCTTTGGGAAGTACACATCTGTTCACGTGACATCCTCCGTTAGTTCCTACAAATAAATAATGGGTGAACCATAAGTTAGAAAAATCTTTAAAAATTAATTATTCGATAACAAATATAGGTAAAAAGTTACGATTTCAACTGAACTGGTAGAAATGAAGCTGGACTTTAGCGCATATTAACTTAGGGATGGTCTCACTAAAATCATTTAACGGCTAATCACGATTAATCTCTGTTTAAACGGAGAATTGCGTACTACCATTGTTTGGTGCCATGGGTTAATCGTGGCTAGCCGTTGATGACACCAGCCTTAAGTGTTACAACGTGAAATGTTACTATTTATTATTATTTTCCGCATAAAGATTTTACCACACCAATCTGTTTGTATTATATAGTTGATATCTTTCAGAAACAATCCTTTTATTTAATGATTGTTGTTTGCGGGTACTGCTAACGAGGCGGAACATCATTAAATCTTTGTTTTTTAGTTCTATGGTTTGCTTTGTTTTCATTTATAGCTATTAACTTTCTACTATATAAAAGAAATAATGATGCTTAAAGCAAAATTATGTTTTCATCAGAATTAGGAATTTATTTATTAGTTACCAATTGCAATGATGTATATGCATGCATTCAAGAGCCCAATTTTTGTGGAGAAGTATTGAAGTAGATTTGAAGGTGCGCATCTGCGTCATTTCAATTCCTGCTCCCCGTTTGGAGAATAATGAGCAGCTGGCCACATCTTTCGGACAAAAGGAGAAGCTCGTTCGTCCGTCTTCAATGGATTTCTCTTCTTGGACTTTCGCCTCCTCCTCCCTTTTCAGGATATAAATAGGCGGAGAGCGATTGTCCGGCCCCAATTAAGAGATGCCTTACTTCAATGGCCGGACGTTTGGATACGTAATAGCATTTAAGCGGTTGTGCCGAAGACAAATTTGCGGGAACTGCGCTCTGAAGAGACCGGTAAGATGAAGAATCTATTCAACTGCTGAATTCGGTAGATAGATTCTATACAACTCGAGTGGGCAGTTGAGTCCGTATTGCCCACTACTTATGATGCAGATTCTGTGTTTAATGGAGTATAAGTATGATATTGAAACTTTGAAGTAACAACACAAGAGTAGTTCATATTGTAAGTTACTGCGTTGTGGATATCCCAATTTCCATTCATGATAAATCTTACCACATTATATTGAAACTGCGTTGTAAAAGTGGGAAAATAATAATACTATATATTTCCACGCTATAGGAAAATTGTCTTATTAGAAAAAAACTTAAAAGAGTTA
>CM063510.1:147527265-147542265 GCA_032207245.1 Pardosa pseudoannulata
TATATACATATATATATACATATATATATATATACATATATATATATATATACATATATATATATACATATATACATGTATATATATACATATATATATATATACATATATATGTATATATATATATATATATATATATGTATGTATGTATGTATGTATGTATAAATTATTGTTACTAGAGATATTCAGAATTTTCCATGTTCATTTTCTATTATAATCTTTCCAAAAGAAAATCATTGAAGTGAATTATTGACTCGGAATTCATTGCACTCAAATCCAAAGATTAAATTAATAACTTCCTTTTGTGGCTTTTTCTTACATTCTGTTAAATATTAGATAAAACATGAATATCCCGGATACGTGTACAAGAAGATAACCTTCCTGATCTGTTGGTGGGACGCGAAAACTGGAACATAATCAGGGATGTTCCATCCAACCTATTAATCTTACATAATAAACCGAAGTTCGATTTATTGAGGTCGAAATCGATTTAAATCAATGTTTATCATTTTGTTTACAGTGGACACTGATAATTTTAATGATTTTGCAACTGTCCTTTGACTAGGGGGATTTTCTTTTACATTAAACAACGTACGTTTGCAATAGTCGAAGATTTTTTGTTTTTTCCTTGAATACTTGTTTGGAATTTTTGTCCCACTTTGCTTATAAAAGCTGATTCCTAAACGAAGCATATTGTAGACGTATTTATGCAATTTGTGAAGTTGAATGTAAAGGAAGTTTGTAAAATATTTTGACTGATGTTGGTGAAATTGTGTCTGAGTGATTTCCACAACATGACTTCAGCAAAGTTTGGTTGCGAACTAAGCCGTGGAATTTTAAAAATTTGGACTTTTCCAAGTGTGATCGGTGAAGAGGAATTTCCTCATGACATTCTATGCTTCATTACTGCAAGATATTTTTCTGTCTGTCTTTACTTCAAATTTGGGTGATTCCACAGAAACAATCATCTTCACGGCCAAAATCAAAGGCGAACTTCTGCTAGTCAGAGTTGTCCTATTTCTGACCTATACCGCCATTTTAGCGAGAACCAGTGAGTGCCTGACCACTCCTTGAAGTTTACATGAGGATTTTAGGACTCTAGCTGCACTTCGGAGGGGGGGGGCAGAGGTCTGCCATTTTTTATTGCTTTCTCCGGAGTAGCAATCTATTTCGAATTTTCATACAGTATTCGTCTGGTTTGGGTATCAAAAAAAAAAACGATGTTGAGCCACCGTATTTCAGGAAACAAACCAAAGAAACTTATCATTTGAGCCTTCATTTTTTTTTTCAGAGTTTAACTATTTTTGGATAATTTATTATATCCTAGATTTGAAGTTTCACAGACAAATTATTTTCCCAAACAGAACTCATCAAAATTGTACATGGGTAATAATTAACGATTCTTTATTTAAAACGATCACAATATAGTATCTATGCCACAGTAATTTTTTTCGGTTACATAATTATGTACTAACCCCTTGAAGTGCACGCTCGAGTTAACTCGAGCGCTCTAAACTGGCCAAATTTTGCACACTCGAGATAATTCGAACGGTTTTGTACTTTATGTTTGTATAATTTTTCACAATCAAATGCAATCTAGAATTGAATAGCAATGTGAAAGCAAAAAAAAAAAAAATAAATAAATAAAAAAAAATAAAAAAATAACAATAATAATAATCGTTTTATTGATATTTATCATTTCCATGGGATTGTAAGCTATAGCAATTACTTATTCAAGTATAAAATATATATTTTTTGCTACTTATGACTTGCTGTGTGTTGTGCTAAAAGAGATAGCAAAGGAAAAAGGAAAAGAAAAGAGAGTAGTTACATGTGTGATAGTTGCAATGTTGGGCTATGTACTGCACCTTGTTTCGAAATATATCACCCAAAAGAAGCCGAACGATGACCGATTGGTTAGGGTGCGGAACTTCGGTACTGGAGTTCATGGGTTCGAATCCAACTGTGGCATGTATGTTCGTAGCAGTTCACAATCGGCTTTAAGCTGTAGGTGCCGGTCTCATTAGCCTTCGTGTTGCAAAAAGTAGACCGTAGCACTCCAAAACCAAACCAAAAGCAGCGTATTGCCATCTGTGTATCCGCATTTTAAAATTCGCCGAATTAATTTTATTCTTCGCCTTTTTATGCAAAATTTAATATTCGCTTCAGAGATGCTTTCCTCATTTTTCATATTTAATTAATTTGCATTATACTATTTTATACTATTAATTTTTTTTAATATGGGCTATATTTCCCGTGTGATCACTGAAGTGTAATTATTACTGGTTATACACACACACACACACACACACACACACACACACACACATATATATATATATATATATATATATATATATATATATATATATATATATATATATATATATATATATATATATATATATATATATATACATATATATATACATATACATATATACATATATATATATATATATATATATATATATATATATATATATATATATATATATATATATATATATATATATATATATATATTATATATATATATATATATATTATATATATATATATATATATATATATATATATATATATATATATATATATATATATATATTATATATATATAAACCAAGCCAAGCCACACAGAAGAAAATTTTGATAAATTTTATAAATATTAGTATTGTTATTATTCAAGTTTTAAAAAAATAAGTATTTCTACTGACAAAAATTTTTATTCTGTAATGGGAATTCGGAAAGAAAGATAAAAAAAAAATATGTGATTGTAATATTACAATATTCAACTATTTTCTCCAATGTTATCAAAATTCAAAATTGCAATAAAAAATTTTGATTTTTTTTGTATATTTGTAATTTTATTGGCAAGACAACGGTCGAAATTGTGTTTTTTACATTAAAAAGATGATTTCCTTTGGCCGGAGTTTTTCGAAAAAACTGTGCTTATTAAGGGGTTAAGCACACCAGAGTTCTATTCCATATCGGGTTTTAATTTCTTGATGCAATTGTCTTATAATACTCCAACTTGGTAGAGATAATCTTTTATTTCAAAGAGAAAATAAAGAATTTGCTTTGTGATTTATTGCTATGGCCGAAATATGCAAATATGGCATCTGGACAATTTTAATCTAGCTATTTCCAGCATGATGGAGTAAACACATGCCGAGACGGAGGAAGAAAAATCAAATTACCGCTCTAAAGCGAGTTTAAACTAAATAAGCAAATTTTATGGAAAAAATCCCAGTTGATGGACGCAGTTACTTTTCAACATGGGTAACTCACTCACCACGGGATAATTGCTGACTCTGAAGTTACCCGCACTTCAGCTCTTCTCGCGTTAATAAGTTTTTTACCCCAGATTTGAAAAATAAATTTAGGTTTTGATAATTCGTTTCCAGCCTGCTTTAGAAATTACACAAACATTATATAAATACTATATATCATGCTTCGTTTAGGCAACTTCCTTTATAAGCAGTATACTTATGTAGGATTAGTCGGTCGCATGGAACATCCCTGATTATGTTCCATTTTTCGCGTTAAACCAACAGACTGAGAAGGTTATCTTGCACGCTTGTCCGGGAGATCCCGGGCTTTATCTCCTTGTTTTCTTTAAAAGATTAGAAAAAAGTTCGGACCGAGTGCCGTGTTTTTGACGTGAGTTTAATTTGCAACGCGGGCCAACTTTGTCGCAATTAATCACGGAGCTTTTAATCCAGAATATTAAAATTTTCGCGCCGGCGCATAATTAAAAAATTCCCCTTCGAAATCTGCCCCGGAGCCCCGTTTCCTGACGCGTCACAAACAAAGTGTGTTCTTTGAATATTCATGAGAACACTTTCCTCTCTCCGAGCAATACGAGAGCGTTTGCTTTCCGAACAGTTTTGATCGATCATTTCTGCAGAAATCTTTCGCGGAAAGGGGTTTGAGTTTGACAGCGGGGGTGTTTGAGACGGAGGGGGCGGAAAGGGGGCAGCGATGCGAGAAGTGCAGATATCGCACCCCCTCTGCCATGCTTCCCCCCCTCCTCAGGGGTGTGCTGAATGCATTCGATGTGTTTTCGATTCAGTGGTTTTCTTGCGAAATCGGTTTTATTTATTTTTTGAGCGTGTAAGTAACCCGCCGTTGTCGTCCCGCTTTAAGTGTTCATTAATTTCTCAATTGACGCCCGGGGAGTTGAGTTGAGTTGTTTGACGGGCAGGGCTAATGATGCGCCCGGCCCCGTTTTAATTTCCTTCTGAAGAGGCAGGCGGGATAGAAATAAGACTTTACGAGATGATATTGAAGGGGGCCCACTCATTAAAATGGGGGCTTTGTAACGGATGAACATTTGGAAAGAAAGTTTGTGAAAGCCTCCCCCCTCCCCTCCAAGAGGACTCGAGGAAAAGGTGTGAAGTTGTTCTTTGGACTCCCTCCGCGCTTTCGGGTTGTTTTGACGTCCCTCGGTTTGACGATTTGACGACCTGGGAGTTGTAGGGGCTCGTAAGCGACCGCCCAGTGCCTGACTTAAAAGTTTTGAAAAGTCAGTGTCGAAAGGTAAAGTTATTTGTCTCTCGTGACTTCCAGTCACGACAACAAACCTAATGAGCTGACGATTCGGTGACTTTCCCTTTTTTAACTTATCCTTAGAGGCATGCTTGTCTTAGAGTGACGGGCACGCTAATGTTCAGAATTTTTGATGACATTCTTTCTATACCTCAGACAAATAGAATAATCTCTCGACATATTTTTCGACCCCCCCCCACTTAAAGATATTACATCGGAGTAGTTTCCTCCTGCTATTATTAATTGCTCAAACAGTAGAATGGAGAATGGTGAATCACGGAGTTTGGGGTATCTCCAGCGACCACAGATGACCTGTCACGCGAATTACGATTTTATGACGTTACTGATAAATTTTTACGTGACGTCTTAAGTTGTGCGACTGATTTCCGTAGGATTGGTTCTAACGTGTGACACTAACATAATTTTCCCTATTTCTTATCAATTAAAAATTCCCTAAAAGGATTCGTGAAGGAGGATTTTCAACTATGGTTTGACAGAGACTAGAATGAGAGAGAAACCTGAATCTACTTACGTCAGTAAAAGGACATGATCAGTTCCGTAACTAGATCCTTTAGCGCCCCTGGCAAAAAACTGAACTGCGCCCCTACTATCAAATACAGTGAGAAAATTAAAATCATTTAATTAATATGATGTATCGTTATTATCGATATATTTTATAAAAAATATATTTAAAAAAATATATAAACATGGTTTTTTTTTCATATCATATATTCAGTATGAAATCAAAATATTTTTTTAAAATCTTAAAATGTTCCTAATATATTAATTTTTAATTTTTTCTTGTATTTTTACCTAATCAATACTTAAAAATATTTTTGAACACTTTGAGGATATTATTTTGCTGATAAATTGAATTTATTTGAAGTGAATATCCTTTATTTGGACTTTGTATTTTCATAAACAATTGGCGAATATCTAAATTTAAATTTAGCTTTAATAATTTATATACTCAAAATTTAAAACGAACACCCCAATTGATTTATAATAAAGCATATTGGGAGTGAACATTAATAAAAATCTATAACAAGTTTAACCTCTAGAAACATTTAAAGAAAATAAGAAAATTCATAAAAAAATAATTCTTAAACACAGTGGATTTTATAATTGAAAAAAGTTATTCCTTATTTCTATTTGGGACGGGTCGTCCTCTTTCGGACCCCATTTTCCTCACGGGGAGGCGACCGTGAGCCTGATGCGCCCTTGGCAAATACCACCTTTGCCACACCCTAGTTGAGGCCCTGGACATTATAAGGAAATGATGGTAAACAAATATACAATTTCTCTGGTGATATACAACTATAGAACTTTCTGTGATAGCATTTACACCACGAGATGATTAAACTAACTTTTAGAATACAGCCTACCATAACAGAATTCGGGGGTTGGAGTCTTTAGAAATAGCGGTCTTTTACTACAAGAAAATTTACTCTGAGGTAGAACACACGTTAACACAGGCTTACACGTAGATTATATTTCTAATAATTATATTTCTCGGTTGTATGTCTCAGTTCATTTACACGCATTCGACATTTAGTGAGAGAGAAAACAACGTGCGGAAATCTATTTTCGCATTCGTATTTTGCCGCTTTGGCTACAATCGAATTTTCGAACGCATTGTTTACTGGCGAATTTCTTTGTATCTACATTGCGCATGTGTGCCTTGCAATTGATATTATCTATTTTACACTGTGCCCAGTTTTCGGTTTAGGAAACTCATGCTCTCTTCACCCTTTATTGCGAAGTTTTTTTTAGAAAAGCCAGCCAAAAAAAATCAGTTTCTTTAATGTAAAAAACACAATTTAAAACGTTGTCTTGCCAAAAAAATTACAAAAATACAAAAATAATCAAAATTTTTATTGCAATTTTGGATTTTGATAAATATATACAGTGATCCCTCGTTTTTCGCGGTTAATGGGTACCAGAACCTTCAGCGAAAGCTGAAATACCGCAAAGTAGGATTTGAACCTAGGACTTTTCTTGTATGCGGGTACACGAATGTTTTAAATACGTTAACACTATTTATACTTTACACATTTAAGACAGAAAATTACAACAGTTTACATATTTACTTAAACTTGTCAGTGCTAATTACTAAGGTTAATTACAAAACCTTATAGAGTAATAAACATTAATCAACATTGATTTCTGAGATAGGCGAAGAGTCTTGTGTTGGTGGCTGAGGGGAGGCTTTCCTTTGACTCATTGAAGCTTTAGGCTCACTCGGAGACTATTCTGCTGGAGGCAGTGAGGGTAGAGCTGAAGACTTCACCCTGGTGAGAAACATGGTGATGGGTAGTTGTTGTCTTTGTTTTTTTTCCTTTTCCTTCAAAATTCCCCTGTACAAGAACATTGTAATACTAGACTCAAGACTCGAGTTGGTGTTACATGGGCCCCTGGTTTTGTTGTTTCGGCGGCCGAAGACGGACACCCCTAGAGGGGGTGGGCAAGTTCCACAGGAGGGGGGCGAGCGATGCGATGCCACCCCCGCCAGCTGCAGAAAAGGACATTTTTTCCCATGGAGGCGAAAACTTGACCGAGGGGGGGATTTCCCCCGGCCCTCACGAGGAGGGGTGAAAAGGAGATGCCCTGTCGGTGCGACGAAAAAACGGACATTATTCTTGGGAAAGGAGAGACCGAGAGAGGTGTTTCCGCTCGGCACGATTTACTTTTTGTCCTCGGTCTTGGTTGAGCCCTGTTTGGGTATGATTTGCGTTGTAAATATGTTTTATTTTTAAATCTTCTTAATAATAAATGGTTAATCAAGAGTTTTGTCGCTGCTGTGATTAATTGTCGGCCACATAGGCTTTAAACGAACCCAAGATACCTGCCCCAGTAAAAATAGGCGGGCAGGTATAGAACGAGGCGTGCGGACTTAAGAAAGTGCAGCCGGGGACGTGCGAGGCGTTATTACAAACATAAACCCGTCAACGCGATTGCTGAACTTGACAGCTCGAACCATATATTCGTCAATGTCTTGTTAACATCATGGACAACACTGGCGAGTTACAACAAGAGAAGATGCTATGTTAGGTTGCCATGAAGCGCAGACAATCAACTCACAGGGATAAATGCACTCGTACTCTCATTGGCCGATGTATCACCGGACACCAATCACGCGAATTTATGACAACCCGTGGTATGTACTCTCATCTCTTTGTTTGGCATGCAGAGATCCTTCTTTCTCTCGCATCAACATGAAACAACGCTCCTTTCCGCAATGTGGCTGTCGACTTGGTTGTAAATATTCATATTTATTTTTTGAAGAATATTTTGGAAAACCCCGCGAAGCACTGAAACCGAAAAACATGAAGCGCGAAGTGGCGAGGGAACACTGTAGATGGAAAAACAGTCATTAGATCCGAAATCATTCTCATATTTTTAACCCTTTGACAGTTTCATTTTCTTTCCAGACATCGGGAAAAAAATGTCACATTTTTTATTGCATTTTTTTTTTCATTTTATATTTTTAAGTAAAGATATGTTATTAAAGTTAACATTTCTAATATTTTTAAGCATTTATTACAACTTTTTTTTTCTTTCTATGAAAGCATCATAGAACTGAAGTTTACCTTTAGTCTCATCGATATTCAAATTATTTTTTGGAATTCCAGTGAAAGCAAATCTAGGAGGCGGATCCGAAGGATAATCACAATTAATTTTAAAAAACTGTCTTGCTTGATTGATTCCATCTGTACTACTATCAGAGTCACTACTATCCAGGTATCATCTAGTAAACTTTCGCTACGATCATTTACAGATAATTCAGTGTCTGATTCCGAGTCACAGTTCGAATCACAAGAAATTAGCTCCAAACGCTATGAATTATCCATTATTTAAAAGTAAAAATATATTATTCAACTCTTACATTAATAAAATTATCAGACGGTTAGTAAAATGTAACCAGAAAGCTATACACTGAAGGATAACAATTCGTCTTCTGATACAAAACAAGCGAAAAAACCCACGTTTTTAACCAATCAGAGTAGAAAATACAATAAACTGCAAACTATCATTTACTGGACAACTATCGGCATCTATATGAATAATTTTATACTAAAATTGGAAAAAATACGGCCTAAAACAGTGGAAGAGAAATAGAAATGAGATTGCCCGTACTAGCAAATCAGTAAAGGCCCGAAAGCTGTACTCGTACGGTGTACGGGCAAAACAGGGGAGGGGTTAAAGAAATTCATGTCAAACCCCCGTCGATCGCTACAACCTATGATTTTCACATTCGACTTTTTTTATATGTTCGAACGAGAAACTGAAAAAGAAAACGTAATTTATTGACTTGTTTGTTTATCGAAGATTCGGTGACTGAGAAAAAAAGTAAAGAAAAACATTCGGAGAAGGGAAACTGGAAATAAATCAGGATAATCCTTGTCCCGGGGAAGCCCTTTAGGCCGAAACAGCTGTAGGAGGAAATCACTGACCGGAAGGGAAGCCTGCCAACTGTCTCTCCGCCCGGAAGTGGCACAAAAAGAAGATGGCCGCATCCATATTTTATATCAGCCACTGGCCAATCGCTTCACGCTGCTTACACGCTGACTTGGCTTCTCTCCCTCGATTTTATTTTTAAAATTTGATGTGACAGATTTATCGAAATGACGACAGATGGGTGAACAGTCAGAAACGGGATTCCCGTATCTTCCCCTTCTGCGTGAACATCACCTGTCCAGTCTTATCCTGCGAAACTCTTGCATTCTGAAAAGATATATGATGGATTTACAGTTGATTCTCGATATTATTACAGTAGCTAATCCTTATGGCAGAAATATTCCATAATAGCATATATGTTTCTCTCTTCCCGGAAGTCTGAAAATATTCATTTTATGCAAAGAGCTGTAAGCTTCGTGTCTGGATATTTTTAGGTTCCCAAATGAAAGTTATATATTTATTTCAAAATTCAATTTTTTTACGCTATATTAGGCTAGAATTATAAGCAAATTAAAAAACTCATTATCATAAAACTGCATTTATTTGAATATATTTTTAACCATGAATTTCACCCTTAATTTGACAAGATGTTTTTTCAAGTATTTTTTTAATTTCTGTTATTTTCCCGTATCTGTATAGACATTAGGATCTCTGTAAAATAAACAAAAAAATATCATTTTCCATTTTTGAGATAATTAATGTCCACTGTGGCGAACACTGACAATTATCCCCTATATGATAATAGCCTAAGTTGTCTGTCCTCGAATTTCTGAAGCGGTAGTACCTGAAATGGACACAGGCATCCATATTGGATTTTTTATGAGTTAGGGTTAGTGAAATTTAAAGCGAGTTCGAAATCCACCTCATCCCCTACTTTTCGAGCATTTAATGCTATTATTTCAAGCCTTATTCTATACTAAATTCATTATTATAGGATGGCGAGGGCGGAGTGCAATATTTAAATTTCTGGACTGTTTTTACTTGACCTTTATATATTCTAACCATTTCCTTCACCACGTGTAAGCTGGCACATGGAGTAGAGTGTCTGCCCATTTGATCGTCGTACTTCTCAGATTAATGGTTCTGCCCCCGACGTAACCGAATTTTTCTAAATGTCTAATTAATTTAATAATTTCTGCTTTTTCTTTTGAATTCTTACTCCTAAAGTTGTTTTATTATTTTTAAATTTTTACAATTTTTCAAATTTTTATGATTTTTTTTATTAAATTCACGTATTACCATTATTATATCAAGCTCCATTTTAAGAGCAGGTGATTAAATGTATCGATTTATCACATAATAAATAGGTAAAAATAAAAAAAAAATTCTAGCATTATGACATCATTCCTTTAATCATCTCATTTAATCATTTATTTTAGATTATTTAAATATCTTCTGCATTATTTCCATACGTTTTATCACTAAACTTAGATATTACGTAAATAATTTTCTTAAGGTAATATTTTGTTGTAAAATAATTCTTAGCCAAACAACAAACCATTTTTTTTACCTGCCTTAAAGGGTACTTTACAATTCTGGAATATTGAAAATTTTATTGATCCCGTCATATGACGGGCTATATGCTAGTGTTATATAGTAGTTATAAATATACATGTCCGGTGTAGCGGCCAGACTTCGCCAAATTAAGGGTTAAGAAACAGAGCTTAAAAAAGTTAAAGTACCGTATTTAAAGACAGACTAACAAAAAGCGCCAGTGTTTTTTGGAAGATCATTTAAGGAGAACAAATGTGTCTAGAAATATAAAATATTACTCCCATGACATACATTTTAACTACTTTTTCAAATAATAAAGCTGTTAGCGGGGGAATTTTATTGGCATCTAAAAATTGAATAAAGAAATGGCACAACTAAATGCAAAATATAAGAAATACATAAATTAAAATTGATGAGATGAAGTAAGTTGGATAAATATAGTTGAAACGTAAGAAAATTTTAATAAGAGTGTAAATATTTACATTTTAATAAAAATGCATTTTTAAAAGTAATCTGATGAATTAAATGACTTAGAAGATTTGAATTAATTTTGTACGTAATTCAAATAAAAATATAACTAAAAAAGACTTGTCAAATGCAATTTAGACAAGTAATGGCTGAATGGGTAGATCACTGCTACTCGCTACCGGAGTTCATAGATTCGAATCCTACTGCTGGCATGAATGTTCGTAGCCATTCGAAATCAGCCTTAAGCTGTAAGTACTAGTTTCATGATCTTTTGTGTAGCAAAACAGTTGACAGTAATGCTGCACAGCAAACAAACGCTATTAAGAACTAAAAATCCATTTAATTCACCTATTTCATTGACCTTCCCATAACTGACCTAGGGTTGACCTAATTCCCAATGCTAAGTTCCGGTACAGCCATTTCGGAATGCAAAGCGAACAACCAAAAGATTTTATATATATCGATGAAATCCGACTCTTGGAACAATTTAGAAGCTTTTAATTACACTGTGAATAACCGATACTTTAACAGTCGCAGGCATCATCTTTGTCTCTTCATTATCTAGAGAAATTGGAGAATCTTTGTAAGGTTTTGGACTTACGACCAGTGTTTACTATGGTCCCCAGAGAATAATCCTTTTGCCTCCATCACGTGTACCTCGGCTATTAGGCTCATAAAATTTCCGGACTTGAGATTTTTCGGTGACGGTTGTGAAACAGAATCTGGTGCATGTGTTTTCGGCGAAACTCTAAAACAAGGGGTTGAGAAGCGGTTTTTCTGAAGATGGTCATTTTTCTAGTGGATCAGATTATGGAGTTGGAAGCTATGTGAAAGCCACAGAAGTGCGAGTGCCTTCAACGGATGGACATCTCTCCCAGGAGTTGAAGCTCTTTTCCGGTGGACCAAAGAAATACAACCTAGCATTTGATTTTGACAGTTATTTTTGAGATCGCTCGTCCATGAATTTCGTTGCTGAGAGTTTGGCTCTGACGTTCATCCAACCATGTTTTACTTTTATGCAATTAATTGAAATATTTTGTAAATAAATACCTGTGTTTTAATACTAATTTAGCAAGCAGTCTGTTTTACGCCTCCTAACAACATAGAAAGCATCATGCCTACTCCAGCTAAGTAGGATGGTCACGTTTATATCCCCTCATGCTTATTCCTAATCCAATGTTCTTGTCGAGTTTGAAATTTGCCATGTAAACTCTTGAATACCTAGGAAGAGAGAAATCTTGTACTTTTTTTAAGTTGCCAACTAAAACCTCTCTTTTTCCAATAATGCTCAAGATTTTCCCCATTGTTGTGAAAATGTGTGTACCAATATTATCCATACATAAATCTTTCAATATTGGGATTAGTCTTTCAATATTTATTATCACCCTTAACTAACTGTAACTTTTTTTCCCTGGTAAAATGGATAAAAGGAATACCGCATGAAAAATTTTTGTCACAAGACATAACCGGAATGAATTTTGAGCTGGAGAAGCAAAATTTATATTGATTTGCATTATTATCAATATCAGGCTAGAAATCAGCTCGGAGATGTAACTAGTTTTGGAAAATGGTTTTCGAACCTTACTGTTGAATCCCTTTTCAATCTACGTATGATACAGATCATTAAAACCAAATTCCTCACAAAACCAAAATCAACACACTGCATGTGGAAAATTTCAAAACATGGAACAGCACTAAGTCCTACAATACACGTGTTACAATAGTACCTTGTTTCTTTTCTTATCCTTAGTCAATAATCCCAGACGGAGAAATAGTGACGAATTCAATTTCAAAGGTGACATTTTTCTCTGCATTGCATTCCTTGCGACTAGCCGGAACGGGCATGAAAACACCGAACGTATAAGATGCGACTCCATCCTGGAGGTTGTTAAGCAGTAGGACCCGGTCTCGTTTAATACTCAAAAACATTAACACTAAAATGTAGATTCATTACTCTTCAAACCAAGTGAACTCTCGCGTTTTCTCTGTGCCAAAAATAACTTTGTCAAAAGAATTAGATGATTTTTGAATTTACTAATTAATCACGCTAATTATCTGGCTTCACGCATATTTAATACACACACACACAAGCACAAACATAAACGTATTATTCCACCATTCAAATCACTGATCGTTAAAGAAGAGAGAAAACAGAACTGACATTTTCTTTCTCCTTCTATTTTAAAGTAAACATCTTAAGAAAAATAACCGAGAAAATTGAACGGACATAAACATTTTTTAACTCCTGCGATGGTTTCGAGGGAAAATAACGGCGTGGAGGGAAATGTGGCGTTCTCTTTTTTTCCCTCTCCGACTCTTCATTTCTGGGAAAAAAAAACTGTCCAAATGGCCCGAGGTGGCAGCGAGGTCCTTAAACGACGGTCAAATGACGTAAGCCTCGACCCTTTTTTTCCCTTTTTTTGTTTGTTGTAAAACAGACTTGAGGGAAAATAAAACTTTTCAATGTCGCGTGGAGAGGGGAAAAGATTTCACAGTATATATATATATATATATATATATATATATATATATATATATATATATATATATATATTTGGAAGGGGAGAGTCAATAGTAAGGATGGTGTGTAGGGGGAGGTGAAAGACAGTAGCTGGTGAACTTCGGCACATTTTTTTGAGAAAATACAGTATGTGCTATTCCAGAGAGAGAAAGACTTCTTATAAATTCCTTTTTGTATTTATATAAATCGTGCTTGGCAATCTAAGTATCTACAATTAAGACACTTCGTCTGCAGATATCCTTGGATTTATGGTATTCCTGAAATATTTCTTTCTGTATTTACGATGCATGGTGTAAAATGTAATGTATATATATATATATATATATATATATATATATATATATATATATATATGACAGTGCTCTATTCCTCTACAGAAATGGATAAGACTCGGTTGACGTAAGATCCATTTTATTTCACTATATCCATTTTAGCGCTTCAGTTACATCTTCCATGAAGATAATACCCATTCATCAAACGTTTCCCCTACTTCGGATAATTTTTCATTTTTAAATCTCTAGCCTCGAATTGGGCGTGGTTTCCAAAGAAATATTGTGATTTTTGTTACTCTACGCACTCTCAATTTCAAGCATACACTTGTTTAAGTTCGATTTATAAATTGGTAACCATGGAAAGCTTAAAAATTTAGCTAATGCATGCTTTTTGTAACGCTATATGATCTCGAGTTTTTATAGAGAAATTAAGACAAAAATACCTCTCTTTTTTACGAATTCAGAAATTTGTGATTTAGAATTAAATTTTGTCCGAAATCAATAGTTTAAAAAACAGGACGAAGTTCATTGTCAGCTATGCAAAAAAGACTTTTAAAGAATATTCTGCAGGAAATTTACAATTTTAGATCTGTATTTCCATTCACTTAAGATAAGCTTCGAAGTTTGAGAGGTATACCCCTAATGAAGGGAGCATTTAACTAATAATTGACCAGCTCTCTCGTTTCAGGTTGACTCTTGGTCTGCAAGACTTTTATAGAAACTAGTTTACTCCTTATCACTCCACGTTATAAAGAATACTGTGCTTTTATTGTTAAATTTACCTTAACATAGAAGCTTGCGTTTTAACGCCTCACACACACATACATATATGTAGTAATTATTTTCTTCTAGTCACAATAATTATGTAGCCCCTGTTGTTTTTACTTGTCCGGGCTACTGGGCAAGGAGCACAATATTTATCTAACAGCAATAATAATGCAATAGGGCTACACTGAAGAGAACGGCACAAGCTAATTTAAGACTATATTTTATAGCTGCTAAAATGGACATCTTTACTAGTCAACAACAGACAAAAGAAATCCCCGAATATCACTTTGCTGAAACAGAAGTGCATCCAAGAGCGAAGACAGAAAGAATTTTCCTAAGGGAGAAGAAACTTACTCAGTGAATTTAAGTGTTAAGATCAGAAAAATCCTGAGCCATTTGCCGTTCACAGCTGGAAAACGTGTTGATTAGACAGAAAATTGACATCTACACTACAGAAAGCTTTGGGAA
>CM063510.1:147547265-147557265 GCA_032207245.1 Pardosa pseudoannulata
TCTTTGTCTAGTATGCGACGTGTCATTTTTAAGATCTATTAAGAATTTTCACATATAGTACAGGTATAAAACTCTTACGCCTAAAATTTCGTTTTAATAAACTGATAAAGTTTTCTTTTTAACCCTCTAAGCGGTTTGCACGTACAATTCCACCAGCTGTCACAGACAATTTTCGACCTCCAAAAACGTTCCAAAAATAGATGTATTGTAAATTTCTGACAGTGCTTTCCCCCATGAAATTATGAGGTAGGAGGGTCAGGTCGATTGTTTGGGAACTGCCTTCTTCTTTGACTGACATTTATTGAGGGATGCACCCCTACTCCCTGAGGAACAAAGACGCTGATAGCTTCTCATGGCTATGTCAGTCAATCTATTTCGAAGCATTTCTTTTGCGGTAAGATATATATATCTCTAATTGCACCACTGAAATATCTTCGATGACTTTAGTAAAAAAATATAAATAATTCTCAAAAAATTTTTTTATTCGTACTTTTAGAATACATTATTTCTTATGGGATGATCTTCGAGACTTGACGAGCTTTATGTGTATTAAAAATTAACAATCAATAATGCTATTTATATATCTATTTATAACCGGAAGTAAATGTACAATAAAGAAGGTGGGGCAAAGCATGAAATAAAAAAATCATAGAACACTTTGGTCACTGACACAATAAAACGTTAGCTTATTTTTTGGAGAATTTTTTCCCCGGTGCGTTCCACTTGGAGGGTTAATGGAACTGCAAATATAAATGATACATAGTAGTAAAAATACATTTTGTATTTCCTGACACTTTGTCTTTATTGTTATCAAGTAGCTTCTGTCCCAAAGCACATTATAAGTCTTATCACAAGTTAACCTGTACGCGTTTAAAAATCATCGGATTCAATTCACGATTCCTTTTTCAGATGAAGATTATGTTTTCTCTTGTGATAGTGAACATTTTCAACTAATTTTTAGTTCAAGTTGACTTATCATAGGGTCTTTAATCAGTTAAAAATTTTCACTATCGCACCAGAAATTCGCCCATTCTTCATCGCAAAAAGAAATCGCAAATTGAATCTGATACTTTTTTAACATTTATCCGTTAATGTGCGTTAAGGCTTTTAAAACTACACCTACTGGAGTGCCTAGTTTTCCGGCCTCCGTTTTCTCACTCCCTTATCCCAAGGCGAGTGGACATTTTCAGTCCAGTCACGTGATTTGGGGAAACTTCTACCCCGCCGAACCTCCGACAGCTTGACACCACGAGACGTGAATGAGAGGCAAATACTTTCATATATATATATATATATATATATATATATATATATATATATCTTCTCTATATAGTTATTTAGAAAAAAAAAGCATTTTGTCACGTTTAACAGTCGGTTTCATTGGCATGTCCGCAACGGAGAGTTGTCTGTTGCCATTCCACGTTTCTTAATGTTATGCGGAAGTCGAAAGTATTTCGAAACTTTCACCCTTTATGGCGGACGACTTTTTCGGAAAAATAAGAAAGCTTCTTAATGCGTGAGGAACGTTACTTTGATTCGCTTCCTGCTTCTGTTGTGATAGGCTACAGCTGTGGAATTCGAAATTACGAATGTTTAGAATCTATCGTTCTTTTGGATCATAAGCTTTATGATTATAGCCCTGGGAATACTTACAGTTTTTATTGTGTAAAGCTTTATGGGAATAGTTCGCTCAAAATTGAGTATTAAGTACATTATTTAAAATAATTTATACAGTACTCCAAGTATTTTCGAGACTCCAAACAATTGGTTCCCAAACTTTTTTGTTCACGGAACCTTTCTTAAAGTAAACACCTTGCCATGACTATTTTTATTTTAATCCCCAAATTAAATAATTCTATATTACTGCATATAAGTTTGCAATTTAAGTTTGATATTTTTAATAGTAACGTAAAGCATGGTATATAAGTAACACATTTCGATACATCTATTGAAATTAATACCTCTTGTGTTAAATTAAAAATAACATTTTTTTTAATTAGAGGAAGTAACAGCCTGGTGAGATAAGTTTTTGTTCGGCTTTATATGATATTCCTTTGATATCTGGTGACATTGAAGAACAGCTTCAGCAACAGTTGCTCATGAACAGCAGTCTGTGAGCAACAATCGTAAATCTACATGGGTACTACTTTCCAGTGAATTTTTCTTTTTTCTTCCACGATAGTACCTCATTACCTCATTAAATCTGCATTCTTTGCTAAATATGAAGACAGTAAGCTTTTGCCCTCCTATGTCGAGTGTGACTCGACATCAACTTTTATCTCAGGAGTTCAATTTGTCGAGTCTCACTCGACATATTTTCAAATCCAAATCAATGTATTCAATGCAAAGGATTAACATATTGTGTACAGTGACTCCTAACTTAAGATATAGAATATTTTATGTTTTTGTAATTAGAGATAGTAGTAGGATTGTTCAAATAGTTCTGCATTGGAGAATAATTCTATAAGTTATTTCTCCATAAGTATGGAATCATGTGAGATGAGGTTATATTTGCAAAAGTGCTCGACATCCAATCAGCTTTACCGTCGTGAAGAACGCCTTGAATACTTTGAGGATATAAATAAGTGGGAGTTGTATTTCAGTGCTGCCAGATTTCAAAGGAATTATATATTTATGTATTGTCACAATAAATTCAGAATATATTGCCCCCAAATAGCAGTCTTCAAAACAGAAATTTTCGAAAACAAAAATCGAAGATTGTACCATTAACTGAGGTGTTATAACAACGTTTTTCCCAGCCTTACTGGAATGTTTTAAGTTCCTCTTTTCCCATCGCTGAACATTGCTGAAGCACTGTATTTTCATGTATTTAGGTCACTTACAAGTTAGTCACATAAACAAAATGATGTGTACGTGACTCGCGAATTTTTTTTCAAGATTTTTAGTACTAAGTTCATAGCCATTATTCAAAGACTTAACGATGGCCACAGCTCAACTTTTCAGAACCAGAGTTAGTGGGTTTGAATTCCGCTGCGGGGATGGATGTTCGTAGCCCTTCAAAATCTGCTTTAAGCAGTAGGTCCCGGTCTCATTAGCCCTCGTGTGCAAAACTGTAAACCGTAGCGTTCCATATCAAACCAAATCAAATCAAATCAAAGACCTGAGAACCTTTCAATTGTGATTGATATGTTATATATATATATATATATATATATATATATATTATATATATATATATATATATATATATATATATATATATATATATATATATATATATATATATATATATATATATATATATATATATATATATATATATATATATATATATATATATATATATCCTTTATTGTAATTCGTCTGCCCATGACTATACCATTTAGATATCCTTTGTTCTCATCTTGGAGCAACAAGCGTGGAGGATGTTATCTGCCCGAGTTCCCGCTCAGATCTGTCTCTTTTGGAATTGCTACCTAAGCAAATTCCTATGTCTACTTCCGCGTCAGCCTCTTTACTGTGTATAGTTCCGCTCTAGGATGTGTCTTTCTCCTATTACGTTATCACTTATGAATTCTAACTATTTTTATTTACAACTAGCTTAATTTTTACCGCATTTTTAAATCTGACATTATATATATACACACATATATAATAATTGTGTTTCCCCAAATTCTTGTAAAATTACCAGCCATTTTTGAAAAGGTTCGGCACCATCGGTCTAGACAGAGATCATTCATTCGATCAGTCTATTTTCGCCCCCCACTCCCCCAACCAACAAATATGATTCCGACAAATACGTTCATGACGTCGTCTCCTATTTGAATTTTACCCCCTTTTCTCGAACGACGTGACGAGAGGGGACAAAGGAGAGGGGGGCGTTCGAATTCCCGTCCAATTTGCGTCAACCCCTTTTCCACGCCAGCAAACAACGCGCGTCTCATTAGAGCAGTCCGGGACACTTGACGAATACGGATCTGCCATCTCCTCCCCCGATTTCCCCCCTTTCCGAACGTTTTCGGTGGGACGCGCGCGCGTTCCGCTGTCGCGTGCGCGCTGTCATCTCGGCGTCTTGTCAGGTTCCCGTCGCATTTCGAACGTGCGGGGGGTGGGGGGTGCGTGTCGTCGATGGAATTTAATAAAACGGTGACGTGACACTCCGTCTCCGATTATGAGTGTTTTGGGGGAAGCGCCGAATACATTTCGAAGATTCAGACGTCACAAAGCTCATCTCTTTATTCCACAATGGAAGCCCTTCTTAAGCGACTTTTCTCACGAATCTGGCCTCTGTGGATATATATATATATATATATATATATATATATATATAGATAGATAGATAGATAGATAGATAGATAGATAGATAGATAGATAGATATAATATATATATATATATATATATAATGCCTTTGGATACATATAATATAAATAGCTCCTTGGTTATGCACATACACACACACGTATACATATATATATATCATGTAATAACGTCCACATAATTAAACAAAATACTGTAGAATAATATAGCCGAGTTTATTGAGGCAGACTTACAAAAAAATCTTTTATTTAGAACACCGGATAATACACAAAATCCCCGCAGGGTAAAAGAACACAAACAGGAAATGTTTGAGGATAAATTACATCGCGTTCTCAAAAGAAAAGCCTATTGAAATATTCGAATTAGAACCTGCAAAACTATAAAACTTCGCACTGAATATCATAGATTTTAAAGAAATAATAAAACTTTAAATGCATTTTACTGAAAATGTTTTTTTTTTAACTTGCGCTCACTATTTGCGCTATTTGCACTATGCGTAATATTTATATATTGCGCATATCTCATTGCACTATATACCATTTCATATATTGATTTTAAATTTTCACAGTAAATATATTACAAACCGACGAAAAAAAGTACCTTTTTCATTGTTTTTTTTTTATTTAATTCAGTATTTATAGTATTTGAAAGGAAATTTTTAAACATGATTTAAGCTTTTTTTAAAATTCAACTCCTTAGTATATGATACATTTTTAAAATATATTTAGGTAGATAATGATACCTAATAAATATCATTTACAAAAAAAGCAAAAATGAATTATAAAACTCACTTTATGTTGTCTCAAGCCTGCAACAGTGTGTCAAAATTTTTTTTAAAAAAACTTAAAGCAAGCTCTTTTTCTCAACTTGATATGAAAAGTTCTTATTGTTTAATAATAAAGTAAATTCAGCAAAAGTAATTAAATAAAACAGGAGAAAAAATGCTGTAAATCTCATGTATTTGCAATAATAATTAGAAGAGATATGATAATGGGAAAAATAAGGAAAAAATCCTCTATTAAAGGTTTCTTCCTCTACACTATGGCCCATTATTGGCCACAGTAGTCCTCGCCCTGATGGTTAAATTTACGATGGTTCATGGGTTGCATCCATACACTGGGCCACTAAATGAGCCCAACACTTGAATGCGTCCTCTATCTAATGCTCACTTTCGTAGCACATGCTGTCTGTCTTTGATGTTTGAAGAAAAACCTCTTCCAAAGCCCTGCTCTGCCAAGGCCATTTTATAGTCTGTCGCCACCGACCACGATAGTCCATTCTTCCTCCACACATTGGTAATGGCTTGCAATGGACCATACTGTGGAGAGGCCTTTAAAGTTGATGTGTCCCCTTAATGAAATATGACACTGATACATACTCCAACACAATTGGGCGAGATTGCTTGCAGGAGGACTCTGAAGATCACCCATGATGGATTTCTTGTAGACACTGTCAGATAAATGCGCCAAACCAGCAAATAACTTGAGTATTCCATATTATCCGAACCTACTCTACAAATGTAGCGCATGCTATCTGTCGTTGATGTTTGGAGAAAAATCACTTCTGAAGCTTTCCTCTGCCAAGGCTATTTTATAGTCTACCACCGCCGACCACGATAATCCATACTCCCTCCATACAGTGGTAATGGTTTGCAATGGACCATAGTCTGGAGAGGCCTTTAAAGTTGATGTGTCCCCTTAATGAAATATGACACTGATACATACTCCAACACAATTGGGCGAGATTGCTTCGAGACTGACTCTGGTGATCAACCATAATGGATTTCTTGTAGACACTGTTAGATAAATGCACCAAACCAGCAAATAACTTGAGCATTCCATATTACCAGAACATACTCTACAAATGTAGCGCATGCTATTTGTTGTTGATGTCTGGAGACAAATCACTTCCAAAGCCCTCCTCTACCAAGGACATTGTATAGTCTTCCACCACTGACCGCGATAGTACATGTCCCCTCCACACAGTGGTAATGGCTTGCAATGGTCCATAGTGCAAAGGGGCCTTTCTAGGTGATGTGTCCCCTTAACGAAATAAGACACTGATTCTGACTCCAACACCATTGGGTGAGACTACTTGCAGGAGGACTCTGAAGATCACCCATGATGGATTTCTTTTAGACACCGTTAGATAAATGCGCCAAACTAGGAAATAACTTGAGTATTCCATATTACCCGAATTTACTCTACAAATGTAGCGCATGTTGTCTGTCTTTGATGGAGCAAACCACTTCTGAACCCTCCTATGCCAAGGACATTTTATAGTCTTCCACAACTCACCACGATAGTCCATGCTTTCTCTATACAGTTCTAATGGCTTGCAATGGACCTAGTGTAAAGGGGCCTTTAAAGGTGATGTGTCTCCTTAATGAAATAAGACACCTATTTTGACTTCAACACCAGTGCGCAAGACTACTTTTCAGCAGGACGTTAGACGTTACCCATGATGACTTTCTTGTAGATACCGCTAGATAAATGCGCCAAACATGGAAATGACTTGAGTATTCCATATTACTCGAACCTACTCTACAAATGTAGCTCATGTTGTCTGTCTTTGATGTTTGGAGAAAAATCACTTCCGAAGCTCTCCTCTGCCAAGGCCATCACCGCAGACCACAATAATCCATAGCCCCTCCACACAGTGGTAATGGCTTGCAATGGACCATAGTGTAGAGGGGTCTTTAAAGCTGATGCGTCCTCTTGATGAAATAAGACACTGATTCTGATTCCAACACCATTGGATCAAACTACTTGCAGGAGGAGTTTGGAGATCACCCATGATGGATTTCTTGTAGACACAGTTAGATAAATGAGTCAAACCCTCAAATAACTTGAGTATTCCATATTGCCCAAATCTATTCTACAAAAATATGTAAAAATATCATTTAAAAATTGGATATAGTTCACAATATACAAATATGTAATAAAAATTACATTTTCTCGAATTCCTGTAATAAATATTAGCTGTGCACATCTGTGATAGTAAAATCAATTTTTCATCACCGATTTACGCTCCCGATCCGTGGTCACGAATGGCGGAGAAATCTTCTAAACTTTACCTTTCGAAAAACTTCGAATCCCATTTCTTTATTTTTTTGTTCGTTGTTTGTGAATATTTATGGGAGAATTTCGGATTAAGCGCTGTTGCAGCCGTTTTATAACGGACGGGGAGCTCCTTTTAGGGGAATTAGTTGGGGGATACTAGTAATGGAACTTTTAAGTATTTATCGAGCATTGAGTCATAAAAAAACTTTTAAGCAGTTGTTACCTTTTAAGTACAGAAGTGGCTAAGAAGTGGTAATCCTTTAGATAAAGTAAGTATTGACTGCAGCGTAGTATTAAACTTTTTACTGACGCATTAACGCTTGAATGATGGCTGCCGAGTAAGTATCAAAGACCGTTTCAAATTTGTGTTATTGCGGATTCCCTACAGTTTAAAACTAGAACCACGGGAGGGATAATTTTGACCCAAAAACTATTTTGTGTTTTCTTAACAGATTTTTTTCTTTGATAGTAATAACAGAAATAATATAATATTCATTAAAATATATTTTCGAAATTTATCCTCAGAAATATTTTTATAAAACTTTATATTTCTTCTGCTATTACTATCTGTGTTGTAATTTAACTTACAACGCTAACACTAGTGTTCGTTTACAAACGGGAAACACAGTAAAAATGTACCTTATATTTGGATTAAAACATTTATTATGTACACTATTTACAGATTAATACATTACAGGATTTACATATAACATAACCAGCACTTATTTGGATTTTATAGTCATCAATACACAATAATTATTACAATTTTCTTTTTGTTATACGTTATTCTTTACCAAAATATTGCATTAATAACTGAGGTCAAAATAACCGTCATGAATATGTTAAATCTGTTTACCTCCAGTAATTACAGGAGAGCAGGCTGTAGCTGGCAACAGGCAGGATGGACGTCGGGCGTAAAGGAAGTCGGTACTGGCGTTGCGGCCGCTATTTTGCTGTACGTCTATGTTGGCGTGCCGATCATACGCATGTGGGTTCGGGAATCGATTGCTAGCCTGAAATCTTTGGATGTCCAGCAACTCTTATATCCCGACATCGATTCCATTTCCTTCACTCTCTTTCACAACTTATCACCTAAGTTTTAACGCCCCTTTTTATTTTTTGCCAATCGCCTGCTGGTGAAATTTTCCTACATCTGCGCCCCCTTCAGGAGTGCAGGTGGGATCATTAAAATAGCCCCTTTTGTGTAAGATGACATTATTTTTTAGCCCCATCCCCCATAACTCGCTTTACATCTCTGCCCGGGCTTGACCGTTACGCTTGTGCCATTCCGTGATCTATAACTCCTCCGCAGGGGTCCTTACTAAAACTCGAAGTCAACAGCTGCACCAAAATTCTTCTTGGAAATTTCTTCCACAGCTGTGTATGTACGTGCTGACCATAGTTATAAAGTACATCGGTACAATTTGATAAAAAAAAATAAATCTGTTAAGATAATACAAAATAGTTTTTGGGGTCAAATTGACCTATTCTCGTTTTTAGTGTTAAAAATAGGAACGTGTGATAGCATTATCACACAAAATGGCGCACACAGTTTATTAACTACGCAGTTTATAAGTAAGCATTTACAAATGTTAGGTACTTGCCTTTGTCAGCCATTTTACCATACAGTCCGCTAATTTGTTGCCATTTTTATTACGGGCGCACTCTATGAGCTGACAACACGTAAATACAACCAAGTGTTACTCTGGAATTGGACCGAAATCCATCTTGTGGGAGCATACTGTGCTAACCGCTTATTAATAAATATAATATGTGAAATATGAAAAGGAAAATTTTGAAATAACTCATGATTTATCTGCAGTATGTTAACACCATCTTCTAAATGTATATATTATAGTAGGCAGTGAAAAATATTGCTCGCTTTAATCTATGGAATAAAATTATGTAAATATTAAAGTTCTTTTCAACTGGAGAAGAAGTAATATATTCTAATGAAACATGGCAAATATTTAAATCACACGAATGATAAAAGTTACTGTTTCGATTGTAAAATATAAGACTTTTATGTTTTTTTGCTTTAGGTGATTTTGTTTTTAATTTTCATTTTTAAGTTGTTATTTTTGTTCGAATGCGAATTCTTACTGTCTATCTACAGTATATTTCTCTAATTAGTTTTTCTAAATAACTGTAGGCAAATATTAAAAGTACATGAATGATAAAATTTTCTTTTACTATGACACAAAATAAGACTTTTACTCTACTTGCTGTAGGTCATTTTGTTTTAAATTTTCCTTTTTAAGCCATTAATTCTGCTAGAATGTGAATTCTTACTATCGTTTTGATATATATTTCTCTAATTAGTTTTTCTAAATAACTATAGGCAGATATTAAATATACATGAATGATAAAATATTTTTTTACTGTGATACAAAATAAGGCTTTTACATCTTCTTACTATAGGTGATTTTTTTTTATAGTTCTCATTTTTAAGTCATTACTTTTGCTTGAATGTGAATTTTTACAGTTGTTCTACTGTATATTTCTCTTATTAATTGTTCTAAATAACTTTAATCAAATATTAAAAATACATGAATGATAAAATTTTCTTTTACTATGATATAAAAGAAGGCTTTTACTCTTCTTGCTGTAGGTGATTTTTGTTTTCAATTTTCATTTTTAAGCCATTACTTTTGTTCGA
>CM063510.1:147562265-147572265 GCA_032207245.1 Pardosa pseudoannulata
TTAGTGGATAAATTTATAATAGTATCGTAAATATGAAAAATCAAATAGAAATAGTAGTATATAGTTTTATTTTTTTTTCGAATTATTTTATATATAAACTTTTTCGCATTATAAAAAAATGAAAAGGGGAATCATAAAACTAATAATTTAAAAACTAGTTTTTATATGTCTAAATTTTTCCAGAATCTATGTAGTAGACAAGAACATTCGGCTTCGTTTTCCTGTATATACCGTAGTTTTTGTACCCACAGACAAACCATGCTGTTACACTAACCCGTACTAGTACGTATCCCGCGCTTAAGTATCAATCGTCAGAAAACATACTAGTACGTGTCCCGCATACAATGTGTTAAACGACAGATTAATTAGACGATATTTTATGTTATGTTTAAAAAATTTTATAAATACACATAAAAAATAAATTTCAGTAAAACAAATTTCAGAAACACAAATTTAGAACCTATATTCTGTTAGTTAAAAAAGACTTCATCGAAAGCGCTTAGATATTACATCTAATATGTGAGATTTTTTTCAGTTGTGAGAAATTGTTAAGTACTTTACATAAACTCAATATATTTTATTACATACCTATTATAAATATAATGTAAGAAACTTGAAATAGCTATTTATTTTTCAAATTTTTTCATTTCTATTGTGTTTTACGAAAAAAAATGATTAATTTTATTCAGTGTGTACATGTAAAATTTAATCATTTTTCTAACCGATTCTTTTTTTTTCTTTTTAGGTAAGTCTCCATTTTATGATTCAGAATTAATTCCTGAGCATCTGGAGGTAAATGAATCTTACCTTTATAACTTATTTAATTATAAGATGAAACTCTTATGTTAATGTTATTAAGGTACTGTTTCACAAGCACACATTTATATTATCTTCTTGTGTTTGGATAAACCTTTGTACATAAAATTCTTTTGAAATTCGTCGCCTAATCTTAATTCAATTATTTTTGAAACGCCACATCTAGGCTTATCCCCTTTTCTTCACCGAGCTGTATTTCGAAATCTGATATGTGTTTGTTTTTTAACTTTTAATTATTCAATTTTATAGTGTTTAATTTTTAATGTTTCATTTCTTCAATATAATTTTTAAATAATTCTTTAATATTCAGTTCATTATTTTGTTATAGTTTATATCCCTTCTTTTTTTAATATTCTTTCGTTATAATATTCTTTCGTTTTAATATTCTTTCTCTTTTTAATATTCTTAGTTTCTTTTTTTAATATTTTAATACTTTTAAATCTTTAAAATTACTATTTTCATTTTTGTACTGTACGATTTTCAGTTATTCAATTTCTGTATTAAATTATTAATACTTAATTTTTAATCAAACTTTGCTGATTATCGTGTTAATTTTTTTTTCTAAATTTTCTATTTTTATGTGTGTGTTTCAGTTATTCAATTTTTGTTTTAAATTTTTAATATTTAATTTTTAATCAAACTTTGCTGATTATCGTGTTAATTTTTTTTTTGTTTTTCTAAATTTCTATTGTTTTTTGTGTGTTTCAGTTATTCAATTTTTGTTTTAAATTTTTAATATTTAATTTTTAATCAAAATTTGCTGATTATCTTGTTAATTATTTTTATTTTTCTAAATTTTCTATTTTTTTGTGTGTGTTTCAGTTATTCTATTTTTGTTTTAAATTTTTAATATTTAACTTTTAATCAAACTTTGCTGATTATCATGTTAATTTTTTTTCTAAATTTTCTATTGTTTTTTGTGTGTTTCAGTTATTCAATTTTGTTTTAAATTTTTAATATTTAATTTTTAATAAAACTTTGCTGATTATCGTGTTAATTTTTTTCTTTTTCTAAATTTTCTATTTTTAGTGTGTGTTTCAGTTATTCAATTTTGTTTTCCATTTTTAATATTTAATTTTTAATCAAACTTTGCTGATTATTGTGTTAATTATTTTTGTTTTTCTAAATTGTCTATTGTTTTTTGTGTGTTTCAGTTATTCAATTTTTGTTTTAAATTTTTAATATTTAATTTTTAATCAAACTTTGCTGACTATCGTGTTAATTGTTTTCTAAATTTTCTATTTTTTTGTGTTAAATGTTATTTTCTATCTGTCTTAGACTTCTTTTCTAACTCTTCCACTGCATTGTTTTTTTTCAAAATTTTGTTATTCTAATCGCTTGTTTTTATCTTGTTTGGCGCATTTTGTCCCAAGAGGATTTGGCGCCATTAAATTTCAGCCAACAACCCACTCACACAAAAATGCCCATGCTTTACTACAGAAGTTCTAAACATTTTTTTCCTTCAAATTTACAGGGTTTAAATTGTGAAAAATCTCCGATTAATTTGTTACTTCTACTAGATATGACTCTGCATTAAAAAATCAGAAAAAATATGTTGCTATTCTTATAGCTTCTGATACCACTTGCTTAAACCTAGCACGATTGACTCATACGCTACTTCTATTAAGTTAAAGGGGTGGACTTTTCATTTAACGAGCACCTCAAGAATGAAATTACGACGATTGAGCCATACGCTACTCGTATTAAGGCAAAGGGTTGCGCTTTTCATTTAACGAGTACCTCAAGAGGGAAAGTACGATGATTGAGCCATACGCTACTCGTATTAAGGCAAAGGGGTGCGCTTTTCATTTAACGAGCACCTCAAGGATGAAAGTACAACGATTGAGCCACACGCTACTCGTATTAAGGAAGAGAGGTGCGCCTTTCCTTTAACGAGCACCTCAAGAATGAAATTACGACGATTGAGCCATACGCTACTCGTATTAAGGCAAAGGGTTGCGCTTTTCATTTAACGAGTACCTCAAGAGGGAAAGTACGATGATTGAGCCATACGCTACTCGTATTAAGGCAAAGAGGTTCGACTCTCATTTGACGAGCACCTCAAGGGTGAAAGTACGACGATTGAGCCATACGCTACTCGTATTAAGGCAAAGGGGTGCGCTTTTCATTTTAACGAGCACCTCAAGAGTGAAATTACGACGATTGAGCCATACGCTACTCGTATTAAGGCAAAGGGTTGCGCTTTTCATTTAACGAGCACCTCAAGGGTGAAAGTACGACGATTGAGCCATACGCTACTCGTATTAAGGCAAAGGGGTGCGCTTTTCATTTAACGAGCACCTCAAGGATGAAAGTACAACGATTGAGCCATACGCTACTCGTATTAAGGCAGAGAGGTGCGCCTTTTATTTAACGAGCACCTCAAGGGTGAAAGTACGACGATTGAGCCATACGCTACTCGTATTAAGGCAGAGGGGTGCGCTTTTCTTTTAACGAGTACCTCAAGAGGGAAAGTACAACGATTGAGCCATACGCTACTCGTATTAAGGCAGAAGGATGCGCTTTTCATTTAACGAGCACCTCAAGGATGAAAGTACAACGATTGAGCCACACGCTACTCGTATTAAGGAAGAGAGGTGCGCCTTTCCTTTAACGAGCACATGAAGGGTGAAAGTACGACGATTGAGCCATACGCTACTCGTATTAAGGCAGAGGGTTGCGCCTTTCATTTAACGAGCACCTCAAGGGTGAAAGTACAACGATTGAGCCATACGCTACTCGTATTAAGGCAAAGGGGTGCGCTTTTCATTTAACGAGCACCTCAAGGGTAAAAGTACAACGATTGAGCCATACGCTACTCGTATTAAGGAAGAGAGGTGCGCCTTTCCTTTAACGAGCACCTCAAGGATGAAAGTACAACGATTGAGCCATACGCTACTCGTATTAAGGCAGAGGGGTGCGCTTTTCTTTTAACGAGTACCTCAAGAGGGAAAGTACAACGATTGAGCCATACGCTACTCGTATTAAGGCAGAAGGATGCGCTTTTCATTTAACGAGCACCTCAAGGATGAAAGTACAACGATTGAGCCATACGCTACTCGTATTAAGGAAGAGAGGTGCGCCTTTCCTTTAACGAGCACCTCAAGGATGAAAGTACAACGATTGAGCCATACGCTACTCGTATTAAGGCAGAGGGGTGCGCTTTTCTTTTAACGAGTACCTCAAGAGGGAAAGTACAACGATTGAGCAATACGCTAATCGTATTAAGGCAGAAGGATGCGCTTTTCATTTAACGAGCACCTCAAGGGTGAAAGTACAACGATTGAGCCATACACTACTCGTATTAAGGCAGAGGGTTGCGCCTTTCATTTAACGAGCACCTCAAGGGTGAAAGTACAACGATTGAGCCATACGCTACTCGTATTAAGGCAAAGGGGTGCGCTTTTCATTTAACGAGCACCTCAAGGATGAAAGTACAACGATTGAGCCACACGCTACTCGTATTAAGGCAGAGAGGTGCGCCTTTCATTTAACGAGCACCTCAAGGGTGAAAGTACAACGATTGAGCCATATGCTAATCGTATTAAGGCAGAGAGGTGCGCCTTTTATTTAACGAGCACCTCAAGGGTAAAAGTACGACGATTGAGCCATACGCTACTTTTATTTCTTCAAGGGGGTAGGCCTTTCATTTAACGAGCACCTCAAGGGTGAGAGTAAGATTTTTTCTCAAGTGGGTCCTAGTAATTTTGAAGCAGGTAAAGAGTAGAAGACCCATTGGCTTGTCCTGCCACCCTCCAGTTATGAGAGAGATGCCTTTGCCGACTGAGCTACGGCGGCTCAGAAAAAATATTGTTATACAATAGTCTGATATTAGTTCTGATTTGGAAAAAATCCCAGGAAGTTATTGCAAAACGAATTTTGATAAAAGGAAATTTGTTAACAATTTATAGCAGTCCAGAAAATAATGGATTCCAAACTTCAATGAACCACAAGAATACTGGGCCCACAAATATCAGCATTTAAATGTATAAATTACCAGTTGCAATGATATATATGCATGCATTCAATATCTTAAATATTACTTCAATAATGTCTGAAATACCTTCAACCCAATTTTAGCTCTTACGTTTCTGTAATTTTTAACGTTTATTTCATTTTTAAAAGTGCAAAACAGCGAACATATCTTCAAAATAAACTACACATGAAATGTAACACTCAGTTTGTTTTCCATCAAATCACTAAAATCATTTTTTCCAAAATGATAAAACATTATATTTTATGTTTTTAAAGACATTATGCTAGTGTTATAAGTAAAGTAATGCAATATAGAACACAGCATAAAAAGTTTTTAATATATTTAGAGATTTATGTCAGGAAAAGAGAAGAACACATACATGCATATATACTTTATTCATACATACACGTACATCCTTATGTCTGTATGTATATATGTGTACATATAGATATATATACATCTGTAAGTATGTGTGTATATATATGTATATATGCATATACATATAAATATATATGTATGGGTATGTATGTATATATATGTATATATATATAAATATATATATATATATATATATATATATATGTATATATGTATGTATATTTGTATATATATCTATAAATGTATATATATGTATATATATCTATATATGTATATATATGTATATATATCTATATATGTATATATATATATGTATATATATGTATATATATGTATATATGTATATATATTTATATATATATCTATATATGTATATATATGTATATATGTATATATGTATATATGTATATATATATATATATATATATATATATATATATATATATATACATATATATGTATATATATATGTATATATATATACATATACATACATATACATATCTATACATATACATATATATACATATATATACATATATATACATTTACATAGATACATATATATATATACATACATAGGCACATACACACACACACACACATATATATATATATATATATATATATATATATATATTATGAAATAAAGATGTATGATGAAAAAATAAATATTTACATTTAAATGAGAATAGGCAACAAAAGTTCTTTGTAAACCTTTCCCTTCTAGAAAATCGAAAGTGAAAGAAAGATATGTTTATTCGATATAACAGAAGAATGATTCTTCTACGAAAAGAGCATTAGGACGATGCATTTCTCGATCGAATGATAGATGTTTCCTTCTACATAGTATTCCGAGTGGTGAAAATTTATGGAGCTGCAAATAGCAGACAACTGTATTCGTTATAAGACCCTAACAGTATTTTACGCTCACTGATGTATGTTGAAAGAGGTAAACACTCATGTTCGTATTTTGTTATCAGAAACAAAGTACATATATATAAATATATATACACACACAACCAGCCTTTAGTCGAGTTCTCAATAAAAAATTCGTTTCATGTTAAACTTTTACAGTACAACGAACCAAATGACAGAATTTGAGACAGAAATTGACAGAATTTGTATATAGCTTACATTTATATAAACATATATATATATATACACACAAATATTTATATGTATGGATATATACATATGTACATATGTATGTATACATATATACATTTATATATATAGCAAAACACACTATTTATATATCTATCTATCGATATATGTATACACACACACACACACACACACACATATATATATATATATATATATATATGCATACATACATATATATATATATATGTATATATATATATATATATATATATATATATATGCATACATACATATATATATATATATGTATATATATATGCATACATACATATATATACATATATATCTATATATATATATATATATACATATATATATATATATATATGTATGTATATATATATATATATATATTATATATATATATATATATATATATATATTATATATATTACGTACATACATACATTCATACATACATACATACATACATACATATATATATATATATATAGAAATACACACACATACACACCACTTACCTCTTTTTCTCTCACCCTATCTCTCACTTTATATATGTATATATATACATATATATATATAAACAAACATACGGGATAAATTAATAGAACTGTTAAACAAGTATTCCTTTAGATGGGAAATGTGAAGGGCATTTATATGTGTAAAGCCATTCCCGGAACAAAATCCATTCCAACGTAATCTTGACAGGCAAAAAAATTGATAAAAGAATCTCGGAATGTTTTCGTTCGAAATCTGAAATCCTTCTTGCGGGTTTACAGTTTCGGAGTGCTTTTCGAATGAAGTATGACAAGTATTACGTCAAAACGACCGACCTATTTCCAGCAAGTAAAAGCGCCTTTTTCAAATATACACACACACTTTCGCCGGGGATGAAAATGAGTGCGGTAAATTTATGGAGCTCATAAACCGCATTCGTCACGGCCCGAATTCGGGAGATAACGCTGCCACGGCTCCGAAACTTCTTTTTTTTTCTTATTTCTTTCTTTCAACAAAGTGAAACAGAAACTATGTTTCAATTTAAAGCACCAAAATAGCTACAGCTAGATAAAAACACAATGGCATATATACAATAAAGTACTACTGCAGATATATCTGTCTGAATGTATAAATATTTGTTTATAAACATTTAGGGTAAATTGTGTGTATATGTATAATGGTTGTTTTGAACATATTACAAATGAAAACATAATATTCATGTTGGATAAGGTGCAGTCGGTAAAGAAGATAGGAATAAAAATATTAAGTTTGTTTTGATGCTTCATCTATGGAGTTTCTGCTGCCGTAAACATGTTGTGAAATCGCTACACCCCATTGGCTTCACAAAGATGTTTTGTTAAGGCCCAGGGCAAGACAACTTTCTGTCTGGGTTTTTGACACCCTACTACAAAAGGTTTTTGCTCCGACACGCCTTGAGATTTCCGAAGTGATTAGAAGGTCGGACGCAACGCCGAAATGTTAGACTGTGAGAGACCAATTAACGGACCAATTGGAGGCTAGCAGGACGGCTCTGACTTCAGGAGGCTTGAATTTTTCGCTGAGAGATTCCCTACGAGAAGACGAGCGGAAGGCAACGAGAATTGCGGTTTTTTGAAGAGCCTTTCTCTAGTTTTGTGTGGGATTCAAGGAGTCCCAGTTTACGCCTGTACAACGACGATATCTATCGGCACCTGACCGCACATTGCTTTTTTTAGGTTCGTCTCGAACCTGGAACTTTTAGGTCCTCACCAGTTCAGCACCAGCTGAGTTCTAGAAATGCATTTGTTACGGCAATATTTTCCATGTATTTCATACCATTAGATCTGACCTTTTGTAACACATTTGAAAGATTTAGAAATTACTGAAATAACAGGATTAACTGGAAACAACTGGGATTAGCTGAATGACTGGAATTATTGGAATACTTCCTATAACCTACGCTGATCAGATACATCCAATACCTTCTATGCTATCAATCGCTATGGAATCTCTATTGCCTCTCTATACTCTATGACTGATACATTAATGATAGGCTTGCCGAACGATGACCGTGTGGTTAGGATTTGGCTTTCGTAACCGGAGTTATGTAGGTTCGAATTCCACTATGGCATGGACGTTCATAGCCGTTCGGAATCGGCTTTAAGCAGTAGGTCCCGGCAGGGCCTGACTTACAGAAATAGAGGCCCAGTGCAAACCATTCATCCGGGGCCTTGCTGTACGCAGGTGGTGGCTACAGGGTAATTGTTATATGTAGTGATGCTTAAACTATGTCTCGTAAAGCCTTTAAAGTTGAATCGTCATTGTAGTTAGTAAAATAAGATTAGTTTAAAATAAAGTTTAAAAAAATCTCGGAAGGTAAAGCGTATAGTACAATTTTGTAAGTCCTTACCTGAGGAATTTTCCTGCCTAAAACAGGATGTAGCTGCGTGTTCTACATTTTTTGCAAACAATTATATTTGTGAACAAGCTCTCTAATGATACAGTATAATTCAAAAACTAAAAGAAGAAATTGTCGATAATTTAAGTGAATTTTAGACATACGCATCATATTCTTAACGTGAAATGAAAGTTAGTGTGGGGGCCCCTTTTGACTGGGGCCCGGGCCCGGGCCCTTGCCCTGTTTGCCCTGTCGAAAATCGGGCCCTCGGTCCCGGTCTCATTAGCCCTCGTGTAGCAAAAAGTAGACCTTAGAGCTCCAAACGAAACTAATGATAAGCTAGCCCTCGTTATAGTATCTGAAGTAGATGATAGCCCCTATGTATATAACCCAATTTACATGCCTATTTGTCATATATTTTCTATTTCTTATCGATGTAAACTACGCTTATATATTTTCCTTTAGTAGAATGAAAAAACACAAACGAAACATTCCGCTGGACCTCATGGTGGAACTCTCCAATCATACTTTGAGGGTTGCTCGGGAAGTGTTTTACGAATGAAGTATGAGGCAGTCCGTCTTTCGGAAATTCGACCGACGCATTTCTCGGCAAATATCTTTTGGGGAGAGAAATATATTTTTCCCCCCATTTCGACAGCTATCGGGTTTACGGATGGGGATGTAAAAGGAGCGTCGAGTGCATTCATAGAGTTGGAAATTTCAGGAAATCGCATGGATTACGGAAAGGGTTTTTTAACTTCTCATCTTTTACCACTCGATTCGTTTATAAAACCCCGAGATTATAAAGCGACGCATGACCCTGCAGTATGGGGAAGAACCTTTTGCCTCTTTATTTCTAAATTCAATATTAGTTTTAAATTTCGAAAACCACAAGTATAAAGTAAGTTAAATTGATTATAAGATTTATAGAAATTTACAAAGAAATTCCCCTCCTTTATAGAAAAAGAAACATTTAATTACTAAATAGAGATAGACGCTTATCTAGTACTGTATAAATTTCATCACAATCGTTTAGAATGTTTGAAATATGGTATAAATAAAAGTCTATTTGGAAATGTTTGACGTTGTGTGCATACTATTCTTAAAACAGAGCTTTGTAACTTTGTTAGATTTTACAAATTGGTTAATCATAATATTCTGAAAAACAGGGAAATATCTAAGTGGATTCGAATCTGGTACCACAGAGCAATATTTAGCTACCGGTAAAAGAGTAAATAGAATTTTGAAATAGAACTGTGAGTATGATTTTCAGCACAGGTGGGGGGGGGGGGGGGGGGGGGGGGGGGGGGGGGGGGGGGGGGGGG
>CM063510.1:147577265-147582265 GCA_032207245.1 Pardosa pseudoannulata
TTAGTCTGTTCCGGCAATCTGTTTACAACAACGTTGCATAACGTGGGCGGAATCTCAAATGTATCGAATATGTAAGACTACCAAACAAATATACTTTTCTTCCAAATCTAAACGGAACGACATTTATATTTCGACCTGTTCCCCAGAGAAAATACAAAAATAAGGACAAAGGTTTCTTCCGACACGTAAAGGAATTCTGAAATCATTCGTCAGGGTTTACAGTTTCAAGAATGACGGCTGACAGTTGTGCAGGAAATACGATCTACGCGTGTCTCGCGTACGAAGGAGAGAAATGGACAGTTTTAAAAAATTGGGATCGAATTTGAAATTTCAGAAACGGCATTCATCAGAGAGAAGCGATGTTTTTTGAATATTTCCGTTCTTCTGGGAGTTTGTTTCGGGAGATGGTGTGTTAATGCATGATTTATTTTTACAATTGTGAAACTAATGGTAAGAAAGCCATTAGCTCGTTTCTTGTCTCCCTAAATTCGGACCACACCGTACAAACCGTTTGAAGGTATGTATATTTTATAATGCTTATCCATGTGTTCCCTCTATATTTCCACAAAATAAGTTGTTGATTTATGCCACTTGGTGAAACCAAGCATGATTTAGCCGGAGGTTACAAGTAATAAAGCGGAGGGGAGCTCCTTTCGTTTATAACGAGAACCACAATTGTGAAAGTACGACTTCTTGCTCAAGTGGGACCTCGTCAGTTTGAAGCAGGAACCAAGCAGAAGACCCATAGACTTGCCCTGCTACTCCCAGAGGTATTGATTGAGAACTTCTAAGACATTGTGGCCCTTAACGTATTTTACGTACCCTAGTCACCTTAAAGAACACGGTGGATCTTATATCGGCTCAGGTTCCGAACCCCTAACCTCTGAAACCCTAACGGCTGAACTACAGCTGCTCCCCGGTAAATAAGTCAGAACTAGATGTATTAAAGTTCGAACTTGAAGTGAAAGAGCATAAACGGAAAATAATATCCAAAAGGTCCCTCACCAGGGATTGGTCTTTCAAGCGCCCCAGACCAGGCCTGGAGGGTGTCTGAGCTGATCAGTTAATTTGTAACAAAACCCTCTCATCCAAACTAAGCAAGCTGTTCTGTTGGCTAATGGAAAATTCAGAGAATCTGCAGGAGCCGTAACAAGGCTGATTCTGAATACAAAACTTTCACTGTACCGCGCTATTGTATTTATTTTCATGCAATTATCTAGTAATTATTATCATTATTTTTTATTTTAATTTATTTTTTTATTTTATGATTATTACTTTTTTTTTGCATTTTCAGTATTATTTTGTCTGATTTGTATTTGTAGATGTTAGTTTTAGATATTTTTACTGTATATACTATACTGCATTGTATATTATGAGCTGCTGTGAATTGTACACCCAAAAACATCTTAAACCTTTGTTTTAAGATAGATGGTCCTCGTTGGTGCAGCCAATATCCAAAAGGCTCTTACCTTTTCCCTTTCGGATTCTGTGGGACGCACTGGAAAAATATATTCCTCAGACGCAATTTAAAGATAAAATAATTTGGGCGTTAATGGGTTAATACTATCATATTCAACAGTACATCAGAGTCAAGGTAGGACTGTAGATTAGGCAGTTATATATCTAGGACGAAAACTCTTTACAGCAGGTTAAAAACAAATCAAAGCAATCTTTCTTTTCTGTTGCCATTCGAAAAGGGAAAACTTTACAAAGTTACAAAAAGAAAAATTAGCACTTGATCATAGTTCGTTTTCCATTTTCCACGAAAGGAAAACCGAGGAAGGCACACTCGTATGTTTAGACTCTAATGATCTCGTGCTTTTCGGGAAGAAAACTTCTTACAGGAGTCACAGTCTGTGTGTTTAACCTCTTCTAGAATCAATTCTGTGAACTAGAATCCTCTTCTACTTCACAGAATCAAGCCAATATCAGCGTAGTTCTCGGCCAAACGCTGCTACGGTACTGCTGAAAGAAGAATGCTATCATTAATACTATCATAGGCAACAGTACATCAGAGACAAGGTAGCACTGTAGATTAGGCAGTTATATATCTAGGACGAAAACTCTTTACAGCAGGTTAAAGACAAAACAAAGCAATCTTTCTTTTTTGTTGCCATTCGAAAAAAGAAAAACTTTACAAAGTTACAAAAAGAAAAATTAGCACTTGATCATAGTTCGTTTTCCATTTCCACGAAAGGAAAACCGAGGAAGGCACACTCGTATGTTTAGACTCTAATGATCTCGTGCTTTTCGGGAAGAAAACTTCTTACAGGAGTCACAGTCTGTGTGTTTAACCTCTTCTAGAATCAATTCTGTGAACTAGAATCCTCTTCTACTTCACAGAATCAAGCCAATATCAGCGTAGTTCTCGGCCAAACGCTGCTACGGTACTGCTGAAAGAAGAATGCTATTATTAATACTATCGTAGGCAACAGTACATCAGAGTCAAGGTTGCACTGTAGTTTAGGCAGTTATATATCTAGGACGAAAACTCTTTACAGCAGGTTAAAAACAAAACAAAGCAATCTTTCTTTTTTGTTGCCATTCGAAAAAAGAAAAACTTTACAAAAAAACAAAAAGAAAAATTAGCAAGTGATCATAATTCGATTTCCATTTTCCACGAAAGGAAAACCGAGGAAGGCACACTCGTATGTTTAGACTCTAATGATCTCGTGCTTTTCGGGAAGAAAACTTCTTACAGGAGTCACAGTCTGTGTGTTTAACCTCTTCTAGAATCAATTCTGTGAACTAGAATCCTCTTCTACTTCACAGAATCAAGCCAATATCAGCGTAGTTCTCGGCCAAACGCTGCTACGGTACTGCTGAAAGAAGAATGCTATTATTAATACTATCGTAGGCAACAGTACATCAGAGTCAAGGTTGCACTGTAGTTTAGGCAGTTATATATCTAGGACGAAAACTCTTTACAGCAGGTTAAAAACAAAACAAAGCAATCTTTCTTTTCTGTTGCCATTCGGAAAAAGAAAAACTTTACAAAGATACAAAAAGAAAAATTAGCAAGTGATCATAGTTCGATTTCCATTTTCCACCAAAGGAAAACCGAGGAAGGCACACTCGTATGTTTAGACTCTAATGATCTCGTGCTTTTCGGGAAGAAAACTTCTTACAGGAGTCACAGTCTGTGTGTTTAACCTCTTCTAGAATCAATTCTGTGAACTAGAATCCTCTTCTACTTCACAGAATCAAGCCAATATCAGCGTAGTTCTCGGCCAAACGCTGCTACGGTACTGCTGAAAGAAGAATGCTATTATTAATACTATCGTAGGCAACAGTACATCAGAGTCAAGGTTGCACTGTAGTTTAGGCAGTTATATATCTAGGACGAAAACTCTTTACAGCAGGTTAAAGACAAAACAAAGCAATCTTTCTTTTTTGTTGCCATTCGAAAAAAGAAAAACTTTACAAAAATATAAAAAAAAAATTAGCAAGTGATCATAGTTCGATTTCCATTTTCCACCAAAGGAAAACCGAGGAAGGCACACTCGAATGTTAAGACTCTAATGATCTCGTGCTTTTCGGGAAGAAAACTTCTTACAGGAGTCACAGTCTGTGTGTTTAACCTCTTCTAGAATCAATTCTGTGAACTAGAATCCTCTTCTACTTCACAGAATCAAGCCAATATCAGCGTAGTTCTCGGCCAAACGCTGCTACGGTACTGCTGAAAGAAGAATGCTATTATTAATACTATCGTAGGCAACAGTACATCAGAGTCAAGGTTGCACTGTAGTTTAGGCAGTTATATATCTAGGACGAAAACTCTTTACAGCAGGTTAAAAACAAAACAAAGCAATCTTTCTTTTCTGTTGCCATTCGAAAAAAGGGAAAACTTTACAAAAGAAAAATTAGCAAGTGATCATAATTCGATTTCCATTTTCCACGAAACGAAAACCGAGGAAGGCACACTCGAATGTTAAGACTCTAATGATCTCGTGCTGTTCGGGAAGAAAACTTCTTACAGGATAACCATCTGTGTGTTTAAAATCTTCTAGAATCAATTCTGTGAACTAGAATCCTCTTCTACTTCACAGAATCAAGCCAATATCAGCGTAGTTCTCGGCCAAACGCTGCTACGGTACTGCTGAAAGAAGAATGCTATTATTAATACTATCGTAGGCAACAGTACATCAGAGTCAAGGTTGCACTGTAGTTTAGGCAGTTATATATCTAGGACGAAAACTCTTTACAGCAGGTTAAAAACAAAACAAAGCAATCTTTCTTTTCTGTTGCCATTCGGAAAAAGAAAAACTTTACAAAAAAACAAAAAGAAAAATTAGCAAGTGATCATAATTCGATTTCCATTTTCCACGAAACGAAAACCGAGGAAGGCACACTCGAATGTTAAGACTCTAATGATCTCGTGCTGTTCGGGAAGAAAACTTCTTACAGGATAACCATCTGTGTGTTTAAAATCTTCTAGAATCAATTCTGTGAACTAGAATCCTCTTCTACTTCACAGAATCAAGCCAATATCAGCGTAGTTCTCGGCCAAACGCTGCTACGGTACTGCTGAAAGAAGAATGCTATTATTAATACTATCGTAGGCAACAGTACATCAGAGTCAAGGTTGCACTGTAGTTTAGGCAGTTATATATCTAGGACGAAAACTCTTTACAGCAGGTTAAAAACAAAACAAAGCAATCTTTCTTTTCTGTTGCCATTCGGAAAAAGAAAAACTTTACAAAGATACAAAAAGAAAAATTAGCAAGTGATCATAGTTCGATTTCCATTTTCCACCAAAGGAAAACCGAGGAAGGCACACTCGAATGTTAAGACTCTAATGATCTCGTGCTTTTCGGGAAGAAAACTTCTTACAGGAGTCACAGTCTGTGTGTTTAACCTCTTCTAGAATCAATTCTGTGAACTAGAATCCTCTTCTACTTCACAGAATCAAGCCAATATCAGCGTAGTTCTCGGCCAAACGCTGCTACGGTACTGCTGAAAGAAGAATGCTATTATTAATACTATCGTAGGCAACAGTA
>CM063510.1:147609765-147614765 GCA_032207245.1 Pardosa pseudoannulata
ACAAAATGTTGAGTTTATAGAGACAATCCATCGTTAGCGCCGTGATGTCAAAACGATGTACATTGGCTTATAGAGTGCCGTGAGGGCGCAAAGAATCCTGTCAATTAGTGTTAGGATTACTCCCGTGATAAACCTAATAACTGGAACTGAGTTACGCAAAGGAGTACGTAAGTACGATTACGTAAGTAGGAGTACGTAAGTTATGTACGATTCTTTGAGCTAACAGATATTTATTCGATGTTCTCAACAGTTGCCAAAATTTACCAAAGTTAACCGCAGTTAAAATTAAAATTTTTTTTATCTATTAATTTTTTTCGGTATTATTGTCAAAACGTTAGAAATAGATTATTTTTGAAAAAGAAAATTTTAAATCAAATAACTACTATTTTCAATATTTTCACATGTATGGAAAATGTTAGTGGGTTGCGGTAATTTTTTCTGAAATGACAGCAGTATAAATCAAATGGCATAATTTTCTGTTAAAATATGGTAAAGTAATACAACAGTATTATTATCTCTATCAACTGTCATGAATTCCCTCAAATTCCTTTGAATTTCACAAATCCTTTACAGTATCCATGAAATAGCGACAAATTGCGTGAAACTGCCGAATTTTAGCGGGAATGTAACTCTATGTATTGGGAAAATAGCAAATTAAATATTATGCATTAGACCAATCAATTTCGGGCTTCACGGAATTGAAATACCGATTTTTCTCTTGCCCGAAATCAAGTTGGGCATTCCAAAATCGACACATTGGCATTGCTCAAACTGAGTTTGGTGTCACGGGCAAGGGTTAAAAGAAAAAAAACATTTCTCCAAAGTTTGTCATTTTAGGGTTTATAGCCAGAAATGGTTTTTAGAGTATAATTATAAAGATGTTGGTTAGTTATAGTTAAGATATATGTGCGTATATAACTTATCTCGAAGCATACTTTTTCTACGTATATATTAGTACAGGAACAAGTAGAAGTAATGCATGAATGTATATGAGGCGACTAATTACTAAATGATTCTAGGGCGATAATTCATTTAATGGTAAACACGCGAGAAGAAAATCTGTGAGTCATTAAAGGTAATTATTTAAAAAAAAACCTCATTTTAATCCCTTGTGAAAACATGAGCGTTAACAAAGCTTGCGAAACCTATTTTAAAAAAAGTTTAATAAAAAATGCGCTCAACTACTCGTAACCGCACCTGTTCATCGCTCTTGCCGACACGTCTCTTGGCCACACCACTGCTGCAGCCCGTTCGATTTTCTTGGGGGGGGGATTTATTTTCACGTATCCTCACGCAGTAGAGAAAAAAATATGGAGCTTGTTTTAATTACCGATTACGATTTTTTTCTTTACAGAAACTTAAAAAACAGCTTATCTCTATTCTGAGGCAAAACACCCTTTAAAAACAAAGAACATTTTTTTTCTTCGGATTTTACTTAATAGCTTTGGCTGCACTTAATGAAATTAGTAGTTTAAAAATGCTTTTTTCTTAGTTCCTTATCACCCGTGGACCTGTATGCTTTGCAAAACAAACGCAGTATGTTTACGATTCGTTACGTGTGTTTTACGTTACGTATGTTTCGAATTCGAGAAAAACGTTCAACCTATTTATTTGGTTCAAGCAGATGTATTGTAAGGCAGTTAACCCTTTTCCTGTGACAATCTTTCGAGAAATGTCTTGGTTTCTCTTTTAACCCCTTGCCTGTGACGCATGAACGCAGTAAGGGCAACGCCAATGTGCCAATTTTGGAATGTCCGACTTGAGATCGGGCATTATATTATATATACTATATATATATATATTTATATACATATATTATTTATATATATACATATATATATACATATTTATATATATATATATACATATTTATTATATATATATACATAATATATATACAATATATTATATATATATATACATATTTATATAATATTATACATATATATATATATATACATATATATACTATATATATACATATTTATATATATATAATACACATATATATATATATATACATATATATATGAACTATATATATATATATATATATATATATATATATATATACATATATATATAGCATATACATATATATTATATACATATACATATATATATACATATACTATATATATATATACATATATATATATACATTTACATATATATATCACAGTCGCAAAAAGAGTCTCCAGAATTTCATGTCGGTGAAAGATCCAACGTCGAGGCACTCCCTGTGAAGACAGTGATTCCCACGATCATCTTTCTGGCTGTTACAGTATAAACCCTAAAATGATAATCTTTAGAGAAATTTCTTTGTTTCTTTTTTTAACCCCTTGCCTGTGACGCACGAACTCAGCTCGGCTCATAACGTTCGCAAAGGCGCCCATTTTGAAATACCCGACCTGAGTTCGGGATAGAGAAAAATAGGTATTTCAATTCCGTGACGCCCGAAATCGATTCGTCCAGTGCATAATATATAATTTGTCATTTTCCCAATATAGAGAGACACTTTCTCGTGAGCAGTTCCTCTCCATTAGTCGCTATTTCTCTTATACTGTGTAGGATTTGTGAAATTCAAAGAAATCTGAGGGACATGGAATTCATGGCAGTTGATAAAGATAATAATATTGTTGCATTTATTTGTTATATTTATCCAGAGAATTATGTCATTTATTTAGTTGTCATTAGAGCAAAAATGGCTGTAATCCATATTAACATTTCATTTATACTGGAAAATATTGAAAATAGTAGTTTTTTCGCTTATTTTTTTCAAAAATAATCTATTTATAATATTTTGATGATAATAATGAATGAAACTAGAGAAAAAAATCCATTTTTGGACGTTTTTCTTAAATATATTCCACAGGCAAAGGAATCAAATGCTAAGACTGTATAATCTTACAAGTTGTACTTGAAATAATTCAGCGGGTTTTTCTTTAAACGATTATGAAATATTCAGAGAATTTCAGACTATTTAAAGGTAATGAGTCGACTTACTATAAAAAAGAAGAAAAAATCTTTCTAAAAGAAGATGGACGATGATTTTTTTAAAATCATTTTCCCCGATGTCGTTTCTCGATTCAAAACATATCAGAATCTCCCCGAAATTGGAAATCGCGTTATTTTGTTTCCTGAAGTTGACAAGAATAATTAAAAGTGTTGAAAACTCTAGTAACTCCACCAACAAACCCCCCTTTGCGCGACGTAAGACGAGAGATGTTGCCAATTTCAGATTAATTAAAGTTATAAAGAGGAAGAGAGAGAGAGGCAGCGCGCGAGTTAAAAACGTGGTAGAAGGTATTGGCTCCGCTAATTATGAATATAAATTAACTTCGAAGAAAATTAGAGAAATAATGTTCCATTCTCGAAGTGGTGGTGATGCGTTGATAATTTTCTCTGGAAAGTAATTTACAGGACACGCATTTTTCTTCTTGAAGCTCGTTTCCAGTCGCAAAACGAGGATTTCAACGTGTAATTAACGCGAACCCAAATCAAAGAAATTTCCGCGTCTGCAGGAATGGTTTGCCTCGTTTGCTTAATTTAAAGAACAAGAAACAAATCTATACCATTTAAAAGGAAGCCTATACATTAGGATGTCTCTATTTATTGAGGCTTTTAAACCGGTTTACTGCTACATTCGAAACTGTACCAGTAAGTTGAAATATTTTACCGGTAATTCTCACATTAAAAAATTTGTATTCGAATTTTTCCTCTCGAATATTTGTACCACTTAAAACCAATGAGTATTAACCCATTTCCAGTCCAATATATTTGAGAAAATCTTATCAAAAATGAAAATAAAAATTCTCTTTCATTTTGTTTGTTGTAATCATAAAAATGTTAGATTATTTTTGAAAAAATATTTTAAATAAAAAAACTACTATTTTCAATTTTTTCACATATATAGAAAATGTTAATGGATTACACTAATTTTTCTAAAATGACATAATTTTCTGATATAATAAACTAATAAATACTATGATCCCTCGTTTTTTGACCAGAACCTTCCGTGAAATCTGAAAAACTGATATATACGATTTGCCCCTAGGAATTATCATGTATGCGGGTGCACGAATGCTCCAAAGATTTAAAATAATGGGTTAGTGGAGTGCATCATTTTTACCGAGAAGAACAACAGAAATCATAATTATGCTAGCGCCTGTAAGTTTTCAGTTAATGTCCGATGGCCTTCTAAACTTCAGGATGTCGTTAATAATTTTAGACCTTTTGATCGCCGCTGCTACAGGGATGTTATCCCCTATGTAATAATAGCCTAAGTTGTCTGTCCGCGAATTTATGAACCGGTTGTGCCTGGAATGGATACAGGCATCCATATTGGATTTTTTATGAGTTAGGGTTAGCAAAATTCAAAACGAATTCGAAATCCACCTCATCCCCTCCTTTTCGAGGATTTAATGCTATTATTTCAAACCTTACTCTCTCTCTCATTTTATACTAAATTCATCATTGATAGAATAGCGAGGGCGGAGCACAATATTTAAATTTCTCGACTGTTTTTACTTGATCCTTATATATTCCAACCATTTCCTTCACCACGTGTAAGCTGGCGCATGGTGTAGAGCAGCGATTCTTAACCTATGGGTCGCGACCCAAAATTGGGTCGCGAAGCATATTTCTTGGGTCGCGCTGAGTCGAACCAAAAATGTTAGTAATACACCAAATAATAAGTAATACCAACACCTCCTAGAACAAGTTAAATCCTGAAATAGATATAAGGTGCTCCTTGACAAGCATTCAACCGAGGTTTGAAGATCTTTCAAAATGTATTCAAGCATAAGGTTCTCATTAAAACTGTATGATTTGCATTTAAAATTTAAAAAACTTAACATATGTATTGATATTTCTTTTTTTTTTTAGGAATAAGTTAAAATGTCAATTATTTTCAAAAAGTTATAAATATATTTTAATTTGGTCAATAAAAATTATTAAAAACACTTGATTATTAATTAAATTTTCCTTGGATCGAAAAG
>CM063510.1:147622265-147624765 GCA_032207245.1 Pardosa pseudoannulata
AAGAAGCGTTCCTGTACGATCCATAGTTTACGAGAGAAATTCGAAAAACAAAGTATGACGTCACTTCCGGTGCAAGATAAACACTTTATTGAACATATCAACAACAGCATATGTACGGGCATACTCCCTAACAGTTCGTAAGGCATTTCCATTACATCGGCCGTACATCAGGTACATGTCGCAGTAGTCACGAACGGAATACATGGTCACCATACGAAGACTACCGGTAGCTGCAAGATGCAGCCTTTTAAATACCAGTCTAACAGCGGATTAACGTCATTTCATGGCGCGCGCGCATGCATGACGCGATATGCGCATGAATGTTTTAAACATTATCGTCTGGAAAGATATGCAAATACTGCTGCAAATACTACTCGGACTCCCTAAAAATTGAATAACTGCTGTGTAAGGAACATATTAGTACCACTATATTAGAAAACTCTAAAATGAATACATTTACATAAATGCGCAGTGAATTAAAAACTGTTTTTTTAAGATTCCAATTTACGTCTTTTTACTTGTACATCATTTTACGTCGGTGCCCAGGACGTATAAGTGGTCTTTTTATGCATACATACATGCTTATGTATCTCAAATTTGCCAACTTTTAAGAATTTGGTTTAATTTTAAGGACTTACAGTTGGACTGATAATTTTTACGGCTTTTGGTAAAGAACAATTGATTTTTTACTTCGGTAACATTTGAAAATAACAGAAACAAATAAAGAAAACTTGGCAAATCTTGAAATAAAATTGTTGAAAATTATTCATGGAGGTGGTAAATAGCGTGTGAGGAAGGAGGACAGAGTCGCGGTAGTTCCGTCGGCAAAGACAACGCTCTCGTAACTGGTGAGTTGCGGGTTCAGAACCTGAGCAGGCGTGAGATCCGCCGTGTTCTTTAACCCTCTGACTGCTCAATTTGTAAACCGAGATCTCTTTAAAAATTGCGTATTTTTTTGTTGCATAGTTTAAGTATATATATATATATATAATATATATATATATATATATATATATATATATATATTATATAATATTATATATATATATATATATATATATATATATATATATATATATATATATATATATATAATATATATACATATATATATATATATATATATATATACATATATGTATATATATATATATATATATATATATACATATATATATATATACATATATATATACATATATATATATATATATATATATACATATATATATATATATATATATATATATATATATATATATACATATATATATACATATATATATATATATATAATACATATATATATATATATATATATACATATATATACATATATATATATATATATATATATATATATATATATATATATATATATATATATATATATATATATATATACATATATATATATATATATACATATATATATATATATATATATACATATATATAATATATATATATATATATATATATATATATATACATATATATATACATATATATATATATATATATATATATACATATATATATATATATATACATATATATATATATATATATACACATATATATATATACATATATATATATATACATATATATATATATACATATATATATATACATATATATGTATGTATATATATATATATATATATATATCTGTGTGTGTGTGTGTGTATCATGAGAAAATAAGCTTTCAGAAACACTAATTTCAGATGTTATCACATAAAAAATTTATTTTATAATAAATTTCAACTTCAACATAGTTAGTTTCTATTTATAACATCTATCTATCATTCTATTATCTAATATAACTATAATAGTTCTAGTCATATAATTCTATTTACCTAATTAAATGTCTAATACTGTGTATAATTTATTCCACTGGTTAAACGGTGAAAAGGTGGAATGTGCTTCTTAATAAAGGAAGAAAAACACATGCCCGCGAAAATCGCGGGATGAGCAAATTTTGCTACATTTGAATTGCCCGTGGAAATCGCGGGATGAGCAGTCAGAGGGTTAAAGGTGACTGGGGCACGTAAAATAGGTTCGTGGTTACAATGTCCTCCAAGTTCTCAATCAATACCTCTGGGGGTGTGCAAGCCAAGCCTATGGGTCTTCTACTTGGTCACTGTTTCAAAATTACGAGGACCTATTTGAGTCTTACTTTCACCCTTGTGGTGCTCGTTACAAACCAAAGACCCTTTGCCTTAATACGAGTAGCTTGTCTCAGTCATGCTTGGTTTGACCAAGTGGCTTAACACAACAACAACATAATTAGGACAGGTAATTTTTGGAGGTGGTAAATAACATCTGAAGAAGGGGGACAAATAATGAATTATACTGATTTTATAAAAATTCAGCTGTAGTTAATTTCATCCGCATACAAATGTTAAGATGGGCTTAACACAATAATCAGATTGAATGACTACATAAAAAAAAAGTTTTCACGGCTAAACCAACAGGAACCTAGAAAAGTGGACAG
>CM063510.1:147659765-147697265 GCA_032207245.1 Pardosa pseudoannulata
TGACTTTGGATCGGATTTGAAATCTGCTTAGTTTTGATTTTTGTTATTGCCTGTAACACCTGAAAATTATAAGGGTTGAAGTGACATTAAATATATGCGGGAATTTGGTTATGCAATGGACTCCGCTCAACCCATTAACGCCCGGATATTTCTGATGACTATATATTAGTAAATACCTAACATAGAAGTTATTATAGACATCTGGAAATAAAACAAAATATGAAATTTAAACACCTTTAAATATGACATCAAGTCATCATTAGTGAGGAGGTGTCATTTTAAAACATAAAAAAAAAGGAAAAAGTCTTTAAAAAAAAAAGGAAAACTTCCTGATAAGAGATTTATTTGCTTTCATATATGAGAAAAGTACTGAAAAGAGATGACTTATTACAGATATGGCTATTCGCCATGATTTTGACCGGTATACGTTCAAAATACCGGTCATGATACGTTCCTATTCTAAGCTTGAAAATCATAAAATGCAGATCGAGACGACAAAATTGTAGATAAGATCATATTTGAAAACTTGGGAGATTATTCATAAGATTAATATCTATTTTCATTAAAAAGGAAGAATTGTTTCAAGAAAACAGAAACTCTACAAACCATTTTTTGACCGTCCTCAAATGAGGACGCTGGGCGTTAATGGGTTAATGTGATCAGTTTGGAATACCGATAAATAACAATAAACGATATGCAAAATTACATAGATTCCTCCCCCCTTTTAATTCACACGTACTAAATTTCAAAACAAAATGAAAAAACACGGCTTATATTTATGTACTGTATATTATCCTTTAAAACATAAGAATTGTATGCAAAATTTAAAATATATAATCAGTTGTTGACTGTCTACAATTTTTTTCTAAGAAGCTCGTTGATAAATGGTTCGTAATCATAATCAGCCTGTCATAACGATTTAAAATTTCGATCTTTTGTTTTAATATTAAATCATTTCGCTTTCTGGCTTCCATATCGATAAGCTGCATGTAAGCGAGCAAGGCATAAAATGTGAATACGCTCCTTCTCAGTTCCGATAATAATGTGTTGCCTTCTGCTTATCTAACAACCATTGACCACCAGCAGGGTGTGCGTATTTCTGAAAAATTCCAGGAACGTGTAGTTCCCCATTTCCCTAGTTTGTAGAGGAGAATTCTCGGAAATTCAAACAACTGCGAATGGAACGGAAAGAATGGGTTTCTTCTTAATATAATATCAATATTCCTTTGCCAGTTAAAAGGAGATTCGAAAACTGATCCTATTAACCGATGTAATAAAGCGATAATTTTAACATACAAATGAATAGAGAAAATCGGGACCAAGTGATTTCGATAACAATAAGTGATTGATAACATTAACCTCGATCACATTAATCGGTGTCCACTGAATTTTTGTTTCATTTTGTTTGCTACAGATGATTTTGCTTAGGGCCAGTCTCACCAAAGTTATTTGGCGGCTAACCGTGATTAACTCATACCGCCAACCAATGATGGAATACAAATCTCCGTTTAAAGGGAGATTAATCACGATTAGCCGTTAAACGACATTGGTGAGACCGGGCCTTAGAGTACCAAACTTCTGCAGGATTTTTGGTTTTTCAGATCTTAGGGAATTATGTAAATGGTCTCAACTCCTTGGGCACAAAAGTGATCCTGTGTATTAATCATGTATATAATTATACCTACATCAACGCATAACGTCAACCATTAATCTCCTTGAGAATTCTAACGCAAGTACGCCCATGCGTATATAGAGATATATAGATATACAGTCTATATCGGTTATATGGTCAACTCAGCGGTCCAGAAAAATGAGACCATATAAGAGGGGTGACCATATATGCGGAACATTATAACCCTATTGTGCATATACCTTGCATTTTTAACCCATAACAGAAGAGCTTTATCCACATTCCCTTAAGATGACAAGCGCTGACGTTTTCTTCCTTGATCAACGATTTCAACACTTGAGGACCAAAGCTTGGTATCTAAAATGTTGTTTAATGTCGTCGAGGTAATCAAAGTTGCTTTGGCGAAAGCATCCTTTGAAAGATTAGATTTTTTAAAACTTTTCAATCAATAGATTTTTTAAAACTTTTCAATCAATTCATTTTTGGCACCAAATGATAATTTCTTTTCGAAGCCATAATTAACAAATGAACGTTCTGATTCGTCAAATGAAACAAAAGTTTCCTTTACTTGTTTCTTCTGAATTTCAATTTAACCAGGGGGCGATAACTTCGACCAATAAACAGACAGATGTCCACGTCTTGTCAGGGGGCAAGAGAACTGAGAGAGGTGATGTCTACACAAACAAAAAAGGGTGAAAGGGGTAGTAATAAAGGCTTGAACTCAGGTCCTTTCCGATTTAGCACTGACTTTTTTAAAAAAAGGGAAAAGAAAAAAAAAGGAAACTTATTGAAAACATGAAACTGACTGTATATAAGGTAACAAGAAAAAGAAAATGACTGTATAAGCGGTGCACTTTAACACTAGAATTACGTAAGGGGTCATTTTGACACCTAGCGAACTTTTATCTCAGACAGTTCTTCTATTTTTTTGCAAATATCTTAATCCTTTCTTGTCTTTTCCTAAATCATTGTTATTTACGAAATAGTAAAGATTTCAAGAAAATCGTATTTTTATTTTAGCCCTTACAAATGATTATAGAAATACGGCAGGCTATATACTGATGTTGAAGACAAGTGTAAACTTCATAATGACTCTTTCACTATTTTAATTATCAGAACTGGAATCCTTCATAGCGTTGTTGTACGTAAAGGGGCATTAGCCGCTAAGGGCTTACCTATTCTTAGTTTGTGATCCAAGACTTAGGAACCGAAGTTTTTTCATGAAACTATGAGTAGAGATAGGTTTCCTGAAGTTATGAAATTTCTTTGTTTTAAAAATAAACTAACAAGGTCTTTTGGAGTGTGATAAATTTACACTAATATCCGATGTATGGAATACTTTTAGAGAAAACTGTAAACTTTGCTAGAAACCAAATGAAAATATTACGTTTAATGAACAGTTATTCCCTACAAAAACAAGATGCCGTTTTTTGCAGTATATGCCTAACAAGCTTGATAAATTCGGAATAAAATTTTAGCTAGAAGTAGATGTTAGGACAAAATAGTTATTAAACGGATTTCCATATTTAGCAAAAGATGAAATGAGACCAAGTGATCAAAGTATAGGAGAGAACGTAGTAAATCGTTTAGTTGATCCTACATACCTGGAAAGTCTGTATATTTTTAAAAACAAACTGTAGTTGTCATAATTTGAGTTATTTTAATTTATTTTACACAAATATATTATATCATATAGAGAAATATGCAGATATCTTATCAAGGGGTCAAAATGACACCCGCCGTAATTCTATATATACAAAGACCACCGTAATTCTATTGTTAACACATGTTCTCTATTAAGTAAGACGGGACTTTAGAAAACTGACCATATAAGCGGAGTAACCTTATAAGCGGGTGATCATATAGCCGGTTATGACTGTATAACATTTGTATACACGACAGAGAAAGATTGTTATAATATTTTTTCAGTACATAAAGAGATACAATTGTATTGGAATTCTGAACTTAAGAAGATTTTTTTCCATGCAGCGACAATTGTCATTTTGTACTGTTTCCCGGCGAAACACTCAGATTGGCGCATCTACTCCATCGACGCACTTTGCTCTCAAAATTAAAAATCTTTTTTAAAGATTTTTAATGAATGGTGGAGAGCAAAAGAAGCGATCCGACCGTTTTGTCGCAGCTGCATTCGACCTTTAATCGAATGAGTTAGGGGGGGGGGAGAGAATGACTCTCTCTCTGCTTAATTGAATTGTCTCTCCTCCATTTTATTACGTTCCATTCCGCCTGCGTTGCCATTAAATATTCATAAAACTTCTGTTCGCCGCATCATCGGCAAGGGGGCAGCAGACGACAGTTTTCGTGTATGCAAATGGGATCGTCTCCCGGAATTTCCGAGAAGACAGGGCCTTCTCAGAGCCTGTCACGTAACGGCTCGTCGTCGTCGTCGATGACCAGAACACCCTCTCTTCACCCCCTCGCCTTTTTCGAATATCGAACGGTCATCGGTGCCACTCTCAAATCGCGTTAGGCCGCCCGAAAATTCCGTCGTTAATCTGTTTACCGGGGAGTGTAGGGGATGGCCGCGGAAGTGTGGAAGCTTTTTCTACCATGTAATTTAGGAGAGAACGCGGCCGGCTGATTCTATTATGGGGGGAGGGTAGATGACCACGAGTTCCACCGCGTCACACTCTCTCTCCCAAATAGAATTATGGCAGGAGGTCGCTCGAGGGGGTAGAACGGACGATTTTGCGCGCCGCTTGGCATCCGATTGGATGTGTGATTGGACGGGTGGAAAGAGTTGGGTGTTGCGCGATTTAAAATGGGGTGACGGGGAATTAAATGACTCGGAATGCTGCTGCCGATAGCATTTGAACTAAACACGATTACAGTAATTATAATTACATTTTAGTTTATTACTATATTTGTGCCTATGTACAAGCATATGTATGTGTATATTCTCATAAAGGTTTGTCTGTTGATTACATATATTATATATATATATATATATATATATCTTATATATATATATATTATTATATATAATATCAATATATATTTAACTTAATTTCCTTAAAAACCTCCTCTCTCCTATTCAATTCCTTAAAATCTTTTCACAGCCTCTATAATGTATATAAAAAGGTATTTATAATTGGTTTAAAAAATATATGATCCCGTCATTTGACGGGCTATTTGCTAGTGTATAAGAAATTAAAAAGGAAAAAGAGTTATTATCTAACAACATTGCATTAATCCATCTGCATTGGTATATCGTATCACTCTCTAGAATCATCCGGAGCTTAAATTGAGGTTAATTCACTAACATTTAGCTTCCGTACGACGTATTAGGAGGGTTTACAAAATATATTATAACAACACTAATGTAAAATCATTAAAAGAGAAAACATGTCCTCGTTGATTAGCTACATTTATTGACACAATACCCTCTTGTTTACATGTCTCGGTTTCGTTTCATGCTCGTAACATGAAATGAGAAAAATAGATAACACGTCGAGCGACACAAACATAACGCATTGAATGAGAGAAAACCCGAGGAATCGATAGCGATCTCGCGTTTTGTCGCTTAGGCTACGATCGAATGTTTGGCATCGCGTGCGTTTAGATAGAGTACGCGAAAATGGACTTTAATTATCAGTTGACAAAAGCAGCTAGTTTCGTTCTCTGCTGGAATCCGAAAGTTGTTTCTTCGCTGGCGTTGGATACAGCGGTTTTTCTCTGAGTACTCTTGCACAGACGTGCCAATATAAAAGCAGTCTATATTTTTTTTTCTTTTTTTTTTTAAAAAAAGGTGTTCTATGTGATTAGATACATAGCTACTATTTTATTTATATTTCTTGGTTGTATGTCTCAGTTCACATACACGCATCGGACGTTTAGTGAGAGAGGGAAATCGAACTTAGGGAAATCGATTTCGCATTTGTGTCTTGTCGTTTGTACAATGATTTTCGAACTCATTATGTTTATTGACGATTTTCTTGTATCTATTTGCGCCTTGTGCCTTGATATATATATATATTGTTATGTATATTTTGGTTTAGGAGACTGTATTAAACTTAATTACAGTTTTTGTAAAAAAGCCAGCCAAAAAATCAATTTTTTATGTAAAATATATTTATGTTGTTTTGTCAAAAAATGTTACAATATTATACAATAATAAAAATTATTGATTTTGATTTTGATATATATATATATATATATATATATATATATAAATATATAGTTTATATTTATATATATATATGTATATATATGTATATATATATATGTTATATATCTATGTATATTATATATGTATATGTATATATATGTATAATTATATATATATTTCTGTATCTATATATATGTATAATATATAGATGAATATATATATATATATATATATATATATGTATATATATTATGTATTGAATATATGTATTTATATATGTATGTATATATATTGTATATGATGTATATATATATATATGAATGTATTATATAATGTATGTATATATATATGTATAGTTTTATTATGTATCTACGATATATATGTAGATATAAATATCTATGTTATTATATATGTATATATAAGTTATGTATAAATATTGTTATATATGTATATTTATAATATATAATTATGTCTATTTATGTATATAAAATATATGTATTATTATATATATATATGTATATATATATATACTATATATGTATATATTGTATATATATATTTGTATATATATATATATGTATGTATATATAATATATGTATATATATATTATATGTATATATATATATGTATATATTATGTATATGTATGTATATATATATGTATGTATATACATGTATATGTATGTATATATATATGTATGTATAATATGTATAATATATATATACATGTATATATATTTATGTATATGGTATATATGTATATGTATATATTTATATGTATGTATATATTATATATATATGTATATGTATATATATATATATGTATATATATATATATGTATATGTATTATATATCTGTATTGTATATATATTGTCTATATATATGTATATGTATGTATATATATCTATTTGTATTATGTAATCTATTTATTATATTGTATATTATATAATGTAAATATTCTATATGTGTAATATTATATGTAATATATATCTATTATGTATATATATATGTATATGTATATATATATGTTTTATATTCTATGTAACATATATTTATATGTATATATATATGTATCTTTGTGTATCTGTATTATATATGTATCTTAAATTATGTATATGCTATATATATGTTATATTTTGTATATTATATATCTGTATATAATGTGTATATATATATATGTATATGTATATGTATTATATAGTAACTGTATATCTAAATATTATAAGTATATATATATATGTAATATATTATTTATATATATTGTATCTATATAAATATATATCTTATATATATGTAATTTATATATACATTATTATATCATATCAATATATCTATATATAACATATATATATATACATATATATTTATTACATATATATATAACATATTACTTATATATAATATATATATACATTTATATATATACACACACTATATTATATTATATATATATATTACTATCTATATATATATATTTTATCTATAGTGATCCCTCTTTTTGGCGGTTAATGGGTACCAGAACCTTGTGAAAGCTGAAATACTGCGAAGTAGGATTTGACTCTAGGAATTTTGTAGTCTGCGGGTACACGAATGTTTTAAATATGTAAACAGTATTTATACTTTACACATTTAAGACAAAATAAACACAGTCATACTTAACGTGTCTGTGGTAATTAATAAGGTTAATTACACAAACGTAATACAATAAACTCTCATGTATTGAGGAGGGAAGTCTTGTGTTGGTGGCGGAGGAGAGGCTCTCACTTGACTCATAGAAGTTTTAGACTCACTGGGAGACTCTTCTGATGGAGGCGCTGACTGCAGAGCCAGGGGGCTTTACCTTGGAGAGAAACATGGTGATGGGTAGTTGCTGTCTTTGTTTTTCCTTTTCCTTCAAGACTTCCTTTTCTCCTGTACAAGTACATAACCTCGTCAACTCGATTGCTGAATTGGACAGCTCTAACCATATTTTGTCAATGTCTTGTGCAAATTCTTGCCATGTTGCACAATTTTTACAGATTCTCCAAGTGTAAGGGCACGCTTTTCAGTTTGTTTTTCGTCTTCCTCTTCATTTTCTTCCTCAAATTCGTTTTATGCACACTCGGAGACACTTCTGCTGACACTGACAGTAGAGCTAGGGGCTTCACCCTGGAGAGAAACATGGTGATGTGTAGTTTTTTTTTTCTTCCTGTACAAGGACATAACCCTGTGAACGCGATTGCTGAACTTGACTGTTCGAACCATTGTCGTCAATGTCTTGTCAACATCATGGACAAGACTGGCGAAATTCCACAAGAGAAGATGTTAGGTGAGTTTACGATGATGAGCAAACAATCAACTCACAGGGATAAATCCACTCGTTCTATCATTGGTCGATGTCGAACCGGAAACCAATCACGTGAATTTATGAGAGCCCGTGATATGCACTCTTGAGTCAACTCATGTCTTTGTTCGACATGCACAGATCCTTATTTCTCGCGCATCAACATGAAACAACGCTCCTTTCCGCAATGTGTCTGCAGTCATAGTTGTATTTTTTCTTTTTTCTTTTTTATGAATATTTTGGAAAAATCCACGAAGCACTGATGCCGCAAAACATGAAGCGCAGAGGGAACACTGTATTTTATACTTGAATAAGTAAGTGTTATGCTTACAATGCCATGTAAATGATAAATATGAATAAAACGATCGTTTTTTTTTTTTTGCTTTCACATTGTTAATTTCAATTCTCGATTGCATTCGAGTGTGAAAAATTATAGCAACATAAAGTACAACACAGCTCGAATTATCTCGAGTGTGCACAGTGTGGCCGGTTTAGCCCGCTCGAGTTAACTCGAGCGTGCACGTTGAGGGGTTAAATAAAGGTGTTGTAAAAGCGTCTTCCTACGTACCTGCTCGCCAATTTTTATAGGAGTAGATACTGTGGATTCTTTTAAAGAAACAGTCTCACCGATCAGAAATCTCACTGCAGCGATTAACGTTAAAACATGTTCATTTTTGAAAATTTACTAACACGTAAAAGATGAAACACAATAAAATAAAATCAGATCACAGCTGTATCATCAGGAACAAAATAATGCCGAACGATTAGCACAAATTACAATGGTCACCCAGTTGAAGCCAAAACCTCCCACACCTCTTGGTGTTGGGCAGCCATAATGATTTTTGTGTGGTGAGGGTAGGGAGGGAAGCCTCCCCCCTCTGGGTCCAACTTTCATCTCCCTGGGGTAAAGCATTTCAACCTTGATTCTTAACCCTTAATTCGGCTAAGTCACCGGACATGTATATTTATAACTACAATATAACATAATTGTCAGTGTTCTTCACAGCGGACATTAATTATCTCAAAAATGGAAATATATATATTTTTTTGTTTATTTTACAGAGATCCTAATGTCTATACCGACATGGGAAAATAACAGAAATTAAAAAATATTTGAAAAAACATCTTGTCAAATTAAGGGTTAATAGATATATAGGCAAATAATATAGATGCAGGTAATATGCAACAATATCTTAATATTTGGTTTAACTAACTATTATGGTAGAGGTTCGAATATTTTGTTCTTGTGAAAGGGCCAGTAATCCAGAAAAGGTTGAGAACCTCTGATGGACTTTCGGGTGACTCTAGTCACTTTCGGGTTTCTTTTTTTCTCTTTGAGATTTCATTTACAGACACACACAGGTATGCAAAGTAAATTAGTCTAGCTCGTTGACTATTTTCAACTATCATATTCACAAACAGACGAGCCACCACATAGAATCATAACTAAAATTTCATACATCTGAATCATTGCCTTATTGAGTGACCCTCTATTGCACATGGATATGTACACAGTAAGGCATAACCAGAAATGGGTTCATCCAGATCAAATTCTGGTTATGTCCTCTCTACGTGGTTCGTCTTTGCTGAAGCAAACAATAAATCCCAAAAAATTCTTTTTTTCTCATCAAACACGGAGAATGTCTGCGACGACGCTATTCATCCCCATCTCGATGTCGAATTTTTTTGATGGGGGAGGGAATGATTACAATACTTTCTCTGCATACACCTAGCAATGCGATCATGAATAGGGGGGGGGAGAAGAACGAAAGAGGGAGCTCCTAACGATACTTGTTATACATTTCCTCCCTCTTATCTTTACAATTTCACCCCTCGTCTCCCCTTCGTTCTATTTCTTTTCTTTTTTTTTCGAAAGGGTAAGCGGATGTTCCTGATTCCTCACTTGATGGATTACATCAGTTTCTTTAGCTGGGCAACCCCCTCTTGTGTAACGATTCCAAAGCACGGATCTCGTATGTTCAAGGGATTACGTAAATAGGGATGTAGAATGATGTAAGCTTTCCTCCTGTTTCTTTCATAAAAAAAAAAATTATCCTTTTTAAGCAGGCTAAAGCCTGAACCTAACCGTCGGACACGGATTAAGAAATTGAATATTCATGCTTGGCAATGGCAGTTCTGCTACGGGGCCAGAGAGAGAAGGGGTGGAGATCTGGATTTAATAGTTAGGACGTGGTGTCACATGTCGTAGTGTCGGTTTGATGGGGGAGGTCTGTGCAAAAAATGAATGCCCCCCAATATTATTTGTCAGACTTTTTTTGCAAAACCTATAAAGGGGACAAACTGATTAAAATAGTGTCACCGTTCTCTTAAATCGCATAAAAAGGTTTAGGTCTTTTGCTTTATAATTTTTTCCTTTGCTGGTGAAGAGTAAAGATCAAAAATTGATATAAAGGGAGTGGTACTATGAATTACAGCACAAAATGCATATATTAATACATACAAATACATTATAAATACATAAAATTTAAATGTATGTTTTCTGTTTAATGATATAAAAAATAATTTTACAAAAGTCGGCACGTGGGTCATCTAAAATGCCTTCGCTAGTCTGTAGAACAACCTTTAGATTTCACCTTTATTTAAAAAAGAAAAAAGAATTATCCTGTAGAAGTTTAAGTGTCCTTCCAGATGGATTTCATGCTTTCTTTCGTCGGAAATAAAGGAAATAAATTAGGCCCCATTCTCTATAGAAATAACCAATAAATGTTTATGAATAAAGAGATAAATAGGTCATACTTTCTCAATTACGAAGCAATGCGCAACCCATAGAAATAGAACAGGGTCTTTTAACCCTGTATATTCTGAATTAATTTACCATCATATTACTGGATTCTTACTGGATTTTTGCATCGTTAGATAAGTTTTAATGGAGAATAATCCTAAAAAAAGTAAATTAATTTTTATTGTAATTTAGTAGTTAATTTTGCAGCTGGTACTGTTTAGTACCAACAAAAATTTTTGACTTTATGATAGAAAATAAAACATTAAATTATGAATAAAACAAATTAAATGCTTACCTGCCAAGTATAGAAGTCTCTAAAAAATAATAGTACCAAACAACTGGTAATAAACCACTAAATTTACTCAACTGAACAGCACGTGTACAACTCTACTACAAAAATGCCCTTGAATGCAGCACGCACATTATAAAATCCCTACTAGTCTAATAAAAAGGATTCTTATTGATGCTGTCATTTCTTTTCTTCTGTAGAAACTGCATCGTTCTTGTCCTTGTGAGTACCGTCAAGAAAAACGGCTTTATTAGGAATATATAGGTGTTTATTGAAGCGGTACTTATAAGTACCGTCAGGATAAAAAGGGTTAATGAAAAGCGATCCCCAAAGTACTTAACCTTAGTACTAAAAGAACTTTCTTCAGATCGATGTCTATTTCTTTTGTAGACATTTGTGGAAATATGAAAGCAAACAGCTATAAAATTATGGAATTGTATTAAGTCTGCCTGATTATGTTTGATTATGACTGTACTTCATTTGATTTGCTGGGGCTATACTCAGCAAGTGTTCACTATTCACGTAGGGAAAGAAAAAAATACTACAAAAAATAGTCAGTCAGAATTTTTAGGAAATCTATAAAGCTTTGTTGTGTCATCAAAGAATCTGGAAGAGGAATGAAAATAAAAATCAATTACAAGCAATCAAGGGGAGATTTCAAAGTCTTTACCACATTGAGACAAAAAGTGCACTGAAAAGTCAAAACCGCTTACTAGTAAAACATATCGCCAAAAGGCTCGGATATAGAGAGAATTTTGGATCGTTCTCTTGAGATAGCTCCAAAAAGTACAAGTAAAAAAGGCAAGTTCCGTATCATGAAAAGATTAAGTGACTCGTGTACGAGGCCTCGTTTACATCAAGAAAATCTGTCTGATTATGTTTGATTATAACTGTACCACATTTGATTTGCTAGGACTATACTCATCAAGAGTTCACTATAAACACCGTTTAAAGCTACAAAAAATAGTCTATATTTTTAGGAAATTTATAAAACTTTGTTGAGTCATCGGAGAATCTGGACGAGGAATGGAAACGAAAGTCAGTTACAAGCAAACAAATGGATATTTCAAAGTCCTTACCACATTGAGACAAAAAGCTGAAAAGTCAAAACCGCTTACTAGTAAAACATATAGCCAAAAGGTTCGGATATAGAGAGAAATTTCGATCGTTCTCTTGAGATAGCTCCAAAAAGTACAAGTAAAAAAGACAATCTTCGTACCATGAAAAAAAAGATTAAGTGACTCGTGTACGAGGCCTCGTTTACATCAAGAAAATCTGTCTGATTATGTTTGATTATAACTGTACCACATTTGATTTGCTAGGACTATACTCATCAAGAGTTCACTATAAACACCGTTTAAAGCTACAAAAAATAGTCTATATTTTTAGGAAATTTATAAAACTTTGTTGAGTCATCGGAGAATCTGGACGAGGAATGGAAACGAAAGTCAGTTCCTTGCAATCAAGTGGAGATTTTTAGTATGCTTTACCAAACTGGGACAAAAAGGTGTACTGAAAAGACAAAACCACTTAGTAGCAAAACATATAGCCAAAAGGTTCGGATATAGAGAGAAATTTCGATCGTTCTCTTGAGATAGCTCCAAAAAGTACAAGTAAAAAAGACAATCTTCGTACCATGAAAAAAAAGATTGAGTGACTCGTGTACGAGGCCTCATTTGCACCAAAAAAGTCTGTCTGATTGTGTTTGATTATAACTGTACCTCATTTGACTTGCTGGGGATATACTCAGCAAGAGTTCACTGTAAAAACACCGTTTAACGCTCCAAAAAATAGTCAGAATTTTTAGGAAATATCTAAAACTTTGTTGAGTCATCGGAGAATCTGGACGAGGAATGGAAACGAAATTCAGTTACAAGCGGTCAAATGGAGATTTCAAAGTCTTTACCACATTGATACAAAAAGTGCACTGAAAAGTCAAAACCGCTTACTAGTAAAACATATCGCCAAAAGGCTCGGATATAGAGAGAATTTTGGATCGTTCTCTTGAGATAGCTCCAAAAAGTACAAGTAAAAAAGGCAAGTTCCGTATCATGAAAAGATTAAGCGACTTGTGACGAGGCTTTGTTTGCATCAAGAATGTTTGTCTGATTATGTTTGATTATAACTGTACCTTATTTGATTTGCTGGGGCTATACTCAGCAAGAGTTTACTATTTAAGTAGGAAAAGAACATTTAACACTACAAAAATAGTCAGAATTTTTAGGAAATCCTTAAAACTTTATTGATTTATCGGAGAATCTGAACGAGAAATGAAAACAAAAGTCATTTACTAGCAATCAAGATGAAGTTTCAAAGTCTTTACCACATTGATATAAAAAGTGCACTGAAAAGACAAAACCACTTACTAGGAAAACATATAGCCCAAAAGCTCGGACGTAGAGAGAAATTTGGATCGTTCTCATGAGATAGTTGCAAAACGTACAAGTAAAATAGGCAAGTTCCGTATCATGTAAAGTTTAAGTGACTCGTGTACGTGGCCTCGTTTGCATCAAGAAATGTAAATTAAGTATAGAGATTATAATTCAGATAATATTTAACCCTTTGCTTGTCCTGTACATCCCATATGATATACACATACACATTTAATGCTTTATACAATTCTATCACAAGTGATACATGGTGATATAAAATATATTAAAGCTTGAAAATGAAATGGAGTTCATTATATATAAGTGTGTAAAACATTAGATGTGTATATCATATGGGATGGTCAGGACAGGAGAAAGATTAATATGTTAGATATATCTAAATACTTATGTATGTATGAAGCTAAGTGACTTATTTTGAAAGAAGTAAACATTTGTTTCGAAACTCATTCCGACATAAATAATTGAAAAAGTTTGTAGTGAGTTTGGAAAACTATTCTCAAAAAGTCATATTTACGTCATTCGTACCTATTTCCAAACCCCAAAGTGACGAGTTTATCATTTTCTGTAGAAAAAGAAATGCATTATGTCTCTTAAAGTCCCGGCCGTTTTTGTTTGCTTTGTTCCCACTATTTCGTTTGTTTTCGCTGGACAGTTTTTGATTCGTTCCAAGTCTCCCCTTAATAGCTCGAAAGAATTTCGTGATCCAATCCGCGGAGGTGCAAAGAACAGGTGGTACGTTTTTCACATTTCTCTCCACCTCCCACCCCCCGACATTATTTGTTTTGATTGCGAGTTAACCAAACTCCTTGCACAGCCCCATTTCGCCCTCTCTGTGCCACCGCACCTGACGTTTCGCACACACTCAGAGGATTTTGGCGCTGTTTTTTTTTCTTTGTTCTTTGTGGACTTCTTTTCTTTGAGAGATTTTTCCGTATCGATGAGTTGTATCTTATCTTTCTATCGATTATCGAAGAGTAGGGGGAGTGACTTCATTTAGGCCTTTTTTCTTTTCTTTTCGGTTCCGGGAACATTACTCATTCTATTAAATAGGAAAAGTGTGGTGTGGAAAATTTTGATTCTATTTTTTTTTCCGGAATCGATAACGCTTTGTACCCAGTTGCTAACGCGAGTTGCCAAAACAGATCTCTGATAGGGTTTATCCCATATACGAATATATATTCCGGTTCCCTCAAATAGAATCCGATATCTATCTAGTGTGTGTGCCCGCGTTAAGTATATATTTTAATATTTATTTACATATAGTATGTCGACTTGGTGAAAAATGTAGGGTAGTGGACACCAGTGACTGAACCTTCTTTCGAGATATTGAGGACTGAGATTGCCGAATTTCTAACGGACGAACGAACCTCTAATGAAGAACTTGAAAACTGTTCATTTTGAAGATGGTGGCATTATGGTTTGTTATCTTCCCTTTCATGGTATGCATCCAGTGAAAGTACCTACCTGTATTGTTGACCTGTCCAGTTCTTGCGTTCATAGCCACTACAGAAAATGCCTAATCCATTTAACAGGTGTTAATAGTACGCAGCACAATGGTCGTTGTGCAAATATATCATTGTGGAGTTTCTTGATCGGCAGTTCATATGTTTGTTCCACGCTAAAACAATTCTGGGGCTAAGAGTAGCTAAACAATGGGAATGGTCACACATAGTAACTACAAATATTGGTGGTTCAGTAAATAATTTATTTACAAATTATTAGGGTAAAGACCATTTCTCAACGTACAACTCTTAGGCATGCACCTTGACATAACGGAAACAAATACTACTCCCCCGCAAAAGGAAAATATAAATTGACAGAGGAGGTGGGGAGCGCCATCTGCAGACATGATGCATTTGTTGATACATGCTCTCATACCATATGTTCCTTGTGTAAGGGGCAATACGTTGTCCGTCCGTAATTTTTGGTTTATCGTTGTTTGGTTTGGTTTTGTTTAGTTTAGTTTGGAGTGCTACGGTCCTACATTTTACAACATGATGGTTAATGAGACCGGGACCTACAGCTTAAAAAGCCGATTTTGAACGGATATGAACATCCATGCCACTGTGGGATTCGAACCCCATGAACTCCGGTACCAAAGGCCAGTACCTCCTAAACAAAAAAATAAAAATCTACCATCGTTCGGAGGTTTATCGTGGACTATCAGTACTACTAACAAATTCATCTCTTCACTAAAGGATATTGAGCAAAAGTCCCGTCTGAATATGTTCTTTAAAATGCCCTTACAAAGCTATGCAGTGGGGATCTCGAATTCACCCCCCTCGACTTTGTTTCAAACTTTTTTTACACGTTTTATGTTTGCACGTATTTTGTTAATTTTTCTGGCTTTTTCTAGAATGTATGACTACTTGACAACGTCAACAACCCCATATGAAATGCCTTCAAAGTTAGCAAAACGATGGTATGAGAAGGGTCTAATTATTGCAGAGGCACCCGGGGCACGTGTCCTAGGCATGAAGATCTATTCAATGTATATTTTAATAATGTACAGACTTTTTTTACACTTTAATATTTTTTAAAATTTTAATCAGCATATAAAAGCAAGCTTTAGTTAAACGGCTAAAGATGAGATGTAACATTTGAATTGACAATCGTAATTTGTTCGTTGGCATTTGAACTTGATTCTTTTGTCGCTACAAATTCATTTAAACAATTTAATGAAGGGGGTGGTAAAAGATAATTTCGTAAATATTTTGCATTTTTTTAGTAAATCAATGAATGTATTTTTAATTACATTTGTTCTTGTGTGTAATTAATTTCTAATTTAATAGTTTTGTATTTGTAAATAATACAGAAATTAGAAGCAAAACAATGTTTAAAATGTTTCCTTATTTAAAGCTATAATTTTAATTTGAATGTGATTATACTACTTGCTCATTGATATAAATGATCATCATTATATCGTATAAAAATGCTCACCGATATACCCCTCCCCTCTTTTTCCAATTAAGGAAAAGAGGGGAGATGCAGGAAAATTGGATTGGGCCAGGGATACAATAGTATCTTAGTCAACCCTTGACTGTGGTCTATTCTGCAGTAACAATCGTCACATTTCCTCATTTCTCCATCAACATGAGATAAAAGTCATCCAAATGTCGTTTACATACCTGGCATTACAGTTCTATCCTTTTCAGTTCTGACTTTACAGTTCTTCTGTCGTTTACAGTTCTCTACTCAAATATAAAACTGCAGTAAGACTAGTCACATTTCGATATTCTTCCAATTTAAACCAATTATTCGACATGAGATAAAGTCATCCAAATGTCGTTTACATACCTGGCTTTACAATTCTATCCTTTACAGCTCTGGCTTTACAGTTCTTCTGTCGTTTACAGCTCTCTACTCAAATATAAAACTGCAGTAAGACTAGTCACATTTCGACATTCCTCCAATTTAAACCAGTTATTCGATATAAGATTAAGTCATCTAGATGTCATTTACATAACTGGCATTACAGTTCTATCCTTTACAGCTCTGGCTTTACAGTTCTTCTGTCGTTTACAGTTCTCTACTCAAATATAAAACTGCAGTAACACTAGTCATATTTCGACATTCCTCCAATTTAAACCAATTATTCGACATAGGATAAAGGTCATCCAGATGTCGTTTACAGCTCTGGCTTTACAGTCCTTCTGTCGTTTACAGTTCTCTAATCTAAAGCTGATCAACTCGACTTCATACAGACGTGTAAATGGAGTGAAACTATGAATTAGATCACAAAATGCATATATAAATACATGCACAAAGACATTATGAATGCATTCTGTGTCTCTAGGAAGCAGCAAAAGTCCCCTATAGAATTTCCTTTGTTTTTATCCGTGGCCGATTAGCATAGTCAAAAGAGCGTTCGCCGAATTGTTAACTGTTTATTCCTATGTAAAAACAGGAATAAAAAGTTAACAGTGTGGTTATTGCATTTAAATATAATGGCAATCAAGATAAATTTTAACCAGATATATGGAGATAAATAATAGGATTACTAAGGCAACGCCACTGTTTGTGCATAGTTACGAATTTAAAGCTGATGATGAATTTAAACATCTTGGGACTATTGTAACCTGCACAAATGACATAAATTCTTAAATTGATAGCCACAAAGCAATGGCAAACACGTACTACATTGGATCAGTAACCAAATATTAATTTTTAGTTGGATTTTACAGTCTCAAACCCCATAGCTTTATAACATAACCATTGCATTAATTTAATTTATATACCATGCCAATATTTTATTCTGTTTTTACATAATTTAGTACATATATGTATGTGTATCTTTGTATATATGTATATTTATGCAATTGCTTATTACCCTTAATGTTTGCATACATTTATACATGCAAGAATACTAGATCGTTCTATTGATTATCGAAAACAAAAGAGTGGGGGGAGTGACTTTGCAGAAGAATTTTTTGTTCTATTAAATAGAAGTGTGGAATGGCAAAATTCGATTCTTGTTTGGAATCGATAAGGGTTTGTGGCCAGTTGCTAACGCGAGTTGCCAAAACAGACTTCGGAACGCGTGGCACGGCATCCAAAAACGATTTTTTGATAGGGGACTTTCAGGGAAAAGCAAGAGAGTAAATAGAATGTTGAGATATTCGAACTTAAGTATATAATTGCTGTAATATTAATTGTTCTCCTGTGACATTGAGCAAGAGTGAGATTCTTATAAAGGATAGATATTTTCATGCGGAGAAGTGTACGGATATACGTCTTTTCATCTGATATGCACGAACAGAAGTATATACGGATATATGCGTGTGTGCTTGTGTAAGATAGGGAAATTTAAACTAAATCTATAAACTAATATAGAGATTTTGTATAAATCTCCGAAGAAGACTACCACCAAAGGAATGTACTGTCAAATACAGAATATGTAACTGGTGGTTTTTCAGTCATGGCCTGAAACAAAACAGCGTTTTAGTCACGAAAAACTTTTACTACCAGAGCGTTAGTCGGAAGGGTATCACTTCATTTTAGGTGGGACAAACTCAAAGATCAGCTAAAATGAAAAAATTAAGTAAAAAGCTAAGTAAAAATTTAAGTAAAATTGTGTCTTTGATAGCAGGCATCTTCTTTTTAATTCAGAATTTCCTAAATTGGCAGCTAGGCTATTTTATTATAAAATCCTAATTGGTTAGACCTAATTAGTTAGGGAGTGAACTGTAGCTCCAGTCATCAGATTGAGGTCTGATGAACTGTTGCAAACAAAATGATAATGTGGCTTTGAAATTTGACCAAAACTTCAACGTCTGAAATTAATATCTTCTTTTTCTTATGAGGCACTGAGCCTTATATACATAAATACATATGTATGTATACACAAACACACACACTCACATATATACAGAAAATTGGTTGTGTGCGTGTGTATGCATATATAGGCATGGATATACATACGACCTCGTCGTAAAAAATACTGGAATGGCGATGAAATGGCGCCAAACGATTACAAGTGGCCCGTAAAAACATGCCGAGAAAAAACGGTCTCTCCCCGTTTGGCTCCTTAAGCATTTAATGGCCGCAAGATCCCAGATTTAATTATGGACCGAGAACAAAAAGGGAGATAACGCAGAAAAAACTGAACTGTTAGGAAAACAATCGCTTCTAAATGAGGTTTGGGTAGGAAGGTGTCGTCGAGTGGGAGAGGAAAAAAAATTCCACAGAATGTGCGGGCCACCCCTTTATCGCCTGTCTCGCCAAATGTAATAACTTAATCATTCTTCCCCAATTTTTTTTGTGTCGGTTATTAAAAGGAAGTTTTTTGACTTTTCGAAATTGTTATGAGATTAGGAAAAGTTGTTATTATTGCTTGTCATTTTTCTCGATCGTCTGCTGCTCTTTTCCCGATCGTCTGCCTCTTTTCTTCTTGTTTTGGTTCTTTTTTTCTCTGACCAACCCCCCTTTTTTCCTCCCCTGTTGTAGGTAGCTCGTCGGTTTCATCGGTTTTAATTTGATTTCTCGTCTGCGTCTATTATTTGTTTTTGTCTTTTATTGTTTTTTTGGTTGATTGGAAGGAAAGAGAGGGGAGGGGAGTTGCCACCGTTTGATGAATTGTTACCCGTGTTCATCACGCCAGAGAAATGTTCGCCGCGAGTGATAAATAAATAACGATAATTTTATTCGTTGTTGTTTTAGTTGGTTTGTTTCTTTTTTGTGCCGTGCATCTCCTTTCGAGATAAAGAACAGTAATTTACTTACGATAACGAAATGCTGAAAAGGCGTAGCGTTAATTATGGAAAACATTCGGAGGGAATGTTTGTATAAAAGTGGAAGGAAGATTGGGATCGAGGATGTGTTTTTCTTTGCTACTTCTGTAATTTTATTTTGCTTTCACTTTTTCGATTAAGAACTGTGCGTTGAAAAAGTATTTCTATCGAACGAAATTCGTTCGGATCGTTTTATGGTCTCAAACGTTGAAACAACACTCAAAAATCTGAAAAAAAATGATTATTTAGTGTATGTGTATGTGTTCGTACACGAGTATATAGATTAAAGAAATACATAATGCTAAGAGCTAGTTTAATGTCTCACTACTTCTCATGTGTTTTTTGGAATGTCTCTCTTTTGATCTCTTCACTAGCAAAATCGAATGTCAAATAATACAATTTAGTATACATAATCTACATTAGTTATAATAAATGTGCTGAAATCTACACGTGCCTCTCCGAGTGATGGCGAAGTGACCCGGACGCTAATTTTCAGTACCGGAATTCGCGGATTCTTATTCCGCTGATGGTATAGATCAAAGGTGGGAAAAAGCCGGCCCGCTGGCCGGATCCTGTCCTTTTGCTTACTTTATCCGGCCCGTTGAAAAATCCTGCATGCAATTTTTTTAATCTCTCACGTGCGATTTTGATGAAATCAACAGTATTTGTATGCATAGTTCCGTGTTTCCGGATTTGACCAATGCGTAGCCTAAAGGGTTACAGTAACTCTAGGAAGTCTCGAATCGAAATTCGAATGACTTTTGTTTAAGTTTCTATTCGGTTGTTTGCGAACGCCATTTTTATTGTGCATTTCTTTTATTATTATAATTCGTTTATTTTACTTTTAATCTTATTTCACTCGGTATGAAGGATTGCTACAAGTGATTTGGATCCAAATTTTGAAGAAATAATATCAAATGAACATTCCAGATTTCACGTTTCGCATTAACTAAAACTATTCTATTTTAACGTTTGATGTTTGTTTTTTCTTTTTATAATTCTATTTACTATTATATTTACAAAATGTAATATAAATATAAAAATGTAATAACTATGATTAAAATAAAATAATTTGTATCGTTAAGATATAAATAAATATGAAAATAAAATTTTTCATTAACTTATTTATTTAATGACCATTAATTTAATATAATTTATCACAATTCTTTCCAAATTACGTGACATATTTTACTGGGCACAAATTGTTCGCATATACACCTAAGTAAGACAATTTATTATTACTATTATCTTTTATTAACTGTCAAATTTCTCTGTCCAAACGCTTTAAAATGATACTTATAGTGTTTTTGTCAAAAAAATTTCTTAGGCAGGGAAAAAACTCCATCCAAAACATTCGCGTGTGCACAGCGTATGCGGTATAGTCCTCCGGTCCGGGAGGCATTTTAAAAATTTAATTTTGGGCCAAACTTAAAAGTATTTGCCCACCTCTGGTATAGATGCTTGGAACTGTTCGAAATAGGCTTTTGAGCAGTAGGTTCCGGTCTCATTAGCCATCGTGTAGTAAAACAGTAGACCCCTGATACAAACCAAACCGAAGAAGGGAAAGGTTTTTTTTTAATTTAGCACTTGAAAGTAACATTTCAATCTATCTAAAAATTATGACTGCCAATTTTTACCTTCCCTTATTGTGACTATCTTACACTTCATCATGCAAATTGATTTTGTATTTTTTACGCCTACTATATGTACGGTGGTAAGGAATTTTGCATTAATTTCTTGAAATAAAATCAGCTTTACTGTTCTTTATTAACCTCCGTCCCCAGCTGTATATTATTAAAAGAAGAAATGTAAACTAGCATTTAAACACTAGATTTCCCGTTTGCTATTTGATATCATCTGTTGTTGCTTGTAATCGATCATCATTCTCTTTGCGATAAACAAGAAGGTAAAAATTTGGTTTTGTCTGTCTCTCACACTGTGTTTTTGTCTACATTTTTGTTTAAGATAAATATTCACTCAAAAGCCACCGAGAAATAGCTGGATGGAATTTCTTTGTTTCTGTCAGTGTTCATATTTGAGCTTGATCACTCACCGGCGACGGGATTAATGGATAAAATTCAGTTATATACCCGTAAAGTATCAGGGAATTATATAATGAATGTCAGTGGACAGTTACATTTAATGCAATTTTTGTCATTGGATATAATCTCCTAATTTTTCAGTCAGGGGTAGACGATTATATTTCCAATTTTATTGTATCTTCAAGATTACTGTCGTTCCCGTTTGCTATTTGATATTATCTATTGTTGCTTGTAATAGATCATCATTCTCGTTGCGATAAACAAGATGGTACAAATTTGGTTTTGTCTGTCTCTCACACTGTGTGTTTGTCTATATTTTTGTTTGTGATAAACATTCACTCAAAAACCATCAGGAAATAGCTGGATGAAATTTATTTGTTTCTATCAGTGTTCATATTTGAGCTTGATCACTCCCCGGCAACGAGATTAATGGATAAAATTCTGTTAATAATATATAATTAAGAGCAGTGGACTGTTACATTTAATGCGATTTTTGTCATTGGATATAATCGCCTAATTTTTCAGTCAGGCTTAGACGATATTTCCAATCTTACTGCATCTTCAAGATTACTATCGTTAAGTCGAGACCTGATCTTTTTTACCTTTTACTGTTGTGGAACACAAGGGTAAAGGGGTACAAGGGGTTCATTTTTTTCTTGTCTGGTACAGCTTATCTTTTTTTTAGATTTTGCGTCATAAAACCCCAAAGAGCTAACCGAATCATGGAGTTCACACACAGACGCAGAAAGACACCGCACATGCATCTATTTATAAGCATTTTCCTATTGTCCATATGTACAAACGATCAGTTTAGGCAGGAAGGTAAGCATGATTCCGAAAATACATTCCTTTGCCGTCTTAATAAGACTCAAAAGTCGTATTATAGTATTTAAAAGATTACTATCGTTAAGTCGAGACCTGATCTTTTTTACCATTTACTGTTGTGGTACACAGGGGTAAAGGGGTACAAGAGGTTCATTTTTTTGTCTTTTGCAGCTTATCTTTTTTTTTAGATTTTACGCCATAAAACCCTAAAGAGACAACCGAATCATGGAGTTCAGGCACAGACGTAGAAAAACACCACACATGCTTATATTTCTAAGCATTTTCCTACTGTCCATATGTACAAACGATCAGTTTAGGCAGGAGGGTAAGCATGATTCCGAAAATACATTCCCTTGCCGTCTTAAGTCAAACTCATAGACTCAAAAGTCGATACTGATGTCAAGCTTTTCCGACGATTACCACGCTCTCAGTACTTAGACGAGGAAATTGGACGACTGTGTCATTAATCCTTGATATATTTTTTAAACCCCCGTTGTCGTTTGCTCTTGTAGCGAACAGCCCCGTGCGTTTTAAAATCGCGAGCGCCATTTTCTTTCCACCCTTCCGCGCATTAACTCCGTACGACGTTATGAAAACGCATTAGAGAGCCCTCGGTCTGATCTGGAGATTGCACCTCTCGCACAGACACCTGTGCTGCTCGGGAAAAGCAATCCCGGGGAAGTGGGAGGCAGAGAACGGGCATTACGGGCCAAATGGGGATCGGGTCATTACGCCGCCCTCCGCGATATTACCCCAATGTGCCCGGGCAGAATCCATCACGCTAAACGCGTCCATTTCGGGAGTGGGGCTGTCGTTCGCTTTACGGCTTCCAATTTCTGGACGGAGCATTCGTTGCTGTTCGTTACAAAGCATTCAAGACTGGATTGGGAAATGACCACCTGTCTCCACTCCGGCGTAAGACTTCCGCGCATAATCTGCTGTTAGAATGTCTCTTAGTAAGCCAAAGTTTCGACGGCAGTTAGTTAGTAATATGCCTATAAAAGCTGTGTCGAAGAGTTTTAAAAAATTATATTTGAGGTGTCATTATGTAACCTTAGTGACATTTGTTGGCTGTTTCTAAAAATCTTCCTTCCTCCCCAAAAGAAAATATCTGTTCCTTTTTCAGTCCATTCGATACATATTAATCTAAGATATATTTCATAACAGCTGTCTCTCGTTTTCGTGTTAAACAACTATTTCCCCAGTTAAAATCTCTGAACGATGATCGAGTAAGACTCTGCTATTCAGTATCTGAATTCAAGTGTTCGAATCCCGTAGTCAGCATTGGTGTTCGTAGCCGTTCAGTATCAGCACTAAACAATAGGTTATGGTATCATTCGAATTGGTATAGCAAAACGATAGGCCAAAGCGCTCTAAACCAAACCAAAATTTTGATCTTTTCGTTTTTGAGTAGTCACTTTCACACTCATAAACTAATAACATCGTACTAGCTTGAGATGAGTTAGAATGATCGTGTTGACACGTTGATAAGAAAGACACATCATAAAGTAATCTTAACTTTTTAGCGTATGTCACACATGAGCAGACATAAATCACTACTATCCTTTAGTGTAGTTAATCGTATTTTTGCGTGTCCTTCATAGTTTGTGTCTTTAAGCAGAGAGATACTCATTAAGCATAACTCATTTAGCCCTATTAGCTCCTTCCGTATAGAGTTATGATATCCTCCTTCAAAGAGATACACATACACATGAATATATACTGACTTCTGCCCTCTAGCTCCTTGTGTCTAGTGTGGTGGTATCCTCATGCACAATGATACACATGCACACGAGCTTAAAACGATTTCTTCCCACTAGCTCCTTGTGTCTAGAGTTATGCTATTCTCATGCAGGCATACACATGCACATAACTATAAACAGATTTCTTCCCACTAGCTTCTTGTGTCCAGAGTGATGCTATTCTCATGCACAGAGATACAAATGCACAGATTATAAACCGATTTCTTTCCACTAGCACTTTGTGTCTAGAGTGATGATATCTTCAAGCACAATTATACACATGCACATGGGCATAAACCGATATCTTGTTACTAGCTTCTTGTGTCTAGAGTAATGCTATCCTCATGCACAGAAATACAAATTCATACGATTATAAACCGATTTCTTCCCACTAGCTCCTTGTGTCTAGAACGATGATATCTTCATGAACAATCATACACAAGCACACGATTTTAATCCAATTTCTTCCCACTAGCTCCTTGTGTCTAGTGTGGTGGTACCCTCATGCAGAATGAAATACATGCACACGAGCATAAACCAATTTTTTCCCACCAGCTCTGTCTGTCTGTGTTCACACAGGAACAAAAATACAAGCATACATCTAACACTAAAATAATCTTATCGTTCCACTTTGTCATATTTTCTACTGATCGCTTACATCCATAGATATAATATTACTTTATCCTTTTCGCTTCTTTTATTGCGATCATTTTACTAGAAATTTGACATTTTTTAAAAGTACAAATTCCCACAATCACAGTCATAACTAGTATGTCATAAAACACGTCGTTCTGCAGAAACGAGTGGGGAAAAACATGCTTTCGGGCCTCATTCGAGTCCTACAGAGCATTAGGAGTCCACGCACGATTCTATTTGACTGCACGACATGGTTATCCCGACTGCCGGATTAAACGAGGGAAGAAACAATCCCGATTTTTTCCCTTTTCTTATCAGTGTTACTCACTCTTAATACGGCCTCATCTCTCGCGAAAGCAATTCCATCTGCACCACGCAGCAAAATCTATCTCTGCATCGTTATGTTAATCAGATCGCGGGCAATTTGTTGTACGATTCCAATTTATTTATTCCAAGCACTCCCCCTACACTTAAGTCGAAATATGCCTCGCTCCGCACACGTATAAAGTAAACAAAAATAAAAGTCACCTAACACAAGAAAAAAGAACGTTTTTCTACATTGATATACATACTCTCTCTGTCGACCCCGAATTCAAAATCTTCAATTTATCACACAGAGACTTCTACAATTCAGGCTAAGAATCGAACGAAGCAGGTGGTCGGCCGAATGAGAAGGGAGGCTCCTAGAGAAAAAAAGGGGGGTTCACAAACAGCCGAAGTGGGGGTGGTGGGAGGGGATGTACGGACGAGAAGTTAAATCTCCTATTGAAAAGGAAGATGGAGAAAGGAATAAATTGAAAAAGTAACTTCTCCGTACCCTTTCCCCACCCCATATACACTGCTGTGAGGCGAAATTTGTCAAAAAATTCCGGTAAACGGAGACGGGGGAGTTCTCAGAAAAAAAATAAATAAATAAAGGAAAGCGGTTAGAAAAAAGGGGGGGGGAGAAATGCAATCTTGGATTTCGTTTCAGCCAGAATCCCAATTCCGAGCCAGAATGCAATCCATCTGCTCTTAAATATCAACAGATATATCAGATCCTCACTCCACCCCCCTCCTTCCCTTTGCGTTTTCAATATCTGCGATTCATCCCCCGCCCTTTTCGATAACGAATTCGGGGCGCACGCGGTCGGCGAGGGCTTTTGTTCTATGCCCCACTTTTGGGTGTTGTTCTCCATGTAAGGGGGTAGATATTCATTAAAGACGCCAAGTGGTTTTTGACACGCACCGCGATGCTTAAAAGAACAAAATAGATTGTGTGTATATATATGTGTGTGTGTGTGTGTGTATTTATGTATAAATGTTATATGTATTATGCATGTATGTATATTGAATATATATGTATGTTCAGGTCCGATTTTGGGCTGCCGACTTGAAAGATAGAATTTGGCCGACCCCTATCAAAGTGTATACCTAATAGATATTTTATCGGCCACCCTAGAAATATAGCAGCCTGCGTGCATGTACGTACTGCACGTATCTTACCCTGGCCCTGTATATGCCTGTTCCCCTCTTCTACGTGTGTCTCGCCGTTGAATTGCAAAACATTCCGTTAGAGATGTCGTTCAGTTTAAATTTTACCAATATTATTATCTGTGTGCATTTCTAATTTTCAAGAAAACTTCCACAGATAATATCAATCACTTAAAGATTCTCTCCTAACATCAATATACAGAGCTACAATGAAATAATCATTGCTTTTCTAAAGTCTATGTTTTCTTAAGTATTACATGTATGGCATGTGTAGCGTAGGTGTATAGCCACAAATTCACCAAGTATGTATCGTGTGTACCACATGGCGTTATTGAAACAATCAAGTGCGTCGATACCTAGATCAATGTCTCTCCTTCGCCCCTACGGAGAACTATGGCCTAATAGGTAGTGCTCTTTACTGCGGAAGTTCGTGGGTTCGGAACCCACTGCCAGCATCGAGGTTAACAGCTGTTTGGAATCGGTTGTAAGCAGTAGATCTCGGTCTCGTTAGCCCTTGTACTGAAAAACATTAGACCATTGCACTCCAAATTGAATTACGCTGAAAGATGGCCGAATGGGTTAGGGTTCTGGCCTTCGGAACCGGAGTTTGTGAGTTCTAATTCTACTGTGGTATTGATGTTCTTAACTTTAGCAGTATCGGCTTTAAGCAGTAGGTCCCGGTCTCATTAGCCACAGTGTAGCAAGAAGTAGACCGTAGCATTCCAAACCAAACCAAATTGAATTACCCTCTCCCCCACACACCGGATCACAGGACTTAATACCTCATGACTTTTTCCCAACACATTGTTTATCTACCTTTCCCTAGCAAAAAGGTGAAAAGCTTAAGAAGTGATCAATGCTGCAGTGACCATTGACAAAGTCAGGCTATATAATGTATGAAATAAGATTAGCTATCGTCTATGTACTTGTTGGATGGACCACATACAAAATTTAGAAAACTTGTTGAGTATAAGTTTTTTTTTTGTATTACTGGTATATTTGCATGTATAATACTTTTGAATCTGCAATGAGGTTTCTTTGTGAAGGAAGACATATTTTATAAGTACACTGGGGTAGAACCCCGGATTGGTATTTCTCTCATAAACAGTGTCGAGGATCTTGCCTCATGTTCGAACTTAGTATCCTCATGACTCGGTATAATCAAGCACATGGAGGATTTAACAGGCGTGGAGCTGTTTTATATTTCACTATCTCTCTTTCTTACTTATTATATGAAATAAAAAGAAACAATCATCTTGTGAGTCTTGTCATTGTACTTAAAATGAAATTATGTTTAGAAAGAAAATATTTTGTAGCTTGATCGTATTCAGAAAGATTGAAGGAGATTTGAATTGCAAGGGGTGGTGGTAAAAACACTTAAGTATTTTGTAAAATTAAAGAAAAACTGTACATTTACATATTAACATTTTACACACATAGATACTATTTGTTTAAATAGTATTAATAAAAATTAATAAAAAGACTAAAAATTGACAAACTTTTTACAATATACAATTATTGACTTCCACAAATTTTAGGATACGCACGATGCTTGAAATTGTTTAAATTTTTTTATTTCAATGTGTAAATAAAGTCTTTCACGTGAAACATTTTCAGCCTTTACTGCTTCTACGTATAACTATTACCGCTTTATTTGAAAAATATAGCTATTCTATAATAAATTAAAAATTATTTCAAATAATATCTTTTTATTGCAATTACACAATATATTTTCTTGCAATATTTTATTTTGGTGTAGCATTAATAAGGAACCAAATTCGTAATATTAATACTATATTTACGGATGTTGATCATATACCTATTTTTACGAAGGGGAGCCAATTTGATTCATACAAGAAAATTGAATTGTAATGCAAAGAAAATAGTTCCAAATTAATTTAAATGAAAATTTTATTATCAATTATTGTTTATTATTGTTTTTTATCGTGGAAAACATTTTTTACATATAAAATCTGTTTTTGAAACACATTTTCAGCAAAACATTTCTATTACATTTAGCACAATGGTTTCTACATCTGTTTCTTTTGCATGATTGTTGAATTTGACAATTCTTCCGTGCGTCAGTAGCATTAATTTCTGTCATTTGGAATGGAATGCGGTGGATGTGTTCTCGATTTCTTCTCTATATTTACTTCTTAGCTCTTCAGCCAATTGGAAAATAAAGTTTTAAAACTGTTGTCTAGGGCCTGATATGGACCAATAAATTTCATGTTATGCGATTAATTGTTAAATCATTCTATGAGTCATATTGGCTCACAACCGTGAAAATAGGTATACCACGTTTGAAAAATGCGAAATGAAGGGGTCTGCGGGAAAGAGAATGAAAGTTTACATATATTTTATCCCTTAACTAAAAACCAGCTTATGTTTTTGAAAAGATGATATTAAAGCTTACATATATATACATATAGTGATCAAATATTTAATGAGTCAAATTGGCTCGGTCCGTAAATCTAGTGTTAATCGTTAATGTTTTTAATATTTTATCATTTCACATTATAATAAACATAAAAAGTAAAATTTGAAAATTCAGTAAGTGGGAAGCAGTGTATCGCAGAAAAATGACATAGAATATAGCAACTAAGTTTAGACTGCTATATTGTAGACTGTAGGTGCTTTTTTTTACTCATTGTGATCTGTTTTTTTCTTGACAAATGAGTATGAACCTTGCAATATAAGATACATATTTTTCAGTTTTCTAGTAACAACTGTTATCGAGACATAAATCAGATGTGAGATTGCATGTGAGGTATACAGTGTGTTCTAACAAGATCGAATAACTTTTGCACAGATTGGTTGTATTGGAATATATAAAAAATGCCCAAAGATCTCTATGTTTATGACCCATAGTTTTCTAGAAAAAATGCAATAGAGTATGTATGAAGTCATATCGGGTTTTGCAAAAAATACCGTTGTTCGAAACTTGAATATCGATATTTCTATTATATGCCAACAACTCATTAGAAAGAAAAAAAAAAAATGCTACTTATTATTTTTCCCCCATTAGTTTTAAATCCGATTCATCGCATATTTTCTCCAGTCAACCTTGACTCCTATTTATTTGACACCATCAACTTCAGTTTTGACAAGTTTGTTTAACACCATCAACTTCAGTTTTGCGTTTCACCGATCGCAATGCGTTCGAGTGATTCATTTTTGGCACTCGAAACTTCGCATCGTCGATAGGTAGAGTGGATTCGCAGTCACGACGTGAAAATGTCACGCAGCGATGATGGAGACAGTTCAAAGTGGACAACAAACCTTTCTGCGATGTTTTGTTAATCGTGGCATTCGCAATTTTGACGTTTTCGAGGACAAGTTTGATCAGTATGGGGGGTTTTACAATTACTCTTTTATCTATGTCTCAATTTTGAATTTTTTCCTTATTAAATATTGGAGAGTCTCTGTAATTCCAGTCTTGATTGTTCGAGTATCCTAACATACGAGTTAAATACTTTCAGTAATAATAATAATAATAAATAAATAAATTTTCAAAAATTGATCATCACATGAAAAAATTACTACATCTGTTTTTGATTCATGTTTGATCTGTCTTATGTTCACTGTGCACGCCTAAGCTATCAGAGGAATTCTTTCCTTTTCAAGAAAGCAGGTTCTGTATTCTTCACAGAGTGTGTGTATGAAGGGAGGGGAATCGTGCTGATTCAACTTGAAAAGAAAGTTATTCAACCAGATTTTACCCACTCCCTTTTTTCCTCTATTCCAAATGCATCTTCCCATATTCTAAAAAATAGTTTACATGTGTAGATTACAGTTGGATTAGTTTGGCACTATCAGGCGGAATTCAATTCACCTTTGAAACATTTTCTGTTTATACAATCGTCTTTTTTTTTTCCATGATGCATTATACAAAAAAGGTGGAAAGAAATTCGTTCCATTTAAAGTGAAATTAGAAGCTTTAAAAACACTGGATAAGGAGGGAACCCTAAAAAGACTGGCAGTTGAATATAGTTTATATATGAAGTTACAATTGGGGATAGGCGAATAAACAGAACCAAAGTAGAAGTGTTTTCTAGTAACAAGTGCTTAGACTTACTATTGGACAGAAAATCTTTGAAATTGTGATACTCAGTAGATGGCGGAATATTGCCGTTTGTATAAACCACATGTATTTAAACAAAAAGTTCACAATAACTTTAAGATGTAATTAACTTATTTTAAAACAATTAATGCAATAATTATTATTTAAATACATTTTTTATTAAAAATCAGTTTGAAATTTTAAAACTGTGTTTCTATTTCATTTTATTAAATTAATCATTTTTGATATTCGAGTTTTCAATAATTCAAGCTTAATTTGTATCCATTCGAATTGCCAAACTTCAGTAGTTCCGAATTGACGTCTTGTATGCATTAAAAATTTTTTTCACTATTTAGTTATCCGTATAGCAATATTATTTTAGCTTTAATGATCAAATATTTCAAAATAAAGTTGTCGCACATCAGAATTTTCCTTGGATTCTACGCAATATGATTGTGATGACAAATTATTTTTTCCCTTTAATCTAGAAAATTTCTTAAACTGTGGGTAAATATTTGGGTCTCTAGAAATTTTAACTATTTCTTTGACTTTTTATAATAATTTTACAATTATCAAATGATTTTACACAATGTATCTGAAAATAGATAAAGATAATAACAGAAGACGTTTAGCTTTCTTTAAAATTGGAATTGTTTTGTAAGTAAAACTTTCATTAAAGGCCCTAAGTAAAAGATCAGACTGTTTTGGTAACGCATGCACACATTTTCTCAGTAGTCCTTCTAAGTAGCTATACTCAGTGGACAACTGTAGTTAATATTTGAATTGGCCAAGGTTGAATTTTTTATTTTTATATAAAACATTTTAGCTGTTACTCATTTAAAAAATTTCATATTGTTTATATCTTAAAATTAAAAATGAGAAAATTAATGACATAAAACTGCAACAATTTTGCTTTAATTCCCGAATCATTTATAAAAGTTACATGTGATGCATATCTTTAAATCTATGTAATAATGGAGTGCACAGAACAAAATAAACTATTTTAAAAAATTTGAGTTTTATCACCTATCGTTAATTAATAGTTATATTTTAAATATTATTTAGGCCATTTAAAAGAAAGCGAAAAAAAAAGATTTAATTGGTATTACATGTAATATAAACTAAAACGGCGCTAACATAGGGCTATACTGTACTAATTAGTTTTAGAGACCCAATGTTCCTGGGATGCGAATTATGTCCCTGTTAGGTGGTCAACCTTACATGGAAGTGTTTAGTTACCAAGCATGCTTGGTCCTCAGTTTGTTTACTCATGTATAAAAAGGCTGAGACAACCATACCCATTCACGCGTGTTTCAGATTGGTGCAATGCTTATGAAGTCTTAACACTAAAAATTTAAAGAACCTTGATTTATATTAGCATTCTATGCATAACAATCCATAAAAATAGGTTTTTAATTTTCAGATAATAAGAGTACAAGAGGATTAATCCGTTTATTGCACATAAATTATTGACTTCCCCATGTCTATTCCTAATAGACAACGCCATTAAAAATGTTCTTTGTGAGACTAACTACAGTTCGATGTAAATCTCTATTTCTTAAAGCCCATTATTGTTGTCCCTCCCCGGGAGGCAGCTCCGTTTCATCTGATTTATGTCGACAAATTTTTTAAAAGCTCAGCTCGCCAGTTAAAGGCTCTTCCGATTTTATCGACGCAATCCTGATTTATGTCTCGTCGAACGTCTACTTGCATTTTTTTTTTCCTTTTCCTCTATTTATGTTCCGTTTCTTCCTTTATTTTCGAAATGGCCACGTTTCGGTTCTTAACGAGAATTGTTTTTCGTTCGTTTCCGGCCAATTGACTTCGACCCGATAGAAAACACTCAGTAATTTCGACGCCATGTTTAACGAAACCTCGCTCGAAATAGAATCGAATTATTCGAGTTAAGAATGGAAAGGGCATGATTGTTAAACGAGCCGAGAGGACGACCCGGCTGATAAGATAAAATTAGGAGAGGAAGACGTGAAGTTATTTATCTAGAGGAATTTCTGATCGAATACGTCAAGAATTGAGGGATGTATAGCTTGAAATAAAGAATATTATTTATTAGTTTAACGTGAGGAGGGTAGTTTAAAAGTCCGGTGATCCTTACAAAAGATTTATCTAAACGAGGAGACGAAAGAGAGAATTCCATAAAAATTAATAAATATGGTATTAACCCTAACATTGTAGAATTTCCATTGACGGTGAGAAATGCGTTTTGTTTAAGTTTTAAACATGAATTAGTTAATATCAGTAAATACACAGAGTTCATGAAATAGAACTGTATGCTCATTTTAAGATTTGGTCACACAACCAATTTTACAAACATGTGGTGCACGACACTTCCTCTTGCTTATCGAATGTGGACCCATGACCTCTCCATCACATGTTCGTATGAAGTCGATCTACCCTGTTATTAAATCAATAATTCCATTTCGACATTTTAAGACATTCGATCACCATAGAATCTGTTGCAGGTGATTTAGGTGCAACACAAAACCAAGAAGACCGAAAAGTGGCGGTTGGAAATAAATGATTTTTGGTGGATAGCGTGACGAAACACATTGGTTTCCAAAGATTTTTGTTAAAGATCAAGGTGATAACCAAAATTTTCGCTTCGACACGCTTGAGATTTCGATGATTAGAAAGGACGTAACGCCGAAATGTCAGACTGTGAAGCACCAAAGAAAGAACCAATCGGAGACTAGCAGGACGGCGACGAGGAAAGGAAACGCCAATGGGAATAGGTGAATGGTGACGTCAAGAGGCTCGAGTTTTTCGCGGGAGAGTTGCTAAGACAAGAACTAGCGGAGAGAGCTTTTCTACAGTTTTGTGTATGACACAAGGGGTCCCAGTTGTACCCATGTACAACGGTATCTTTCGGCACCTGACCACAATCACTTTTTTTTTTGTTCTCATCGAATGGGTTTTCTAGTCACACCAGCTCACCTGAGCCCTGTGATTTCCATTCGAAAAGTTTTGTACGTAAATAATAATTAATCAAGAATAATGTTTATTTTTCAAAGCTGTACTTGTGTCATAAACGCTTACACACACACGTTACCCGATATCAAAGGACGTTAAAATACATGAAATGAAATTATTTTTGTAAGCAAAAAAAAAAGAAGAAAGGGTTCTCAGATAAATTTACAGATAAACATGGAGTTTGCTTCCTTCTACAAACAATATCGAATAATTTATAAATTTATTTAACAACTCTTTATGACATTTTTATAAAAACTGTCTTTATTTTTGACACTGATGGTCCAAGATTCATTAGCCAAAGATTAAAATATATATATATATATATATATATATATATATATATTTTGATAAATCTTTGTTTATTTTAGACACATATCGTTACTGATACATCTAAACAGCATAAAAAGATTTTATCCAGTTATAGGCGAAATTACTTTTATAAAACATTTGGTGTTTCTTTATTATACGTAATAAAACAATTTCACGCAAATTTAAAATGAGAGACATGTATCTATGTTCTTGTAAAAAAATTAAGGAAATACGAAAACGAGCTCAGTAACAAATATTCATCTGTTTAACGAATGTAAGTACGTAATTTAACGACGTTATATATTTTAAATTTTATATTATATATATATATAAAAATATATCTTTCAGTTTTATATTTTGATTTTTTAAAATGAAATAAAGTTAATTCTCATAAAAATTTTTCTTTCGAACAGACTATTTTCAAAATCAAGAAAATAATATAATTTTAAATAATCAATGTAAAATATTAATTATTTATTATATCCTATACTATAATACGAGGAATGGTTGTCAAGTCGAAAATCGCCCCAGAATTAATAAACTGTAGTAAACTTGGGGATCTGGGGTTTTTGGTCACGAGGAATCGATTGGCATCGGTTTTGACGCGCTAAGGTCACGTAGTTCGGCGCTACAGATAGGGCCGGGTTCGAACCCCGGTGCGGGCAAACTTTTTTCTCATGCGTCCAAACCAAGTGAAAATTGGTACCCGGGGGTTTTCGACCACGAGGAATCGATTGGCTGTAGTTCTGACGAATTAATAATAATAATAATAAAAGTCTTTATTGATTTGTCTTTATTCCTTGATATCGGTTTCCATTTTTATTTTCTATCAACTCTAAATATTAAATTAATGTAGCAAAGTATATATAACACATAAACGATATAGTAAAAAAAAAATAATGCAAACAAAAATTTTGAAAACCAACCACAAAAAATTTAAAAAATAATGCTTCACTAACGTGCCGAAACAACCTCGCCGTTCAATTTCCAAAGCCACACTAAACACAGAGCATATAACTTATCAAAGTCCGTCGCCGCGTTAGTGCGTCGTCGGCATACCAGGAGGTGCCGCTCTGACGCGCCAGTGCGTCGGTGGCAGCGAACGTGTTAAGGAACTGATTTCGATTTCAAATCACCGTCAACAAAGTTCGACATTTCAACATTCATCAGATTTCAAGCTACATTTTCAACATGCAGAACGCACCTCTACATGAAATGCTTCAAGGAGCCGGAATTTTGGAACAACAAGCGATCAACTCAATTATACCCGCAAATGGACAACTAGAAGATACCGTCATTGTCAGAATGCTTCTCCATTCAACACACTTCAATCTTTACACTGCTCACTTTGTACCATTTCTTTAATTGTATAATTTTTTGTTATCAATTACATTTTATTTTCTATGACTTTTCAAACTTTACCTTTGTATAGAATAGTTCCCTTTCCAAACAACTTTGTTTAGAATAGTTTACAATGGTGCACTTTTAACCGGTTAACTTTTCACTAATGGTTTCACAAATCTTCTTATGGCATGTATTGTTTTGATAAATCACAATTGAAAATTTAAATCTTCGAGTTAGCTTCGATACCTGTTTTCTCCGAGCGGAGCTCGGTCACCCGGTACTATATAATATATATATGTATATATATATATAATATATATATATATATATATATAAAATATATAATATATAATATATATTATATAAATATATATATATATTTATATATTTTACATATATATATATATATATTGTTGTGTGTATATATATATATATATTTTATTTTTTATATTTATTTTGTTAATACGAAAGAGGTTTCCTGATATATTAAATTGTATATAATTAATTTTCGAAACCCCCCCCTTTTGATGTATATATATATATATACACACACACACACATAAAAATATATATATTTATATAACTATACACATTATTTATATATATATACACTAATTATTTACGTACACACTTACAGATAGATCTACATATGTACATGTTTAATACGTCATTTACCTAATTCGGTGCATTATGCGTTAATTCTAAAAAAATCATTTTCTACCGATTGATTTTTGCCCGAAACAAAAAGACAAAACAAAACCGCTGTCAACAGCCAAACAAACCGACGTCGTAAAGAATAATCACATTTGGTACTCGAGCAGTTAATATTTTAATCTCATTCCAGGCGACCAGCAGAAGAAAAAAAAACAACACAACTTTTCTCCGAAAACTCCCCGTTAATGTGACCCAAGAGAACGAGGGGCGAGGGGTGTGCGGAGAAAAAATGGCCGCTTAATATTATAGTTTTTCCCCCTTTGGGACGCACTTAATGAAGTTTTAGTGTGGGCCGGAGTAATTAAAAACGAAGGTTACCGCAATGAGCCGCCTGTGTAATAGTTAAACGCGGGGAGAAAAATGGAATGATTATAATGGGAAGAAAAAAGGGAAACTTGTTTCGATTCGTTTTAATTTCGTAAAAAGATGGAGGGAGATGGGACACAGTGCTACCCCCCCCCTGTGTTCGATATTTTTCGAAATTAATTTAAATGCTGGAAATAAGAAGGTATTATAAAATTTTTATAGTTTTAAAAAATGTCGAAGATTTATCTCTGGGTTAAGTAAAATAAATACATATTGATAATGTTAAGATACCTCTATAGTTATATCTGTGTGTCTATATATATATATATATATATATATATATATATATATATATATATATATATAAAGTATGTATCAGAGAGAAGGAGAGATATGATATATATGAATGTATATAAATGTATATATATTTTTATATATTTATATATTTACAGACATATATTATATAATATATATATATATATATATATATATATATATATATATATATATATATAGTATGTGTCAGAGAGAAAGTGAGGTATGATATATATGAATGTATATATATATATATATATATATATATATATATATATATATATATATATAATAAATATATATAATATATATTGATATATATATTTAATATACATATATATATATATTTATATATTTTTACATATATATATATATATATATATATATATATATATATATATATATATATAGTATGTATCAGGGAAAAAGGGTGATATGATATATATGAATGTATATAAATGTATATATATATATGTGTGTGTGTGTGTATATATATATATATATATATTATATATATGTAAAAATATATAAATATATATATAACTATACACATTATTTATATATATATATACACATTATTTATATACACACTGATAGATAGATCTAAATATGTACATGTTTAATAAGTCATTTATGCAATTCGGTGCGTTATGCGTTAATTCTAAAAAAAAAAAAATTAGTACCGATTGATTTTTACCCGAAACAGAAAGACAAACAAAACCGCTGTCAACAACCAAACAAACCGACGTCGTAAAGAATAATCACATTTGGTACTCGAGCAGTTAATATTTTAATCTCATTCCAGGCGACCAGCAGAAGAAAAAAAACAACACAACTTTTCTCAGAAAACTCCCCGTTAATGTGACCCAAGAGAACGAGGGGCGAGGGGTGTGCGGAGAAAAAAATGGCCGCTTAATATTATAGTTTTTCCCCCGTTGGGACGCACTTAATGAAGTTTTAGTGTGGGCCGGAGTAATTAAAAACGAAGGTTACCGCAATGAGCCGCCT
>CM063510.1:147707265-147709765 GCA_032207245.1 Pardosa pseudoannulata
CTTAATATAGCAAAGTGTTTTTAAATCCAATTTCTTTTTAAATACTGTCCCAAAACATAAGTCCTCTCACGCGAGTATAACGCTAAAAAAAATCCCTCCTTCTCCCTATAAAATTTAAAGTTTTTGGTTTGGGTCAGATTCTCAATTTTTTTCGATGTGAACAACGGTTTGGTTCTCACTCGAGTATAACGCTAAAAAAATCCCTCCTTCTCCCTATAAAATTTAAAGTTTTTGGTTTGGGTCAGATTCTCAATTTTTTTCGATGTGAACAACGGTTTGGTTCTCACTCGAGTATAACGCTAAAAAAATCCCTCCTTCTCCCTATAAAATTTAAATTTTTTGGTTTGGGACAGATTCTCAAATTTTTCCGATGTGATCAGCAGTTTAGTCTGTATGCTCAAATCTGTTTGATACCACAAGTTGTCTACAATCGAATGATCGAATGAAAGCATTGGTATTTTTTTAACTCTTTGCTGCAAGTACCTACGATTATTTACCGTAGCAACATTTCATGGTTCATAAATGTTGATTACAAGAAATAATTAACGCTAAAATCGCGTAATGAGTCATTTTGACCCAAAAACTATTTTGTGTTATTTTAACAGATTTATTCTTTTCAGATAGTAATAATAGAAATATAAATTTTTATAAAAATATTTCTGAGTATAATATTATCGTAGCAATAGTATTATTTACCGTAGCAACATTTCATGGTTCATAAAGGTTGATTGCAAGAAATAATTAACACTAAAACCGTGTAATGTGTGATTTTGACCCAAAAACTATTTTGCGTTATTTTAACCGATTTATTCTTTTCAGATAGTATTAATTGAAATATAAATTTTTATAAAAATATTTCTGAGTATAAATTTTGAAAATATATTTTAATGGGTATTACTTTATTTCAGTACGGATTTATTTAATTATAAACATGACAATAACCGTAATTTTTGATAAATATAATTAACCCCTTAACGCATTTCCCCGGGTCTGACACGGATGAAATTCAAAATAAACATCTAATTAAATCATTTACACTTTGTAAAGCAATTTTTTTTATAACTTTTGCCCCTTTCCAACTCCCTAATTTACCCCCCCCCCAACTGAAATTGCAAAAAATAACTTACTATCCTATATATTTCCTTTTTTAAATTAAAAAAAATATCATTTTTTACAAAATTTTCTGATAAAAACTCGTGCTTTAAGGGGTTAAGTGAAAATAAACACTTCTTTAGATCACATAAAGGTGCTGCTGAATCCATTTTAATCAATGTAATATGCAGAACATTACGTTATAATCAGTGCAATGTGAGAAACTGTCGTAATACCAAAATATTATTAATAGTTGGCAACATGGATCATTCTATTGATCAATTAAGAAAATGTAGATCATTATTTGACCATGTTAAATAGCTGTAATAAATCTGAATTTAGAAAAAGAATCTCGAATTCGTTGTTTCGTGGTCTAAAAGACAGATTCTTCTCTATAATGGCAATCGGCTGTTATGCAGCAGCTTGTCTATCGCTACATATCTCCTCGAATCGTCGAATTAAATTGGACACGGCCATCCCCATTTCCTCTTCCAAGGCCCATTTTCGAGCGATACTTTGATATTATGACAGCAATTGCTTAGCTTAGCGTAAAATGGAACTCCACGTCGCGAGTTACGAAACTGAATTAAAGATGTCAATAAAATTATGAAAATGATGTCATGTCTTGCAGCGCCCCCGTCAAGGAGCGAACACTGTGTTGTCAAGTACTTCTGTCTGATCGCGTCCCAAATAGATTTGTACGGACCTTGCTGTCAGAACCACGTGGCAAGAGTCATCCGCACAACTTGTCGCGTTCGGAAGTGAAAGCGCACAAAACGGACGGATATAAGCCAATTACGTCGGTTATAGTTATTTGTATTTTGGAGGGTCGTGAATGATATGCTGGATCCTACGCGAATTTCATTTTTAATAGTTGTTTGCTTTTTTAAGAGATCGAGTTCACTTAAGACAGAAAACATTCGAAGATTCACATTCAAATGTGTCATAATTCTTTTTGTGTGAGGTTTAGAATTGTCTTGTTCATACATACAGAAACATAGTTCCATTTCACCTAACTAGCAGTTTTCGTTTGGAAGTGATCGGGTTCTCTGATACACGGGCATGCACACACAGTTTCAACTTCTATAGTCTTTTACGTTTTGGAGTGATCTTATTTTCAGACATACGGACAGACAGACAGACATAAAATGATTTTAACTTCCACAGCACATTGCGTATTGGAGAGATCGTATTCTCAGATAATCGGATGAACAGACATAAGACAATTTTAATTTTATAGAACTCTTCGTTTAGAAGAGACCGTATTCTCAGACAGAGAATTTTAACTTTTACAAAACATTACGTATTAGAGAGATCGTATTCTCAGACATACGGGCAGACAGACAGACATAAGACAATTCTAACTTCCATAGCACACTGCATATTGGAGACATCGTATTATCAGGCT
>CM063510.1:147714765-147729765 GCA_032207245.1 Pardosa pseudoannulata
TGTTTAAATGTATTATAAGAATTTACATGGTGGTTTTTATTATATACTAGCATATAGCCCGTCATATGACGGAATCAGTAAAATTTTTAATTTTCCAAAATTGAAAAGTACCTTATGAGGCCGGTTAAAAAATGGTTTGTTTTTTGGCTGAGAATTATCTTGCAACAAAAAGTCATCGACTATTCAATTTAAAATGATCACATATGTACCTAATCTATTATTTAAGCCAAATATAAAAGAAAATTATTGACGTCATATCTTAGTTCAGTGATAAAACGTAGGAAAATAATGCAGGCGATATTTAAATAATTTAAAATAAGAAATGATTCAATGAAATGGTTAAAGGAATGACGTCATAATGCTAGAAAAATGTTATTTTTACCTATTTATTATGGGATAAATTGATAAATTGAATCGCCTGCTCTTAACCGGAGAAAATAGGAGTTGAAATAATGACCTTAAAAGCTCGAAAAGAGGGGAAGGGGTGGATTTCGAACGTTTTAGAGAAGGCAGTATTTTTCGCTGTAATATGAAGCATATTTATACCAATTTATTTTAGAATCAGATCTATAGTTTAGGAGAAGATAAACATTACTGACCTTGAATTTTGCTAACTATGGATGCCTCTATCCATTCCAGGTCCAACCGCTTCATAAAATCGAGGACAGACGTACAGACAATTTAGGCTATTATTATATAGGGGACTAGCATATAGCGCGTCATATGACGGGATCAATAAAATTTTTAACTTTCTAGAATTGTAAAGTACCCTATTAAGCAGGTAAAAAAAGTTTGTTTTTTTGTCTGAGAATTATCTGGTATACGCTCAATAATTTGTTTATCTATATTTGCTTATCTCAATAATTTGGTTAAGCAGCAAGAAATTTTCCATGTATTGTGTGTTTCTGCTCCTTGAAAAATCTGCCCACATGTGACACTTTACGGCTGGGAAATTAGGTATTTAAAAATGAGAAGGAGAAATAAGAGAATTTTAGATAGGTGTCTTAAGAATAATATTTCTGATATATTTGTGTGACACACACACACAGAGGAACAGCAAGAAATTTTCCATGTATGGTGTGTTTCTCTGCCCACATGTGACACTTTTCGGCTGGAAAATTAAGTTTTTAACAATGAGAAGGGGAAATAAGAGAATTTTAGATAGGTGTCTTAGGGATAATATTTCTAATATATTTGTGTGTGTGTGATACACACAAAGGAGCAGCAAGAAATTTTCCATGTATGGGGTTTTTCTGCTCCTTGAAAAACCTGCCCACATGTGACACTTTACGGCTGGGAAATTAGGCATTTAAAAATGAGAAGGGGAAATAAGAGAATTTTAGATAGGCGTCTTAGGGATAATATTTCTAATATATTTGTGTGTGTGTGTGTGTGATACACACACACACAGAGGAGCAACAAGACATTTTCCATGTATGGTTTGTTTCTGCTTCTTGAAAAACCTGCCCACATATGACACATTACGGCTGGGAAATTAGGTATTTATAAATGAAAAAGGGAAATAAAAGAATTTTCGATAAGTACCTTAGGGATAATATTTCTAATATATTTGTGTGTGTGACACACACAGAGGAGCAGCAAGAAATTTTCTATGTATGGGGTGTTTCTGCTCCTTGAAAAACGTGCCCACATGTAACACTTTACAGCTGAGAAATCAGGTATTTAAAAATGAGAAGAGGAAACAAGAGAAGTTTAGATAGGTGTCTTAGAGATAATATTTCTCATATATATTTGTGTGTGTGTGACACACACAGAGAGGAGCAGCAAGAAATTTTCCATGTATGGAGTGTCTCTGCTCCTTGAAAAACGTGCCCACATGTGGCACTTTATGGCTGGGAAATTAGGTATTTAAAAATGAGAAGGAGAAATAAGAGAATTTTAGATAGGTGTCTTAAGAATAATATTTCTGATATATTTGTGTGTGTGTGACACACACAGAGAGGAGCAGCAAGAAATTTTCCATGTATGGAGTGTCTCTGCTCCTTGAAAAACGTGCCCACATGTGGCACTTTATGGCTGGGAAATTAGGTATTTAAAAATGAGAAGGAGAAATAAGAGAATTTTAGATAGGTGTCTTAAGAATAATATTTCTGATATATTTGTGTGTGTGTGAAACACACACACACACACATACAGAGGAGCAGCAAGAATTTTTTTATGTATGGGGTGTTTCTGCTCCTTGAAAAACCTGCCCACATTTGACAATTTACGGAAATTAGGTATTTAAAAATGAGAAGGTAAAATAAGAGAATTATAAATAGGTGTCTTAGGGATAATATTTCTGATATATTTGTGTGTGTGTGAAACACACACACAGAGGAGCAGCAAGAAATTTTCCATGTATGGGGTGTTTCTGCTCCTTGAAAAACGTGCCCACATGTGGCACTTTATGGCTGGGAAATTAGGTATTTAAAAATGAGAAGGTAAAATAAGAGAATTATAAATAGGTGTCTTAGGGATAATATTTCTGATATATTTGTGTGTGTGTCACACACACAAAGGAGCAGCAAGAAATTTTCCATGTATGGGGGTGTTTCTGCTCCTTGAAAAACTGTCCACATGTCACTTTATGGCTGGGAAATTAGGTATTTAAAACTGAGAAGGAGAAATAAGAGAATTTTAGATAGGTGTCTTAAGAATAATATTTCTGATATATTTGTGTGTGTGTGTGAAACACACACACACACACACACATACAGAGGAGCAGCAAGAATTTTTTTATGTATGGGGTGTTTCTGCTCCTTGAAAAACCTGCCCACATTTGACAATTTACGGAAATTAGGTATTTAAAAATGAGAAGAGGCGGAAGTTTAATAGGTGTCTTAGAGATAATATTCTCATATATATTTGTGTGTGTGTGACAACACAGAGAGGACAGCAAGAAATTTTCCATGTATGGAGTGTCTGCTCGAAAAACTGCCCACATGTATGTATGGCTGGGAAATTAGGTATTTAAAAATGAGAAGGAGAAATAAGAGAATTTTAGATAGGTGTCTTAAGAATAATATTTCTGATATATTTGTGTGTGTGTGAAACACACACACACACACATACAGAGGAGCAGCAAGAATTTTTTTATGTATGGGGTGTTTCTGCTCCTTGAAAAACCTGCCCACATGTGGCACTTTACGGCTGAGAAATTAGGCATTTAAAAATAAGAAGGGGAAATAAGAGAATTTTAGATAGGTGTGTTAAGGATAATATTTCTGATATATTTGTGTGTATGTAATACACACACACACACACAGAGGAACAAAAAGAAATTTTCCATGTACGGGGTGTTTCTGCTCCTTGAAAAACCTGCCCACATTTGATAATTTACGGAAATTAGGTATTTAAAAATGAGAAGGTAAAATAAGAGAATTATAAATAGGTGTCTTAGGGATAATATTTCTGATATATTTGTGTGTGTGTCACACACACACACACACACGCGCGCGCACAAAGGAACAGCAAGAAATTTTCTATGTATGGGATGTTTCTCTGCTACTTGAAAAACCTGTCCTCTCATATCTCAAAATCAATACAGCAATTCTTACATATGTAATGCATGTATGCAACTATTCTTATGGGGCCTACAATCCCATTCTCTACACCCCTGTATGTATGTATGTATAATGTGTTCATGTGAAAGGAAATTGATGATTGCTTCTCCCGCATTCGTCCAGTGTGTTCCACTTAAAGATGAATGAGGCGGTGATCAGGTCTCAATTCCGCCGTTTCCAAACCAGTCACGTTCGAAAGCGAACAGCATGCTTTTAAATATTAGTCGCGATCCCGGAATTAACGCAATAACGCTCCACTGACCACCCTCTTTTCGAGCACGAATATAAACGGGCTGCTCCATAACAAAAAAATATTTCGGGCTTAGAAAATTCATATCGGTAGAATGTTTTATATAAGATAAGAAGTTATGGCATTTCGGTTGCATGGGTGGATTATGCAAAAGAGGGTTTTTAATAGACGATTAAATTTTAAATAAAGGTAATAAACAGTAAACAGGGAATGGCACATATTTCGTTAAACATTTTCCTTAGACGATTATTTTACACAATTTTCGTAATACGGATGAAGCTAAAAAAGACACTTTTATTAACATACTATCATATGCTAAATGTTAGTGAATTAACCTCAATTTAAGCTCCGGATAGTTCTAGAAAACGATACGATATACCAATGGTGCTGGATTAATGCAATGTTGTCAGATAATGACTCTTTTTTCCTTTTTAACTTCAAATACACTAGCATATAGCCCGTCATATGACGGGATCAGTAAATATTTGAATTTTCCAAAATTTTAAAGTATCCAATGAGACATGTATAGTTTGTTTTTTGGCTGAGAATAATCTGGTACACACTCAATAATTTATGTATCTTCATACTCCTTTAAAGTCTCCTGATGCTGTGAATGCAGTTTTGAATCCCGTTGATTTTGGTTTGGTTTGGTTGGAGCGCTACGGTCTACTTTTTGCAACACGAGGGCTAATGAGACCGGGACCTACTGCTTAAAGCCGATTCCGAACGGCTACGAACATCCATGCCATAGTGGGATTCGAACCCACGAACTCCGGTTCCGAAGGCCAGCACCCTAACCATTCGGCCATCGTTCGGCATTGAATCCAGTTGAATTCATTCATTTAGAAAGATAATTCAAAGTTTTCTTAGCCATGTCGAAATTATAGTTAAGTCCTTCCCAATTTTTTCCACAGTAATTAATGGAAGTAAAGGAAGGAAACTATCATTTCCACTATACCATGGAGGTAGATAGAATTTGTTGTTAATACCGATGATAAAATTTTCATTGCAACAAAAAATAATCGATGATTAAATTTAAAATTATCACATACGTACCTAACCTATTATTTAAGTCAAATATAAAAGAAAATTATTTACGTAACATCTAAGATGAGTGATAAAACGTATGAAAATAATTCAGACGATATTTAAATAATTTTAAAAAAGAAATGATTAAATGAGATGGTTAAAGGAATGACGTCCTAATGTTAGAAAAAATGTTATTTTTTCCTATTTTTTATGTGAGAAATTGAAAAATTTAATAGCCTACTGATAACTGGGGAAAATAGGTCTTGAAGTAACAACATTACATGTTAGAAAAGGGGGGAAGGGGTGGATTTCGAAGGTTAATAAACCTAACTCATCAACAATCCAATATGGATACCTCTATTCATTCCAGGTACAACAGCTTCTTAAATTCCAAGACAGATGAACAGATAGCTAAGGCTTTTATTATTAAGGGGATGTACGGAAGGACAAAATTCAAGAAAGAATATCAAATGACAAGTTTTCATCTGCACAAATTAAGAAGGGCAAAAGAGAATATGAAATTAGTTCGAAATTAGTTCGAACTTAAATTTAAATGAAAGACGTCATGATGCTAGAAAAACTGTTATTTTTACCTATTTATTATATGAATAATTGATAAATTTAATCACCTGCTCTTAACCGGGGAAAATAGGACTTGAAATAACGGCAATAAATGCTAGGAAATGGGAAGGAGCGGATTTCGAACGTTGCTAACCCTAAATCTTCAAGAATTCAATATGAATGCCTCTATCCATTCCAGTTTCAACTGCTTCATAAATTCGAAGACAGACGGACATATACCTTAGGCTATTATTAATAGGGGATAAATCCTTTTAATTCATATACCTTACAGCGGATTGTTTTTTAAAGAGTATTTGCTGGAGTTTGGCAGAGGGCATCTCTGAAAAAACTGGATTTGGAAAAGAAGCTCCAAATCGAATAACAATCGTTGGTTGTTTTAGAGCTCTACAGTTAACCTGAGAGCTAAAGTGACCAGGCTTACCCTAAAATGTTATGTGGAAGTTAATATGAAGGTAATATGAGCCCTTTGGCAAAGCCGTAACCACCCACAAATCCAATGGCGTATTTATAACTGGGGGGGGGGGTTTCGAGTGAACTGGACACTTCCCAAAATATTTCTAATATATGAATTACAAGATTTTTTGGGAGAGATAACTTAGGCTCTATGTAGGGGATATAATTTATGAGTGTATATATAATACACTTAAAACTCTTCTGTCGACTTAAATAGTTTTCACCTTATTGTTACTCATCCCATGACCTAGTAAGGACTACACCAGGTTCAATAGAGCCCGTCGCAATGTGAAACTGCTCTATGACTAAGTGTTATAAACAGCTTTACTGGAGCGAAGAACCAGAAAGCTGAATGCTGAATAAACAGCAAGTATGTCCTCGTCTTTTAGAAGAATGGACTGGTCAGAGGTTCCCCAGAGGTATTGTTTAGGAACATAGAGGACATGGGGTACCCGTCAAAGTTTTACTTGGCATTAAAGTTTTGAACATGATTGATCTTTGGACGTCTTGAGCCTGAATCCCGCTACACTACGGTTACGATATAGGATGCTACCATATTACAGTCGACATATGTCACTGGTGACTTCTACGTCATAATGACTTCAGAAATAGCCAGAAAGGGGAATTTGGTACCATACATTTGCCTCTCTGACATCATTATGACGTAGAAGTCACCAGTGACATATGTCGACTGTAATATGGTAGCAGCCATAGCTGCCTTTATTGACTGAGCTATTGCTGATGATCTGATTTCAAGTAAACTAATTTATATCAAAAAAATAAAGTTTCAAATTAGAAATAGAATGGAGCAGGAAAAAAATGTTCTATTCGAACTGCAAACGAGGTCTTTCTATGTGAAATACTTACATAAAGAAAGGGATTTGTAAAACTTTCCTAATTGACACGAGGAATCTCTTCTAAAAAATTCTCAAAATATTCTCCAGAGAAGATTTTTTTCTTTTTACTCTAAAGACAGACTTTATTGGGGGGTTACGTAAGTGAACAAAAATAAAGTAGAAACACAAAGCAATTGTTTGTATTCTGTTTCTAGCATAGCAAAGTAAGAAGTTCCCAAAATAAGGTTTTAAAGTACACTTGAAATATGACTGGATTTCACGCTACAAGGCAAAAAAGCAAAAAGTCAAAAATCAACTTTATTAGCGAAAGTAACAGGAGATACCTGGCATTTAATTATGTGCCATTACCCCTGGCTGAAACTCACTTTTTAGAATGGATCCTTTAGGTGTCTGATAAAAAAAAGAGCACGGAGGGCGCTCCCATCTGCCGGACGTGACCGTTTTGGAAATAGCCGGATTAAGTTCTGGACATTTCTTTGGGCATCGAAATCCGTTAGTACTAAATGGATCGCGGAAAATACTAAAGATAATAATAATAATAAAAATTCTCTCTGCTTCTGAAAGAATACCCCAAAAAGAACCCCCCTCCCCCTGCTTCATTTGATGGAAGCGCCTCCTACCATTTTTCCTCCCCTTCTCTCTCATTAAAATAGTGCAAGCCCGGAATGACTCCCATTTCTATTAGTGCACACTTCGGTTATTTCTTCTCAAAATATTTGTTCAGATCCGAACGAATACGGGAGGAAGGAAAAAAAAACGGGGCCGTTCCTTTTTAATCGCCGCACCTGGTGACAAGTGTCGTTAGTGCCTGAAAAAAAAAAGAGGGAAATTTCTCCCTCCGGAAGCATTTAGACAGTGAGAAATTTTTTCCCTTCGAAGTCGACATGGTATTATCGGCAAAATACCAAGTGATGTGAGAAAGCCATTTAATCGATTATCGTCACACACACGCACATATTCTGTCTATATATTTTTTCCTTTCTGGTATATGAAGTAAAGAGAGAGTATTATGATCACCAAGTGACCTCCCCCCCACTCCGACTTGGATGCATATCGATACTTGAGACACCCGCAAATGTTTGAAAACAAATCTTCTTGACATAATGCCTCGTAACATGGTTGCGTAGAGTAACTTTCTGCATCTGTGGGGAGCACTAAAAATTCAAAAACAAGCCACACACCGGCTAAAACAAACATGTCAGTCAATATCAAAACTACAATATCAGCTTACATCAAATAGACTCTCACCCTTCCCCCGAAAAAAATTATATCACTGAGCACTATTTTTAATATCTAGTGATGTTGGTCCATATTTTCTTTATATCCCTGAATATCATGTTTTGATATTTAGCAATGTTGGTCAATAATTCCAGGATATCCCTGATTATCATTTCTTGATATTTAGCAATATTGATCAGTATTTCCTTCATACTCATGAATATCATTTTTTGATGTTTATCGATGCTGGTCAATATTTCTCCAATATACCTGAATATAATTTTTTGATATTTAGAGATGTTGTCGACGTTTTCCCATATCCATGGATATAATTTTTGATATTGAGCAATGTTGGTCCATATCCCTGAATATCATGTTTTGATATTTAGCAATGTTGGTCAATACTTCCAGGATATTCCTGAATATCATTTCTTGATATTCAGCAATGTTGATCAGTATTACCCCGATATTTAACGGTGTTTATCAATATTTCTCGCCTACTCATGAATATCATTTTTTGATATTTATAGATGCTGGTCAATATTTCCCCGAAATTCCTCAATATCATTTTTTGATATTTAGGGATGTTTATCAATCTTTCTACATATCCATAGATATAATTTTTGATATTTAGCAATGTTGATCAATTCATCCAGGATATCCCTGAATATCATTTCTTGATATTTAGGGATGTTGATCTTACTTCCCTCATACTCATGAATATCCTTTTTTCATGTTTATCGATGTTGGTAAATATTTCTCTGATATTCCTCAATATAAATTTTTGATATTTATGGATGTTGGTCCATATTTTCCTTATATCCCTGAATATCATGTTTTGATATTTAGGGATGTTTGTCAATGTTTCCCGATATCCCTGGAATAATCTTTGATATTTAGCAATGTTGGTCCATATTTCCCTTATATCCCTGAATATCATGTTTTGATATTTAGCAATGTTGGTAAATACTTCCAAGATATCTCTGAGTATCATTTCTTGATATTTAGCGATGTTGATCAGTATTTGCTCGATATGTAAATATGTTAATCAATATTCCCCTACCCCCATACTCATTAATATCATTTTTTGAAGTTTATCGATGTTAGTCAATATTTCCCCGATATTCCTCAATATAGTTTTTTGATATTTATCGACGTTAGTCAATATTCCTTCAATATACCTGAATATAATTTTCTGATATTTAGCTAAGTTAGTCAATACTTCCTTGATATTCCTGAATATCATTTTTTGATATTTAGAGATGTTTGTCAATATTTCCCCATATCCTTAGATATAATTTTTTTATATTTACCAATGTAGGTTAATATTTTCCCTGGTTAATTCACCGTTTGGCAGTTTGGTCGTGGGAACTAATTTATTCATTTCTTGGAGTAAGACTTGGCTTGGAAGCTTTACGTTTAAAATTTGTTTTTTTCCTAGTATTTTCCTCTTAAACAAAAATCTACAGCAATAAAAAGTTCTACTTCACTTGCCTCCGAAGAATCGAAATTATTACGTGTTGTTGTACAGAAAGAGCAGAATTAATTCACATTCAGCTAATGTGTTAAACTGAGTGTTTCTGCTGTCAGAAAATATTTTTTCGAATATCGAAAGATATCACTAAATATTATTAAATAATATCATTTTTATGACACTCTTTAACACCATTAAGATTAAAAATTCTAAAAAGTAGGTTTCTTAAAGACTGACAAATACATTAAATTTTAATTTTTAGAATAATATATCTCCTAAAAGCAGTGCAAATTCTTTTAAATGCTTTCTTTTAAACCATTTCAAATTTTGATTTTACGTTATGTCGGTCAAAATCGGTAGACATCCAGAATTCGATGTACGATATTCAACGAGATATTGGTCCACATTGGGTGGCATTGACCGACATATTCATGCTACCTGAGACATTAAAGTAAACTTCATTTTGTACAATCACACACCATGGAAGGAAAGTTGTTTAAAGCTGTTCGTAATCGGCTTTAAACAAAAGTCGAGTTTAATTAATTGCAAAATATTGGATATACTGCTCCAAAGCAATCAAAAGTTCATGGAGAATATACGGAATTTCCTCTCTCAGGTAAATTACTGTAGGAAAACAAGGAAGAAAGTTAAAATCAGAACTAAATGGCAGCATCTCTCCTCTCACACCGTCGATTACTTCTATTGCCAGCTTTTACTAGGATAGCCATAGAATTTGATAAGAGGGGCACCCGCACTTCAAAGTCCGAATTTGTTTCGGGGGATTCCGGTGCTATAAATCAGATAGCGAAGACAAAGCGTTCTTGGATGAAAAACGGAAGATAAAGGCACCTCGTTTGATTAGGATCTTCACTGATGACATTGTGGTCAAACTCCGTTGACTGTAAGTAAAAATAATGTTACGTTGGCCTAGTGTTTGAGAAAGAAGAAATTAATACTCATTAATAAATACATGGACAAGCATGTCTTGATTAAATGAATTTATACAATTAAATAAATGTCTAAGGAATACAGCTGCTGATTTTTCTCAAAAGGTCTAATCCACAAGCTGCTAAACCCAGCAGCGTTCACCTACTACTCTCCTCTGGTCACAAACTTCTTCTCTAAAAGAATCACACTGCCTCGCGGAGACCAAACTAAAACCAAAGCATCGCGGAGAAAAAAAAAAACAGGGGTCCATTCCATAACGGCGGGAGGTAAAAATTCCCCAAACCAACGGACGCTTCTATTGGTTGGGAGAAGTCAAAAGTATCTTTCTAGTTCAAACCGGTTCTGTTCTGGTATGTATTTGACGATGACTCAAGGGAAAAGGTAAAAAAAAGCTGAACCGAATGTAACTTACTGCTACACTAAGGGCGAATCTTTATTTTTAAATTGTAGTGATATAAGACCTCCTGGCAAATTTAGAACTCATTAGATTTACTCAGTTTTCCTATTTTTGATATTTTCGAATACACAGAAATCAATTTAATGTTGATAGGAAATTTTATGAGCAATAAGGTGAAGGCAACTTACAGTTACCGGCTTTATAGCATGTTAAAATTCACGGATAACTTGACAGATGGCATCGACTTCCGGCAAAAGGTTACGTCTGTTTTGTCAAAAATTTGGGATTTTATCGGCTCTTTTTGGATCACTTAATACATGTTGTAAATATCCAAGCTTAGAGATATGATTGGCAATTTTAAAGCAGCCTCTGTAAATGACCTGTCAAACAAGTAAACTTTGAGTTTCTAATATTTTGGGGCACATTAAATGCTTTGTGAGTACAACAAGCTGTTTCTCTATTTGAGAATAGTTTTGACTCAGTCAGTAAAGGTGCCATCTTGTAGCCGGAGAGTTGCGAGTTTGAGACCCGATAGTCTCCTTCTGCATGTTCATCAATGACGCCTGAAGCACGTAAAATGGGTTTGTAAACTCAGTGTCTTTCAAGTTCCAACGATATCTCTGGAGGTGCCTGGCCAAACCCGGCGGTTTTTGGTTTGATAATATGATTCCAAGTTACGAGGATTCATTTTGGTCTCAAATCCGTCCATTCACCGTAGTGGTACTAACGAACTTCTCTCGTCCAAGTGGTGCCGAACAAAAGCCGAACGAGTAGAGTGCTGCTATTTGGTACCTGAGGTCGTGAATTTGAATCGCACTGCTGGAATGAACTTTCGTATCCATTCAGAATCGGCTTTAACAAGTTAGTTGTTACAATAGTGAAAAAAATATGTCCCCCTGAGTCAATCATTTTTTCAGCTTGTTTTACTGTAATTGTAATTGTAAAGTATAATTAAGTATAAATCGGAAGTAGTGTTTTTTATTTTATATTTTAACGTTCATAAAAATTTCTTCTAGATCTAAGTTCCGTTGCATGCAATGCAACAAGTTATACTGCCTTGCTTGAATCTGTATGTAGTGCATACGAAGAAATAATCTTGCGGGTGAATTTTCACTAATACTTTTTGTAATACATCTTCGAAGAGGAAAAAAAAGGTTTCTGTAGTTTTCTGATTTAATAGTTTGTTTAATAAACATACAGTACTATAATTCACTCATTTATATATCTCCCTTTAGCATTAAACTTCAATAAAAGCAATCCTATATATCGAGGGTCAAATACACATCCTGGTGTCTCAAGCCATCTCACTTTGAAATACTAACTATTCAATTGCCAGCGAGGGCTGGTACACGCTGTTAAATATAGGGGGAGGGGGCTGGGACACGACACCTGTGTCTCAAGTCCCAAACTCACGGAAAACTTGGGACTCAATGCTGTTAACGTGTTATGCAGTAGGTGCAGGTCTCAATACCCCCCGGGTAGCAAAACAGTTGACAATAGTACTTCGAGCCAACCAATCAACACTACCCAAATGACATTAGAAACAACAACACGATTTGTATTTTTGTTCCGTAAAATTCTACAGACACGCGCCAACAGACGTCCTTCCAGAACATTCTTTCTTATTCAGATTGGGATTTTAGCTGTCGATGCCCATCGAAATTCCAATGGGCCCAATTCTCTCTCCTTCCATAGCTTAACAAGAAAGTAAACACGCACTTACGAATAAAACAAAAGCAAAAAAAGCAAACGCAAAACCTTCGCCTCCTTTTCAACGCGTGCGAATCCATCCCAATTTTAATGCGGCTGGCAAGAGGAGAGCGTCCAATTTATTCCGCACGCGCGCAAACCACAACATTCGAAAGCACTTAGACAAACAATAAATTCAAAAATTCAAATTTTCTTTCCAAAACGCTTCCTCGGGAAGTTTGCCCATACATTTACTCCCATCAAAACACGGGTTGGAAGGAAGAAAAAGAGTTCTCTCTCCACCCCGCTATTATCCCCCCCTCCCTTCGGTAATCGACGCAGACCCACGAGGGGTTTCGTAACAATTACACCCTCCCCCCCTTTGTGGGTGGGTGGGTGAATTAATTACGATGTTTTGGATAGTTGTTGCGAGCTATAATTGCCGCGCTGCGATAGAGTGAGTGCCAGCGGTGAAAAAGGAAGAAAGAAAAAAAAATGTGCCAAATTTTTGGAAGTCCTGAAAAGAATCCGGCAGAATCGGCAGAAAACGGTGCTTTTGTTTACCCGAGCGGATAATTGGTCAAAAATTGGCTTCAGAAAGTTTTCGCTTGAAACGACCGTGCGCCGAATTTTTAATGACGGGAAAATTCCCGCTGTTTGGGGGTAAGTGCAGGATATTCGCGCATCTTTCACGACAGGGTCGGAAACAAAGTAGGAAGATGTGTCCTAATATTTTATACAGATACACCTATACATATATGCGTGACTAGGCATACTTAGTAATCTTTGTTTTTAGTAACCTCGTGAAAATTTTTAAATCTTAAGGAATTTTATTGGAAGTTTTGTAGCCTTGTATATTCTACTGGAATATCATTTTGTTTTAAGTCTTTAACTGCCGCAGGCGTATATATACGTCCTGCGCAGTCAATGCTTTAACTGCCTTAGGCTTATATATAAGCTTTCAGGTAGTATATTTCTTAATAATTCCTGCTTGTCATAGATATACACTCACTCATACGACAGTCAACGCATACGAGGTGTATACAGTTTTGGTTTGGAGTGTTACGGTCTAATTATTGCGAAACGAGGGCTAATGAGATTGGGACCTACAGTTTAAAGACGATTCCGAACATCTACGAACATCCATGCCCCTGTGGGATTCGATCCCACAAACTCCGGTACCGACGATCAGATCCCTAACCAATCGGCCAGCTTTCGGCGTACGAGGTGTATGCATTCGCATTACGAAAGAGTTATGCATCTATTACATAAAGCGTACACATATGTCAGCGCCATTTAAGGGGATATTATGTATTTGTTTTTATTCTGTAAAGTTTAAATTATATTATTTATTCCAATGCCTGTAGTTTTCTGCCCTATTAAGTCAGTCGAAAGGAAAGAGTTGATGTTAGGTAATGAATCCTTGAGAGGCCTGGGGCATTTTTTACACATGGAGAAATCAGATCTTCATTTTGATAGTCTTTGAACATGCTGGTCACTGTAATTCAATGTTTTTATGGGAATACCTAACCACTGTTGTTCTTGTAGTGGGGGTAGTGTTTTCCCCTTCTCTCTGTTGCAATGTTCTATACTATAACATGAGGTTGGGGTTTTCTATTGACTTCAAAGTGGGCAGAGGATTTTACGAGAGACGATTATATGTATATTGTGGAGCAAGAATGGTCTCCCTAGCTGTAAAAATCTGTAAATACTGTAAATAGATATATAACTCTTCATTTTTTAAAGAAGATATTTTCCTGAGATATCCATGCAGTCTTTTAAACGTTATAACGTCCGAGTCACTTCTGCGAATTGCGCATAGATGCCTATCTATGAATTCTACCTATAAAGTTAATCTATATATAAAGTTATTATGAACTGCACAAAATAAAATAAATAGGAAGAGTGTAAACAATTTTGAATATTATAGCACTTTAGGAATCAGCGATCATGTTAACCATATCATACGATGCCATTGGTGAAGAAAAAATTTATTTGGTATTACAGTCTATAAATTATACATTTAGAATACATAAATTAATTTGTCATTGTTGTAATGTACATACAACCTATACACCAGTGTTCGTTACAAGGGGGAAACACAGAATGAATATAATACCTTATATAGATTCAGACATTTATTCTATACAATTATTTACAAAAATATCCTTGGTTATCATAATGATCAATCATTTATATCTTCTATTTACAGAATAATTATCCCACATCACTTTATAAGGAATTATTATTATTAACAGAGGCCTAAGTCAAAGGACTGTAAATATTATTTATAAATTACCTCCATTAAAGTCACAGGGGAGCAGGCAGGGGCTTTCCTCACGGGCATACGGGACGAGTTGGTGATGGTGAGCGGGGCGGTGTTGGTCCGGGCGCACGGGACGAGCTGGTGCTAGTGGATCCCTGTTCCACTTCTCTCGACTGCCCACTTCTTCCAACTCCACGCTCTCACTGCGTTTCCAAAAACCTCACCTCAGGTCCCAACGCCCCCCTTTTTTTTCTTCTTATCCAATCCCTTC
>CM063510.1:147734765-147752265 GCA_032207245.1 Pardosa pseudoannulata
TTTGAGTTAACCAAAAAGCACATATTTTACCCTAGGGTATCTGACCCTTATGGAAATAATATTCCATACTCATTTGCTTTGTTTTCCTACTAACGTTATGCTTGAAAAAAATTCATGTTATTAAAATAATTTACAGTATCTTGAAACAATTTACAGGGTTTCCAATTAACGATAATTAATCATTATTGTATACACTTCGTCTTTTACTCTGGAGTATCTGACCCTTATGGAAATAATATTCCATACTCACTTGCTTTGTTTTCCTACTAACGTTATGCTTGAAAAAAGTTCATGTTATTAAAAAAATTTAAAGTATCTTGAAACAATTTACAGGGTTTCCAATTAACGATAATTAATCGTTATTGTATACACTTCGTCTTTTACTCTGGGGTATCTGACCTTTATGGAAATAATATTTCATATTTACTTGATTTGTTTGTGCTATTAACGTTATGCTTGAAAAAAATTCATGTTATTAATAAAATTTAAAGTCTCTTGAAACAATTTACAGCCTTTCCAATTAACGATAATTAATTGTTATTGTATACACTTTGTATTTTACTACAGGGGTGGTATTCACGAAATTAACCATTGTAACATATATTGCATTTATTATAGTAAATAAATACATACACAATGTAAAAATGTAGTAACACAGAGTAGGGAAAAATTCCTCCAAATGACATCTTTAAATGAGAAAATGTCATCATGAAATCTTGACATAGAGATAATTGTTAAGAATTTATTTTTGATCTACTTATATCACTATGAGAGAGAGAGAAGAGAAAGTGGAGAGTGAGAGAGGGAGAGATAGTGGAGGGAGAAAAGGAAATAAGAGAGGGATAGGAGAAATAGAAGAGAGAGTGGAGAGATGGATAGGAGTGGGATAGGAGAAATAGAAGAGAGTGGAGAGATGGATAGGAGTGGGATAGGAGAAATAGAAGAGAGAGTGGAGATATGGATAGGAGTGGGATAGGAGAAATAGAAGAGAGAGTGGAGAGATGGATAGGAGTGGGATAGGAGAAATAAAAGAGAGAGTGGAGAGATTGATAGGAGTGGGATAGGAGAGAGTGTGGAGAGAGGGATAGAAGCGGGGATAGGAGAAAGGAATAGGAGCAGGGATAGGTGAGTGGGATAGCAGAGAGGGATAGGAGAGGAGGATAGGCGAGATAGATAGGAGTGAGAGATAGGAGAGTGGGGATAGGAGAGAGAGATAGGAGAGAAGGATAGGATAGGGGGATAGGAGGTAGGGATAGAAAAAGAGGCAAAGGAGAGAAGGATAGTAGAGAGAGAGGGAGGAGGGAGGGATATATATAAAGAGAGTGTTGATATAAATCCAAAATTCCCTTTTTTTCTGCTTCTCATTTTATAATGCCTAATTTCTCATTCATAAAATGTCAGAAAAAGGAGTGTTCTCCAAATTCTCTTTATCTATGACTGAAAAGTACCACTGGACTAAATGCTTATTTTCTGTAGCCACATTTTTCAGCAGTCCCAGTAAAATGGTATTGTTTCTTCAATAACTAAATCTCTGCATGTTTGTTTTTGAACTAGCTTAAATGATGGAAGTTCCCTCTTGTATAAAATTGTAGGTTTAGTTCAAGTCTCATAGAAACAAAATCACGTGACTCAGTCACTATGGGTTGACATTGGTCCCAAATGTGTAATTTTCTTACATTCTATGCAGAGCGTTTGCACTGTAAAGGTAAATTGTAGACCTATGCTTCTGATTCTTATTGCGAAGTTTTATGACTCTTTGGACTTCGTTTTTCTGGTGTTGACTGCAATTCGACTAAAAATTCTTTTTGCCCAGCAAGCCCAAGCAAATTAAATAATAGAGGCTAATCTCGTATAAGTGTTTTTTTTTAATTACTCCAAAAAATTGTTAGTATATTCTTACTGTTGTTATGCAGGGCCGTAACTAGGGCGTGGCAAAGGTGAAATTTACCACGGGCACATTAGTCATATGGGCACCGCACCGTGAGGAAAATAGGGTCCAAAAGAAGACGACTCGCCCCAAAAGTATCTTTTTAAATTATAGAATCAGATTTATTTTTAAAATCTAATATGTTGAAAAATTACTATTTTATAAATTTTTTATTTTTTTAAAACGCTCCCAGAGATTAAACTTGTTATAGATGCTTACAATATGTTTACCAAACACTTAATATAAATTAGGATATTCTTTTGAATTTTGAATTTATTAAATTTATTAAAACTAAATTTAAATTTAGAGAATCATCATTTTTTATGAAAACTCAATGTACAAATAGAAAAAATTCCCATCAAATAAACTACTCAGTTTACCAACAAAATAATATCCCTAGAGTGTTCAGAAATATGTTTAATTATTAATAAAATAAATATAGAAGAAAAAATTAAAAATTAATATTTTAGGAACATTTTAAGAATTAACAAAATATTTTTAGTTCATTCTAAATATGATATAGAAAAAAACATTTATGTATTTTCCCACTATATTGTATGTTAGGGGCGCAGATCAGTTTTTTTTTTTTTTTTTTTTTTTTTTTTTTTGACGCGGACTCTAAAGGATCTAGTTACGGCCTTGCCAAAACGAGAGATAAGGTGAATTCTTTCCCAAGAGAGGAAGCTTAGTCAGCGTTATGAACGGTTAGAAAAGAACTTAGATCATTGAAAAGTGAACCATTTTACAGAGACAGCTGGACAATATGGCGAGTGGACAGAAAAGTAGAATTTATTTCAGAGTTAGCTTTGTTAGACTAGTTTGAGACAATTTAAGCAGCGAACAATTCTTTTAAATATGAGATATTGTGACTAGGAAAATAGATATGTAAAATGAGAATGGGAAGAGGGAAACCTTAAAGAGATATTTTAAGTGTAATAATTTTGATATATTGCTTATATAGCATATATATATACCTATTTTAAGACACATGTACATAAATATACAGAAATACATTTACAAACATATGTGTTACGGCCTTGTTGTACTGAAAAGCATTGCTATATATATGCTGTAGCGTACATGAATTCAACCTAATATTTCTCAACCTGTATATCTGAATTGCGTGCATAGTGTAAAACAGCGATTATTTTTTCCAGTCTCGTCAACCCTTACCAGACAAAAGAAAAACTGCGCAGAAATACTCTCCACCCCCCTCTCTTCTGTTTGACGGGCTGTCCCGGACACTATTTTATCTGCCGTCCACTGGCCGTTTCTGCCCGTTTTCATTCTTTCTTATTTTGTTTGCATTCGAAAGGGAAAAAAAGTTGTTCAGAGAAAAGATCGAAATACACCATGAAAAAAGAAAATAATTCGAGAATTTGCGGTGCTTCGTGAGCAAAGCGAAAAGGTCGGTTGGGGAAATTTATACACTAGTGTTGGCTAAGGGAAAAGATTTGACTGAGAGAGGATTTATACTCACTTTCACACTGAGATACACACATATACATTGGACTGAGAATGTTTAATATAGAAACGAATTTGTGTCTGTTTGTCTGTCTGTACTCAATAGCTCAAAAACCATACATCCAATCCGTGAAAATTGAGAAATTATTAGGTACATCCCTAGGAAGGTTTTTGTAAATTTTTAACGTTCGAAATCCATTCCTTTTTTTTCGAGCGTTTTGTCAATATTCCGTCATTATTTTCCCCGGTTAAGCACAAACGATAACTTTTTAATTTATCGCACCATAACTAAGTGAAAGAAGTAATATTTTTAGCAATGTAACGTCATCGTTATCCCATTAATTGTTTTTAAATGCAGTTTTTCGTTATAAAAAGAGATTAAAATTTTTATTTATCACATAATACATAGTGAAAACGATATTTTTTTATCATTATGACTCATTCCTTTAAATATTTCATTTATTCATTTCTTATTATATATATTTAAACATAGTGCGTAGTATCAATTCGATTTGACCTGTAAATTGAGACATAAAGTGATTCACTTTCATTTCTACGTGACTCAAGTTACAGCATTTTTATAAAAGAACTCATTTTAAATTTAATTCTTGGTTAATGTTTACGTTACAATGAAATGCACATCAACAATATTCTAACAACAAAAAGTACAAACTTCAGTGACTCTCGTGGGCAAAAAAAACGTATCATTTTATATAGTTATCTTCATATTCATATGGTTGTCACTATGAATGTGTGTTTCTGTTTCACACAAAACCATGTGGTTTGTCATAAATTTGCTTAGTTTTGGACAACATTTATTAATACCCACAAAATTAGCACTGTGACTGTCAAAATCTCCTTCCTATTCTACCACGTAATATGGTAAGATCAAGATCTATTAACATTGCTAATCAATGTATAGTAGTAATATACAGTAATGTAATTTAGAGTTAAACTTATATATTACCATAAAAAAAGTTTGAGCAAATTTAAATAAGACACAAATTTTATTATAAAAACTGAATATGTTATAATAAACTTATAATAGTATATATAAATATTCCAATGACTCGAACTGTCCTGTGACGAATTTAGATTTAAACACGAAAAAAAATCTTTGTTTAAAAGTAATATAATAGTTCACCTTAATGAAGTAACACACTTGATAGTATTAATAAAAATTGTAATATTTGAGGACTACTAATGACTTTAAGGAGACACATACCCTTTAAGCAACTTTAAACAAAAAAAATTTTTTTACTATTCGTTTTATCATATTATTTTTTAACTATCATATAGCCCGTCATATGACGGGATTAGTAAAATTTTTAATTTTCCAATTGTTAAGTACTCTATAGGCAGGTAAAAAAAATGGCTTGTTTTTTGGCTGGGAATTATGTGGTTCAGCTCAATAATTTATCTTCTTTCTCCTCTGAAGTCTCCCAATTGTGAATGCAGTTTAGAATCACGTTGAATTCATTTAGCCAAACCGTGTGGTTATGTATAAAAAACAAACACACAAACGGACAAACTTCTTAATTTTCAAAGATATATAACTTAAACGCTAGATATTTATTAGTCCGTAACATAGACTCCTAGACTTTTATGAAAAGAATTTGTTATTAATACCGGTGATAACATTTTCAGTGCAACAAAAAATATTCAATGATTAACCCTTAGTTTGACAAGATGTTTTTTTAAATATATTTTAATTTCTGTTATTTTTCCATGTCTGTATAGACATTAAGATCTCTGTAAAATAAACAAAAAAATATATCATTTTAAATTTTTGAGATAATTAATGTCCGCTGTGGCGATCACTGACAATTATGTTATATAGTAGTTATACATGTCTGGTGTAGCGGCCAGACTTAGCCGAATTAAGGGTTAAATTTAAAATTATCACTATGTACCTAATCTATTATTTAAGGCCAAAAATAAACAAATTATTTAGCTTGTACCAAATAATTTTCAGCCAAAAAACAAAACATTTTTTCACCTGCCTCATAGGGTACTTTACAATTCAGGAAAATTAAAAATTTTACTGATCCCGTCATATGACGGGCTATATGCCAGTTATACACAATCAATCTAACTTCTGTTCAGACAAAAAGAAAGCTAACACTAATAATGCGCAGCACCCCTACTTCCTCATCTGCTTGCCTCTAACGATATTTTATCTGCAGTCCCCCTCGATGCCTCTGACCATTTTCGGCTCCTATTTTTCATCGTTTCCATTTCGTTTTGTTTCGTTTTATTTCGGACCGAAAAAAAAGAAAGGGTTGCGTAGGACAAAGAACAGGAAAAAGAGAACTGCTAAGGCTATTGGGGCGTCATTTTGTGTTCTTTTTATATGGGAAGGGGTCAGTTCGAGAAATTTATGGTTTATGTGAAGGGAAAAAGGTGTGACTGGGAAAGATTAGGATTCTATTAACTACTAACGCTATTCGTACCCACAATCTTTGGGTAGAGAGATTACGTAATAAATATTATACTCATTTCAAAATTGATACAATATTTTACATTATACACCAAGAAAAGAAGCGATTTCAAAATTAAAACCAATCATTTTCATAAAATGAATAACACCAGTTATTGATGGGGCGTCATTTTGTGTTCTTTTTTTATGCGGGCAAAGGGGTCAGTTCGAGAAATCTATGGTTTATGTGAAGAGAAAAAGTTGTGACTGGGAAAGATTAGGATTCTATTAACTACTAGCGCTATTCGTGCCCACAATCTTTGGGTACAGAGGTTACGTAATAAAGATTATACTTATTTCAAAATTGATACAATATTTTACATTATACACCAAGAAAAGAAACGATTTCAAAATAAAACCAATCATTTTCATAAAATAAATAACACCAGTTATTAATGGGGCGTCATTTTGTGTTCTTTTTATATGCGGACAAAGGAGTCAGTTCGAGAAAATTAGGGTTTATGTGAATTGAAAAAGTTGTGACTGGGAAAGATTAGGATTCTATTAACTACTAGCGCTATTCGTGCCCACAGCCTTTGCGTACAGAGGTTACGTAATAAAGATTATACTTATTTCAAAATTGATACAATATTTTACATTATACACCAAAAAAAGAAACGATTTCAAAATTAAAACCAATCATTTTCATAAAATGAATAACACCAGTTATTGATGGGGCGTCATTTTGTGTTCTTTTTTTATGCGGGCAAAGGGGTCAGTTCAGAAAATTTATGGTAAAGGAAAAGTTGTGACTGGGAAAGATTAGGATTCTATTAACTACTAGCTCTTTTCGTGCCCACTATGTTTGGGTAGAGAGATTACGTAATAAAGATTATACTTATTTCAAAATTGATACAATATTTTACATTATACACCAAAAAAAGAAACGATTTGAAAATTAAAACCAATCATTTTTTCATAAAATGAATAACACCAGTTATTAATGGGGCGTCATTTCGTGTTCTTTTTATATGCGGACAAAAGGGTCAGTTCGGAAAATTTATGGTTTATGTGAAGGGAAAAAGTTGTGACTGGGAAAGATTAGGATTCTATTAACTACTAGCGTTATTCATGTCCACTATGTTTGGGTAGAGAGATTACGTAATAAAGTTTATACTTATTTCAAAATTGATACAAGATTTTACGTTATATTCAACCAACAAAACAAACGATTTAAAAATTAAAAACCCTCAATTTCATGAAATGAATAACACCAATTATTGAAATTTAATTTTATAAACTAATAAAGTAAGACTACTGTATTATAAACTAATAAAATAAAACTAATAAATTATAAACTAATAAAATAAAACTACTGTATTTGATAATTAATGCTTTCACTCTGCTAATGGAAATATGAATCCAATGGTAAGTGTTAAATACTTCTGACGTTGCAAAAATCGCTCCGTTTCTCCTACCAGCTGAATAGATTGACTTGAAATAAATTTATAAAATGGCAAAGTAAAGTTATAAAGAAATATTTTTTTTTTAAAATAACGGAAAAATTTAAATAACTCTAGTTTGATTTTGTAATATCCATTATTCCACTTCGAGTAAGCCTAAAAATAACTTAGTCGTTGACATACAGGTGTTTCAAAAATGACCGGGTGCTGGCCTTCAGAACCCTATTTCGTGGGTTCGAATCCCACTGTGGCATGGATGTTCGTATTCATTCGGAGTCGGCTTTAAGCAGCAGGTCCCGGTCTCATTAGCCATCGTGTTGCAAAAAGTAGACCGTAGCTCTCCAAACCAAACCGAACCAATCAAAAATGACCGTATATTTGAAAAATTAATAAAAACTAAACGGAAAATGATAGAAGTACAGTTTATTACAATATGCTTGGGACAATGATAAATTTTCAGGCAGACAAACTTTCAAAATTAGTTACAATTTTGCACAACAGATGGCGCTGCTGTCTGGAAAAATCTAAACTACGATATTATTCTGTGGGGACTCTTAAAGGACCAGGTGTACCGCCACTATCCAAAAACAATTGAATAACTGGAACAGAACATCTATTCTGCATGTGAAACCATCCCGCCTGAGACGTTTACACGGTTTCTGATAATTTCTTTCTGAGAATACACCATATTATTGCTGTGCATGGTGGATATCTGGAAATTATCGTAGTTTAGATTTTTTCCAGACTGCAGCGCCATCTTTTGTGGTACATTGCAACTAATTTTGAAAATTTGTCTACCTGCAAATTTACTATTATCCCAATCATATTGCAAAAAAATGTGCATTTCTATCACTGTCCGTTTAGTTTTTATTGATTTTTCAAATATTTCGGTCATTTTTGAAACACTCTGTATATGTATATATTTATAAATACATACATACATACGTTGGTGTTTTTGAGTGCTCATATGTGATAAATATATATATATATACATTCCATGTTCTTTTTGTATAATTATAAAGTTTTAAACTTTTCTACTATCTTATCGTATAATCGTAAAAGAAATTGTTAAAGAAGTTTAAAAGACAAATTTAAGTTTACATGATTCTTTTTATATAAAATTTAATGGTGTATTATTTTAATTAAATTTTTATTTGGGTAAAAATTTGAATTTGGAAATTGGTAAATAGTCAATTATTATTGATTGTTGGTTAGTTTTAAAAAAAAGTAACCATATGTGATCTATCTATTTCGTTTTGTTTTTACTTGATCAAGTTAACGCTGATAACCACTCACACACAAACACACACATATAACAAAATTGCATTTATTTAGTTCATAAGATTCTAAAGCATCGTGTAATACATACATACCTGTACAGAGGTATAGAGAGAGGTTTGGACTATTAAGCATTTTTTACGTAGGTAAACAAATAATTTGAATAAAAAATGTAGCAATAAATCTTTATTAAGTTCTCTTACACACATACATACATTGGTGTGTTTGAGTGACAATATGTGATATATATATATACATTCTGTGTTCATTTTGTATAATTATAAAATTTTAAACTTTTCTACTATCTTATCGCATAATCGTAAATGAAATTGTGAAAGAAGTTTAATAGACAAATTTAAGTTTAAGAGATTCTCTTTATATGAAACTAAATGATGTATTATTTTAATTAATTTTTATTTGGGTAAATTTTGAATTTGAAAATTGGTAAATAGTTAATTATTATTATTTGTTGGTTAGTTTTAAAAAAGTAAGTAACTGTATGTGATTTATTAAGTTCGTTTTGTTTTTCCTTGATCGAGTTAACTTGGTCAAACAGTCATACACAAACACACACATATAACGAAATTTCATACATTAAGTTCATACGATTCTAAAGCATCGTGTAATACATACATACCTGTACAGAAGTATAGAGAGAGGTTTAGACTATTAAATATTTTTTACATAGATAAACAAATAATTTGAATGAAAAATGTAGCAGTAATTTATCATAAGTTCTCTTATTCTTAAAATAATCAAATTAACTTTTAAAAAATGCTCTTTAAATTCATAAAACAAGAGCACAATAAAGTTGTCACTTGTTCAACGTAAGAATTTTTTTTTTCTAAATGGCCATTCATTTCTTTGAGTATAATTTAAAGATTATTCTCAGATTCCCCCGATACACAATAATATCAACCATTTCAAACACTCAAGGTAAAATCTTTGTACTAGAATACATTAAAAATTAGAAGTTAACAGAAAGAACTCTCTTCTCACAATCAGCCAGTTTTAAAGGCAAAGTAGGTAAGACGAAAATTCTATTTCGTGTTTAACCTTCTTGTTTCATATTATTTTTAACATATTCAATACTTCAATATATGAAATATAACCCTTGTTTGACATTTATGTTTGTTCATTCATATTTAAACTACTTTGGTACGTGGCCTATATAAGGCGTTGATTTTCTGTCTTGCCGATTATTCTGCATTTTTAGGGATGTAGTTTGTTTGCACTGATTCATTTGTTTGTATACGCAAACTAGCTTTCTATTTTTAGTTTATTTCTCATTGTCTTCGAACTATATAATAGCACAAAAGGCTAATTTCTGTTGGTCTTTTATGCTTCGCGTTATTTTTTCATTTTCATGAACTAGGTTTGAGTCCATTGATGCTCTTTCATTAGTTTATTTTTCCTTACTCTATGAGGACTTTTAGTATTAAAACTATTTAAGAATTCAGTTTGGAAGTCGATATTTTCTGCTGAGAATTTTCTTTCTGAAAGACATTTAGCAACGCCTTTAAACTATATCAGCACATCTCTTTTTGTAACCACTTGCCAAATAAATATATTGTCCAAAAATAAATATATTTTTATTCTTTAAAAATTGCAAATATTGGAGGTCTTATGCTAAAATATTTCATGGAATAATATGTAAATGTAAATACTTCTTCATTCACTGCAGTGACGTAGCGCTTTCTCTAAACATTGATTCCACAAACCACGTGTACGTACTTGAAACGTATGTTGCCAATTTCACTTCCTAAAATTTTAATAAAAATATTGTGAAGGTAAAGTTCCAATCGAAGCAAGTCTCCCCCATTTTCAAACATGTTTTTTTTTTAATCAAATTTTTATGTCTAAAACTTTTTATGGCAACAATTCAATCTCTATACTCCATAAACGTGAAAAAAAATTGAAGTTGTTTTACGTCAACCCCAATTGCCATAAAAGTGACGTCATAAAATACTGTTTGTCATCGGAAACTGGTGTTTATCATCCAGATAGTCGACGGGTTATTGTCGCTCTGGGGCTTGCTATTTTTTCAAAAATTCTTCGATTTCGGAATCCGCTTTATCGGCCCATTGATACCCGATACATAGAATGTTTTTTTTTTCTGTATGTGTGTGTGATGGGAGGGAGCGAACTTGTTCGGTTGGGCCACGCCCATGAATTTGGCGTGGGAATTCCCAAATGTGGCTATTGATCGCGCCAACCTCCTGCTGTTGAATCCAGAGCCTTTAGAGGCGGTGGGAAAGAAAATGGCGAGATTTTTCTATCTAAAGCCACATTTATCTGTGTATAACTGTGTTAATATAACGTTTATATATTTAGATGGATATATTAACCTTTGATAAACACATTCAACAGTCATATTCGTAAATATTTTTGTATTTAGATTTTGTATATGCAATCTTTCTTCGCTGGAATATCTATATACAGTTTTTTGAGGCATGGATGTGTAAATGCATATACACTAAGAATTATACCTTTAAATAATAAACATATACTTGCGTAACACATACACACACATATGTTAGCCCTAAAACATTTATACTGTCTAACTTGTAATAGTAACTCAAAAATTTTAATTGCCTGGGATTGTTTTGCAACGTCTTAACTCCGTTTGTGCAGTCATAAGCAATTATATCCACTGAAGACCAGTCAGAAATTTCGGGAAATTTAGCTTTATTTCATCTTTGGAGTTATTGGACAATCGTGGAATTCGTCAGATAGCTCCAGGAATAGCATCCAGTGTATGAGCATGTAAACATGTCCTCGGCACCGGAGGCTGATCACGTGGTTCTTTGTTCTTGCGGGATAGTTAGAAAGCCAGTAATTTTCTTTTGGTTTTTGTGGTTCCAGTCTAATTATTCCCTAATTAGACAAGGCGCTGTTTGCTCATAATTTTTTATCAGAACGTCCTCGCTTTCTTGTGAGCTGGAGTTTATTAAATTTTTGTTTGGATCACTTTTTGCCTAGAGGCCTAAATTTATGTTTTGATCTGCTTACCTTCGGAGGTTAAAGGGGAGACCTTACACTTCGATAGGTACTCCGTTAAACCTAATTACCTTGAACTTGACCTTTTTTGGTTGCTGTGCAATGCTGGAGCAGGAAATACTCTGAAGACGACAGTTTGTCCGGGGAAATGCCGTTTGTCAAATCAGATATAGTTCTTTGTTTATCAAGACTGAATACATGTGTCAAATACCCAAGAAGCCAAAAATTGCATGCATTGAGGTCTGTGGACCGGGTTGCCACACTTAAAGACATGATGACACGATCTTCTGTAGCGTGATTTTTGAGAACTTTCTGGATCCATCTTGACTTTTGGTTTGAGGGGAGGGGGGCATTTGAAATATCAAATCAGTCTTGATATACCAAGAACTATACCTGATTTGACATGCTCTCAGCATTTTCCCGGATACACTGCGGTCAACCGCAAACCATTCTATCTTACGATTTCAAATGAGAGAGAAAAATGATGGGTTTCTTGTTAAACATGTAATGAATTTCTTTTAACTGAAGTAAATGGGGTTTTTTTGTTTTGTTTTGTGAATGTAAATTTCATAAAGAAGCCCTCTGGTGGTGGAACTTTGACCTAAATTTTTTTAATTGCTTAAACGAATTCTTATGTGTTTATTATGCCCTACACAACCTTTTATAATATTCTGAACAATACTTTAGTACTGTATTGGACTGTATACAACTTTAAAGTAGGAAAGTTTTTTATGATCACTTATATGTGTATATATATATATTGTATATGTGTATATATATATAATATATATATGTGTGTATGTATTACAGACATGATGACTGACTGCACTATATACTGGTTTGTTACTTTGAAGTGATAATTACTTCACCGGTTCCTTAAAAAATCTGTCCAAATCTACTTTTTTGGTATTTTTTATATTCCTTTTTTTAAGCAAATAATTTCAAACATTTTTAATATATCTTAACTAAAACAGCATGAGGAACACTGTCCTAAACAATTGTTCATCTAGCGACATAGTTTAATAAAAACTATAAATCCAACACAGAGTAGTATTCCCAAAATATTTTTCGAAATAGATGCGTCTAAAATTCTGACAAATATCCCAAGTATGGAAGGTAAATTGTCTCTGGCGACTACAATGCTTTTTCTAGTATTCGCAATTAAAATATCGGACAACCCTTTAATACGGAAACAATTCGGAAAAAACGAATGACGAAGCAAAGTATTATCTTGTAAAAAATATTTTCCCCTTCATTAACACTGGATGTGACCTTCTTCACGCCCTTAATGCCCAATCTCCCTCAAACATCTAATTAAGGCAGTGTTGTTGGCTGGGAAAAGAAATAAAAGCCAATAAGAGCAAAAATGAAAGCACCAGATAATTTCGGCCGGTGTTTGATCACACCTCTCACCATTTTATAGGGACGCGGATAAGAGAGGGTGCTGGAGCCGCCATTCGATAAGAAATCGATTCTTTAGAAAAGTTTATGACGGCATCTCCAATATCTTTGTTTAGTTCCACCTACCCCGAAACCAACCAAAAGTTTAGCCCATTCTTTCCAAGTCTTCTCTTTCAACCACCCTGGGGGCCGAGACGATAAGGCACGCAATCCGATTGGGTGGGAAGGGGGGTGCCCGAAAATAATCTCCGGCCCCGAGGCCATCCCTTTCCGAAAGTGTTCGATTATTATTCCGGGGTGTTCCCACCAAACGGTGGTCTTTGAATTCCTCCGGCCAGACGTGACTTTTTTACGGTGACGTCACAACTTCGCCAAAAAGGGAAGATTCTCGGATATCTTTCTCCCCCCACTCGGTCTTTGATCACGAATTTCGGAACAGAAGAGATAGGGAGTCGGGGGAGGGAATTCGAGTGCGAACAATTATTTCCCTCAACCCTTTCTCCACTTGTCGGTGCGATCGCTCGAACTCCCAAGAAAAGGGGTGTGCCAGAACGAAAGACGGCCGAAAGATGTTAAGTCATCAGGAATGGAAAAAAGGAGGGGGAAATCGGACAATAAGGAGGATTTTTCTCGAACGAGGGAGGATTCCTTGTTCTCTTGCGATTGTTAAAATATCGTGCCGTCAGGGTTAGAAGGGGTGCTCGGCTATCAGATGGTAGCGTTCCTCCAAAATTCAGCAAATGCGACAGAATTCCTTGCCACCCACTCTGGGATAAAGAACACGTGTCTGAATACCAAATAATTACGAGGGGGTAGAGTTACCCTATCTACCCACAAGAAATTCTAAAGGAAGTAATCGAGCACGAGCAGACATGGCCGGATACCTATCTCATTTTTGAGTGATCATGTTACATGAGCTCACACTTATAAATATAATTCATTATATTTTTAACGATCGTGTTCACACACACACATCACATTTCATCCATCTTGTTCTTTTAAAGTTTTTGAGTGAAAGGTTTGAGACACATGTGCAGCCAAATTTCTTCCATTTCTGGAAATACCATATCATTACAGAGCGCAGTCAAAGGCAAATTTCATATATTTATCCCATCCCGTGACAGCGCTCGCACTCAGTCAGTTTGACACTAAGCACATCTTGTACGTGATTTACATGTAAATGTAAAAAATCTTATCTCTACCACCGTCAAGGAAAACAGATTGACAAACGTTGTTCTAAACATTAACTATCTATACGCATAATTCACAGAAACGAATCCGATGCATGCAAGATAATTATTCTCGAAACTTTTTAATAAAATTTCTAAAACACTTACAAATATGGAAGTTACGTTTTGTGAGTTCATTTCGGAATTGACATTGCGTTGTGTCGAGTTATGTGAAAACATAAATCGTCAACACAGTCATCAATTACAACATCGTCAATACAAACAAGTAATCGTCTAACACAGAGATTGAATGAGCGAGTGACTGTATGAACGATTTACAAATCACTGCTATTCATCCGTATCTCTTAATCTGTTATTTCTTTCCTTGCTTTTCACGAATATTATGGTTTGTCTACTTAAATTCTATAGATTGTGACGTTGCTGTCTCCCAATTTATATATACATATATATATATATATATATTATACATATATATATATATATATATATATTAAGCATGATAACTGGTGGTCCCCATTAGCTTCACAAAGTATTTTTGCTAAAACCCAGGCCAAGGCGACATTCTGTCTGGAAAATTGACACGAAACGACAAAGGGTTTTCAGTTCGACAAGCCTTGAGATGTCCGATGGTTATTAGAAGGTCAGACACGACACGGAAACGACAGACTGTTAGATGCCAACGAAAGGACCAATCGGAAGCTAGCAGGACGGTGACGCGGGAAGTAAAAGCCTATAGGAATAGACGAAAAGTGACGTCAAGCGGAGCGAGAAGACGAGGAAAGAGAGCGGAGACAACGGAAGGTTATGTTTTTTTGGAGATCCAGTCTCCAGTTTTTGTGGGACTCAAGGTGTCCAATTTGTACCCCTGTGCAACCGCATACCTGAAGGGCACCTGACTGCAGATTTCTTTTTATGTTCACCTCGAACCTGGGACTTTTGTGTTCGCACCCAGCACATCCGGAGAGCCTGTGATTTCCATTCGGGAGCTTTGTATATAGTTTTACATTAAGAGCAGAATTAAAGTTGTTATTGTTGTAAGCTGTATGTCGTGTCACTACAACTTTGACACCCATAAGCTACCCGAGGATCCAGTGACGTTACAACATCCATCTCTGAATGTAATAACTAAGAGGTATACGAAAATTCAAAGAGGAAATTTAACCGGCTTTTGCCTATTGTCTCGAGTTGTACTACCAGAAGGAATATACGGGAAAGGTAGATTCCCTTTAACTCTTCGATGGACAGCAAGCTCACTTGAAAGGGAGACTAGGAAACTCACTGCTTCACAGCACTACGACAATACAGCTTCCAAGATCGGTTCTGCAGGAAATCCAACCGGTGACCGAGAGGAACGATTATCCCTATGAATAAAAGATCAACATTAATTAGCTGCACGACTGTAGGGTCGAGTATGTTCCATATACCAGATGGCTAAAAACACAATCAATTCACGGGCCTTTCTCTTCAGGAGTCATTCGTTTTCCCTCTTTTAGAAAACTTCTCGAGCCGTGATTACGATGTTCCTGTACCATCCGAGGTACAAAGGGTCTTCCGGACCGGGAGCTGTACCCTTCGTAGGTGGTCGCTCTGCAAACGCGTGTTAGTCTTGCTGCCGGATCCAAAACATGTTGAGAGCGCGTGTTCGACACACACCCGTCAAATAATCACGCGAATTCCACCCTTCAATTTTTCAATTCAAAAATTACCTCCCGCGGTACATGGAAGGAAATTATTTTAAACCACGTATCTCTCGATCTTTCCCAACCACTCCCTCCTCTCCCCCGTAATTATAAATTTCTCGAATCAAAAGATTTTTACACTTAACATCCCCGTTCTTAAATGCCCCCCATCCTCTTTCCACTCCTTACGAAGCGGGGCGGAAAATCGTCGGTTATTGGGAACCACCGGGGTCTCGAACACCTGTTCTTTTTCGCCTGCCCCCCAACCGAAACGAGCTTCCGTAGCAAGAACGCGGGAAATAAATTTCCCCCACCCCCGCCACCACTCCCGGCAATTATTCCGAGGGAAAAGTTTACGAATTCCGCAGCAATTATTGTTCTCTTTCGAATTACACACATTACGAAAAATGCACCGCGTAATAACTCCGAGCATTTTCTCCTTCGGAGTTGGAAGCATTTTCCCTTGTGCTGTTCTGTCTGCTGAGTTTTTTTCCCCTTTCTCCAACTCTAGTGTTCGATAGAATGTAGGGGGGGGGCGAATAAGGGGTTCTCCGTTGTTCTAGAAGGCATCTCGAAAATTCTGGCGATGTTACAGGAATTTACGTTACGTTTTTCATTTGAAAAACACCGCGACTGGTTAACGAGGGTTAATATGTGGGGTAACTATTTTCACTTTTAAGCGGAGAGAACGTTTCCGGAGTAGAAAAATCCCCATTTTTCCCTTAGGTAATAGAGTTAAAATGAATGCAATCTTGTATAAAATGAACAATTATCTTTCTGTCACCTGTAGATCTCAAATAAAGACAACCCATTTGGTGCAGTAACTGTTTTTTCAGGTGTCTAGACGGTAGAGGGATTTCAAAATAAATGCACTAGGAAGCATAGCGATAAATTGATAGCGTACGATAGCCTTAAATATGTATCAGCGTAAAGGCTTCAACACACGTCAACCTATACACATTGAAAAGCAAAGGCTTTAGTGTACTATTCCTTTTAATCGATGAAGAATGAGTGAATTTCTCATGTGAGACCAGAAAAACACATGTCAATCTTCGTCTTCTTCAATGGCCAGACAACCCAGGATGGGCTCTTACTTTCCTCAGAATCGAATCTCAAGCTCTTCTGTCCCTGGACATGGACATCCAGTTAGTAATTTTTAAAAGTTTTAAGTCTGATTCCAAACAGTCGACCCACCTAAGTGTAGGTCTTCCTCTTTTTTGGATGCCAAATTGTCTGGCCGAGATCTTTTTTGTTACACGATCTTCATGTCAACCTGAATCCAACTAAATTGATTGAAATTTTTTTCGGTATCACGCGAGAAATCCATTAATCCCGAAAAGGAATTATAGACTGAAAGCGTTTCTTTTTCAAAGTGTATGGGTTCATATGGGATCAAACCAGGGAAGACGGGGTAAAGAGTTAAAACTCGAATGATTTCATCCTGATTGACTGGAAAATCCTTTTACAGGAGTCATCAGCTGTTGGATCAACACCTGCTGTTTTATTAGAAACTAGTTAATGTCATCACAGCGCAGAAACTATGAATCATATCTGTTCTAAAGAATGATCTGAACTTGGTCTCTCGATCGAACTCATGTTCATTGTCATTGGTAGAAACCATCTCTTAATTGAACTGTACATTTCTGAAGATGTTATGTGAAGGCTGAACAATGACCGAA
>CM063510.1:147757265-147769765 GCA_032207245.1 Pardosa pseudoannulata
TGCAGTTTATTGTATTTTCTACTCTGATTGGTTCAAAAGCGAGGGTTTTTTCGCATGTTTTGTATCAGAAGACGAATTGTTATCTTTCAGTGTATAGCTTTCTGGTTATATTTTACTAACCGTCTGATAATTTTATTGATGTAAGAGTTGAATAATATATTTTTACTTTTATATAATGGATAATTCAGAGCGTATGGAGCTATTTTCTTTTGTTTCGAACTGTGACTCGGAATCAGAAACTGAATTATCTGTAAATGATAGTAGCGAAAGTTTACTAGATGACCTGGATAGTAGTGACTCTGATAGTAGTACAGATGGAATCAGTCAAGCAAGACAATTTTTTAAAATTAATTGTGATAATCCTTCGGATCCGCCTCCTAGATTTGCTTTCACTGGAATTCCAAAAATTAACTTGGATATCGATGAGACTAAAGGTAAACTTCAGTTCTATGATGCTTTCATAGAAAGAAAAAAAGTTGTAATAAAATATTAAAAATGTTAATTTTAATAACATATCTTTACTTAAAAATGTAAAATAAACAAAAAATGGAATAAAAAAATTTGACATTTTTTGACCGAATTCTGGAAAAAAAATGAAACTGTCAAAAGGTTTTAAGCAAGATATTAAAATAAACTCAAGCATTTTACTACATACAGTGTTCCCTCGCCACTTCGCGCTTCATGTTTTGTGGCTTCAGTGCTTCGAGGGTTTTTTCCAAAATATTCATCAAAAAATAAAAATGAAAAAATACAACCATGTGGGCAGCCACATTGCGTAAAGCAGCGTTATTTCATGTTGATGAGCCAGAGAAAAGGTTTGGTTTAGTTTCATTTGGAGAGCTACGGTGTACTCATAAATGCGCTTGATTGGCCGGTGGGACATCGACCAATGAGAGAGAAAAAACAAAGACAACAACCCTCCCCACCTTTTCTCCCTTTCAAGGTAACAGTCACCCCCCTTACTGTCAGTCCCCAGCGGAATATTTTCAGAGTTGCCGGTTTAAAAGTTGTCAGGCTACTTTTATGTTATTTATCCCTGCAAGGTAAAGGATTGTTCCGTTACGCAAAATTAAAATCTTCTCTTTTGTATTATTGCTTTGCAATATTTTTTTTCCTCAAAAGTGTGTTATACGAGTGGAAGGAGAAGAGGTCGACAGGTCCGTTTTCGAACAGGAATTCGCTGTCGAAACCCCGTCGACGCGTTCGTTCAGTGGGTTAAAGCCGATTCCGATCGGCTACGAATATCCATGTCACTAATTTGAGGAAGAAAATGAAGAGGAAGACGAAAAACAAACTGAAAAGAGTGCCCTTACACTTGGAGAATCTGTAACAATTGTGCAACATGGCAAGAATTTGCACAAGACATTGACGAAAGTATGGTTCGAGCTGTCGAATTCAGCAATCAAGTTGACGAAATTATGTCCTTGTACAGAGGAAAAGGAAGTTTTAAAGGAAAAGGAAAAACAAAGACAATAACTACCCATTAACATGTTTCTCTCCAAGGTAATGTCCCCGGCTCTACTGTCAGTCCCCAGCAGAAGATTTTCAGAGTGAGTCTAAAGATTCTAAGAGTCAAGTGAGAACCTCTCCTTTGCCATCAACACAAGACTTTGTCTCTCTCAGAAAGCAATGTTTATTACTGTATAAGGTTTTGTAATTAACCTTATTTATTAGCATTGACACGTTTAAGTAAATACGCATATTATTGTAAATTTTGTCTTAAATGTGCAAAGCATAAATACTGTTTACATATTTAAAACATTCGTGTACCCGCATACACGACAATTCCTAGGAGCAAATCCTATTTCACGGTTTTTCAGCCTTCGTAGAAGATTCTGGTCCCCATTAACCACGAAAAACGAGGCATCACTGTATATTACGTCATATTTCATTACGACCGACTTACCAAAACATAACATTCTGAGCAGCACCAAACAATCAGAGAAACAGAGCCTTGAGCTAGCAGTGAAAGTTCATTTATACAACGGCTCACATTTAACTAAAATAAATTTGCAAATGATGAAATGCGGTTACGACCGAAATGAAAATATGTATCGATATTTTTTATCGATAAACCTTTCCAACACTGTGTCGCGGGAACACGAAGCATTCCACCAACGCCACTGGGCTTCTACAAAACACAAACTCATAAACTTATTTCCCTTTTCCACTGCGCCAAGCGCAATAGAATAGAATTTCCAACCAGTAACAAACGAAACTAAATTGCTAATGATAGAATGTATTGTTAATTAGTTTGAATTTCCGATAAATCACCGCGGTTCAACCAAGCTGTTAATTTTTTCCACAAAATTAATGACAAACAAAAATTAGGTGCATTTAATCTATAATAAAACAGTTGCACAAGGAGAGCAGAATACCAAAATCTATCTTCGGTGCAGCAGCCCCTAGGGGGCCAGGACCTACGGTGCCAGTCTCCGTTTCCGAGACCAAGGACTCTGTGGTGCGAAGCATATGTCCCGGTTTGGTGGTCAGCCTTACGCGGAACTCCCAGTGTTTAATTATCAAGCATGATTGATCCTCAATTTGTCTATCCACTGAAGGGGTGAAAGCCCGAGTCAATCTTGCCCAGTCCGGGGATCGAACCTCGGACCTGTATCGCTTGGACTTCAAAATAATATAAATACAAATACTATAATATAAATATGAATAACAAAATGATATAAATCAAAATATAAGCAAGGATTCTTTGGACACTGCGAGATCAGGAATGTCAATTCGCCTAGCTTAGATATTTATAGCCAAGTTGGCTGGGGTACCCTATTCTCATGTCAAACTACTAATAATTTTAGTCGGTTTAAGTTTTAACTCCCGGTTACATAGTATGAATTATCTTATACAAACTATTTTTTGAATGAAATTCGTTAATTTGACAAATCAAATGTAACGATCTTTAATAAAAACACGTTCCCTTGTTTCCAGTGACTGTAAGTGACAAAATGATATAAATCAAAATATAGACAAGGATTCTTTGGACACTGCGAGATCAGGAATGTTAATTCTCCTAGCTTAGATATTTATAGTCAAGTTGGCGGGGGTACCCTATTCTCATGTGAAACTACTAATAATTTTAGTCGGTTTAAGTTTTAACTCCCGGTTACATAGTGTTAATTATCTTATACAAACTATTTTCTGAATTAAGTTCGTTAATTTCACAAATCAAATGTGACGATCTTTAATAAAAACATGTTCCCCTGTTACCAGTGACTGTAAGTGACAAAATGGTATAAATCAAAATATAGACAAGGATTCTTTGGACACGGCAAGATCAGGAATGCCAATTCCCCTAGCTTAGATATTTATCGCCAAGTTGGCGTTGGCACCCTGTTCTGATGTGAAACTACCAATAATTTTAGTCGGTTTAAGTTTTAACTCCCGGTTACATAGTGTTAATTATCTTATACAAACTATTTTCTGAATTAAGTTCGTTAATTTCACAAATCAAATGTGACGATCTTTAATAAAAACACGTTCCCTTGTTTCCAGTGACTGTAAGTGACAAAATGATATAAATCAAAATATAGACAAGGATTCTTTGGACACTGCGAGATCAGGAATGTTAATTCCCCTATGTTAGATATTTATAGCCAAGTTGGCGGGGGTACCCTGTTCTGATATCAAACTACTAATAAATTTTGATTATTTAAGTTTTAACTCCCGTTTACATAGTATTTATTATCTTATACAAACTATTTTCTGAATTAAGTTTGTTAATTTGACAAATCAAATGTAATGATCTTTAATAAAAACACGTTCCCCTGTTGCCAGTGATTGTAAGTGACAAAATGATATAAATCAAAATATAGACAAGGATTCTTTGGACAATGCAAGATCAAGAATGTCAATTCCCCTAGCTTAGATATTTATAGCCATGTTGGCGAAGGTACCCTATTCTCATATCAAACTACTAATAAATTTAGTAGGTTTAAGTTTTAACTCCCGGTTACATAGTATTAATTATCTTATACAAACTATTTTCTGAATTAAGTTCATTAATTTGACAAATCTAATGTGATGATCTTTAATAAAAACACGTTCCCCTGTTGCCAGTGACTGCAAGTAACATAACCGACAAAACCATGGAGTTTCTGGATAAACAAATTAGCATTTCATTTATTTATATGTTTTAAATTTATGCTGTTTTAATTTTATCAAGGTAACCTTGGCTTCAAATACTACAGAACTTTTAATCTGGTTTACGATAGGTTGAAAAAAAAACCGTGCACTAAACAGCAAATGGGCTGTTTTTCAAAATGTTCCTCAATAGTAAGGAAAGTGAACTGGGAGGAATTCGAAATGACGTCTTAATACAATTTCTTCATTTTTAATTTTTATTTCTCTCGATATACGAATGTGCGCTGCTGTTTTCAATTTTCTAATTTAAATGTTTTGTGTATTTAGTCTCGATTTCCATATTTAATAACGTTCTTTTCCTTTTGTAGTCCCGACGAAAATGAAGTAGATTGTGATACTCCTGATTTTAGAATTATTTTATTCGTGTTTATTTTCCATTTGTGCAATTACGTTTCATTTGATATGGAAATCTGATGCCATTTTTGGATTCGAATACGTTTTATGCATGTATAAAATGTATCTTTGACAATCATAGGGATCACCAAATGCGAAAGTAGTGTTATTTTTTGTAATATTCAGTTCTTAAAATGGAAAATAGCATTTTTGATATTTTATTACTTTACGGTGTTTTTGCCGCCTTACTTTTAAGAACTTAAAAGACTTTTAACTAGCGTTTTTGCTTCTTCTAGTAATTTGACACTCATCTATGAAAGGCTAATTGTAGAAACTTTTATTCGAATACAGTTAAGCATTTTGAAACCATTAAGGATTTAATGAAAAAATATTTATGAATTTGATGTCAGTCTTGAGGAATTTTCTCCAAAGTGTATTTGTTGTTAATATTTTTTTAATACTTTAAAAAACGTTGATTTACATTATCACTTTTTCCCTTCACCTTATTAATCCTTTTATATATCCCGTATATAATAATAGCCTAAGTTATCTGTCCGTCTGTCTTCTAATTTATAAAGCAATTGTACCTAGTATGGATAGCTCATCCGTATTGGATTTTCTATGAGTTAGGGTTAGCAAAATTTAAAGAGAGATCGAAAACTTTCGATATCCACCTCTTCCCTCATTTTCGAGCGTTTAATGCCATTATTTAAAGCTCTATTGTCCCCAGTTAAGATCAGGAGATTAAATTTATCACTTTATCACATAATAAATAGGTAAAAATAACATTTTTTCTTGCATTATGACGTCATTCCTTTAACCATATCACCTCGAATTTATGAACCGGTTGGACCTGGAATGGATAGAGGCATCCATGTTGGATTCTTGATGAGTTAGAGTTAGCAAAATTCAACGTGAGTAAAGCTTATCTTCTGCTAAACTATAGATTCCATTCTAAAATAAATTGGTAAATAGGCGTCATATCACAGCGAAAAATACTGTCGTACCTAAAACGTTCGAAATCCTCCTTCCCTTTAAAGCGTTTAATGTCAATTTTCTCAGATTCAGAGCAGGAGATTAAATTTGTCAATTTATCACATAATAAATAGGTAAAAATAACATTTTTTTCTAGCACTATAACGTTATTAATTTAACCCTCTCATTTAATCATTTCTTATTTTAAATGATTGAAATATCGTCTGCATTATTTTCGTATGTTTTATCGCTGAACTTAGATATTAAGTAAATAATTTTCTTTTATATTTGTTTTAAATAATAGATTAGGTTCATATGGGATAATTTTAAATTTAATCATCGATTAATTTTTGTTGCAATGAAAATTTTATCACCGGCATTAACAACAAATTCTTTTCATAAAAGTCTAGGAGTCTATTTCATGGACTAATAAATATCTAGCGTTTAAGTTATGTATCTTTGAAAATTAAGAAGTTTGTTCGTTTGTGTTTTATATATAGACATACGGTTTGAGATCGATTCACTAAATTTTGGACATCAGTCATATATACCGCCAAATAGTTTATGTCAATATTAAAAGCTCTGCTGTCCATACAATCACGTCACATGACAAGAAAAATTAAAGTTAGCAATTAACATGCGGTCATTAAATATAAACAAATTATTGAGCGTGTACCTAATCTCCCGTCATATGACGGGCTATGTGCTAGTACTTATATAATTTACAAAATACTGTAAAAAATTTCACAAAAAATATTTAACAAATCAAGAGCGAGACGATGACCAAATGGTAGGGTGCTGCTCTTCTGTAGGAGAATATTGATTTGAATCTCGCTGATGAATTAGATGTTCCAACCGTTCAGAACCGTCTTTTAGCAGTAAGTTCCGATGTCTTAGCCCTAGTGTTGCCAAACGTAGACCGTAGCACCAAAAAACTAATAAAAAACTAAACCGAATTCAAACCAACCTAAAATTTCATGGCATAGATCTAGATTGCTGTTTTGAAACGATACGAAAATGTTACCCAGCAACTTTTTTCCTCATTTTTTAGAAGTTATGTTTACATTCGAACATTTAATTCAAGTAAAAACGTTCCAGAAAGTTGATATCTCAACCTATTGTGTTATCGGAAAAACTTACACTTGAATTTTTGTGTTTTCCTGCATTTTAGAGTTATTATTCGCAAACTGACAAATTTTTGAGTTATTGAGCTTCACAATCACAAACGGATGCTCTTTTTGAGTAGTGTTCAGACACCTTTTCCAGTTATCTTTTTTCTGCACTTCCGCGTTCCCACTTGAACATTTAATGGAAATGTCAACCTTCCAGCAAGTTCATATGTCAACCTATTGTGTTATCAGAAAAACTTACACTTGAAATTTTGTGTTTTCATACATTTTAGAATTATTGTTCACAAACTGACATATTTTTGAGTCATTATGCTTCACAATCACAAACTGATGCACATATTTTTGAGTTGTGTTCATACGCATATTCCATTTATCAATTTTCTCCCCTCCCGCTTTCCTACTTGAACATTTAATGCAAGTATCAACCTTTCAGAAAGTTGATATCTCAATCTATTGTGATATCAGAAAAACTTACACTTGAATTTTTGTGTTTCCGTACATTTTAGAATTATTGTTCACAAACCGACATATTTTTGAGTTACCCTTCTCATTCACAAACTGATGCATATATTTTTGAGTTGTTTTCGTCCACATTTTCGAGTTATCATTTTTCTGCACTTCCACGTTCCCACTTGAACATTTAATGCAAGTATCAACCTTCCAGCAAGTTTATTTCAATCTATTGTGTTATCAGAAAAACTTACATTTGAATTTTTGTGTTTTCCTACATTGTGCAGTTATTGTTCACAAACTGACATATTTTTGAATTATGGTGCTCACACAGTCAGAAACTGATGCACATATTTTTGAGTTGTGTTCACACACATATTCGAGTTACCGTTTATTTGCACTCTCGCGTACTAACTCATACATTTTGAAGTATTATAGTAACATTTTCATATAAATTGCTATCGGATGCTGACCGAAGGATCAGAGCGCTTCTTTTCCGAACCGGGATATGCTCGTTCGAATCCCACTATCAAATTGAATGTTCGAAGTTTGTTGGACTCCTCTTTCAGCAGTAGGTCCCTATATTATTAGCCTTCTTGTTTCAATATCGTAGACCGTATAACTGTATAGTAGACTATATATAGACCAATATAGTAGACCAAACCAAACCATATAAGAGGACATATACCTTTTGATTATTCTGGTCACACACATATTGACTATCGTTCTTTGAGCCAAGTGGTGCTTGACAAGCGTATCCCTACACCTTCATTGGAGTAACCTCTGGTTCATGTGCTTTGCCCCTTTATGTGGTATTAGTAACAAAATAAAAAAAAACAAATATTCTACCACATATTTTTAAATTTTTGTTTTCACTTATACACAAACTGACACGAAATTTTTGATTCGTTGTGCTTACACACAAGTTGACACAAAAATTGAGGTACTGTGTTCCCGTCCATACATTACTTGATTCATACATACAGACAAAAACATGTGTCATTAAAAAAATTTGTATCGGTTGAATAAAAGTCTAAAGTGCCTCTCTGACTTAATAAACATTTAGGACGATTAAGGCACTTTCTTTAAAACTTCGCTTTAGAGTAAAGCAAATTTAAAATGGAAGGGAGTTTGAAGGAGTGTTAAGAGAGAGCGAGCTTCAATGAAGTTTTAACAAACTCATGCACAAAGCGTAATGGATCGCAAAATATCTAGTTCTTGTAATGTGGGCACATTTAGCTTCTTTCGCGGTTGTTAAAAGCAACAGATCGGCCGTTAACGGTCAAGCACAACCAAACTCTCATCCACCTAATAGAGTGTTCTCACTTATAAAGCCGTCAATAGCCGAATATTAACTTCCCTCCACGCGCAACTGATTTCGCACTCCTCCCCCTTTACAAATGATGAATGGCAACAATCTCAGTTACACCAATTTTAACAAATGATCTCGCCTGTTACGCGTTTCTTTGCGGCAGCTTGGCCCACGATTACGCCGAAAAGCGTCTTATATATAAAAATGATTCATTTTTCAATTAGAAGTGGAGCGGGGGGTGCTCTAATCTCTGACTGCCACAACACCGGCAGAAGTGGGTGTTTAGGCATTCATCATAACCCATCATCAGGTCGACAAATAATTCCGGAATTCGGAAAATGGGCTTCCATTTGTCATCGACCACCCTCCCCCCCACCAAAGAGGAGGTTAAATGCGGCGAAATGATGGTGTATTATCACGGGCCGAAGTTTCTTTCGCGAGCCGCGATTTTTCACTCGTCGCGTTGGCAACAGCAGTCGTTTCTGTTCTGTTTTGGCCACCCTCCAAATGGCTTTTAAAATGTTCGCGCTTTAGAGCCACGGCACTTTTCCACTGCGACCGTGCTCACGAGCCGGAAAATAGTCACGGTTATGCTCTGTTCGCTTGTTTTAATTCCGAAACCGTTTCGAAGGGAAGGTGTAAGGGGTGGGGTGGAGTTCGAATTATGTTTTGCCTTTTCTCGCTTTCCCATTTTATTTGGATGGGGTGTTTTTCTCCCGGCATTAAAAACGCGCGGTTACCGGGAATGAGAGAAACGTGGTTTAATATCCGCGGACAAATAGCGTCATTTTGGACGAATGCCGACGGAAATCGAGTCGTAATTCGTCTTAATAAAGTGGAAAACGTTTGGCTGTAAAGTACGCCGATTCCCGCTAATGCCTGTTTTGGAAGGGGGGTGGGCCGAGCGATTAACAAAAACTCCGAATTCCTTTTATGAAAAATAAAGGTAAATACAGACCGTTACCACCCCCTCACTTCATTTAGCGTTAGAGTAAACATTAAAGGTGTTGAGTCGAACAAACATTTTGAATACATTTTGCACTCAATTGGCGGCCAGACATTTCTGGCCGTTAGCGGCTGAACGGGTGGGGAGTGAGTGCATCGAACGAAATGGTTCACGGTGGATTGCGTTTAATAAAAGTCGTTTGCCACCAAACCTGTTGGAAAGGTAGAAAACTTTTGGACTTTAAAGATTTCATTTAGAAGAAAAATAGAAAATTCGCGCTCATTACGAAATCGTCGTTTACTGGAATGACCCTCCCTTCCAGAATTTTATTAAATGTATAACGAAAAAAATCATTAAAATTTCTGAATTTCAACGATGGTGATGCTATAAAAGAAATCGAAGCATTTTCCAAAAATATAGATTACCTATAGGATCGCATATATATAACCGCTATAGGCTGATATAAAATGAAATCATTTGGATTTTGTTTTTACTTTTTTATGAAATGGTATTTTTATTTAACTCAAGGTACCATTTCAAATATATTAAAGGTTGAAATTTTCCCGTCACAAGGTAATGCGTTTCTTATACTTTAAGTTTTCTGCTGAGAGTACTTCATTTAATTTTTTTAGACCTAAAGTCAAAAAACTTCCTTGGATAAATTCTTAGAGGTACGTATCTATAATCTCAATCTATTCGCTATGTTTGGCTACAGTTCTGCAAAGACTGTAAAATTGGCGATAAAATCAATGCACATGTTTTGATCAATAAGCTAAATCCGAAATAAGCGCAGGTATATTATTTTGAGGTAATAAACGCGTGTTGTTTGGTTTGAGAACCACGAATACTAATAAGACTAGAGCTTACTACTTAACTCCTTCCCAGTTTTTCCCGAGCTGAACTCGGGCAAGCGAAATGTACCATCTTGGCTCATCCCGAGTGCACCTCGGGCACTGTGAAATTTTACATTGTGCAATCAGTCTTTCCCTAATTATCTCACATGTGCTTTTTATGGTTTCGAATGCTTTCGTTTACTTTTCTGACCTTTAGATTATTTACTGCTCAAAGAGAGACAGCAGGGAGAAACGAGGTTTGACTGTCCAGATTGCGATGTTGGACTCTGCAGTACCGTATTTTTGATTGTATGATATATGATCAAATTTTGAATAATAATTTCATGATCATTTACATAAATCCAAAGAATATAAATAAAATTTAATTCAAGATAAAAGCTAGGTATTCTAAGCTTTATATTTATACTTAGTGTGAATTTACTCCAAAGTCTGATGATTTCTGTCGTACAGAAAGCCAACTATACATGTAAATTACTCATTTATATAAATTGATTTTTTTTACATTAATTTTTTACATTAAATTTTGTATGCGAATGATGCTATTATGTTTAAAAAATTATGTATGTATAAAATAAGCATAAAATATTGACATTTTTTGACCCATAATCCCGAAATAAAATGAACCTGGAAGGGGTTAAAGCCGATTCCCAATGGCTACGAATAGGAGTGACCAAACCATTTGGTCATTGTTCGGCATACGGCTTGTCGGTTGCTTTGGAGTGCTACGGTTTACTAGTTTGCTACAATAGTGCTAATGGACCAAGACCATCTGCTTAAAGCTGATTTCGAACGGCTACGATCATTCATTCAAGCAGTGAGATACTTACCAAAGTTCTCCGGAACCGAAGACTAGTACCCTACCCATTCGTTCGGCTCGTTGAGCTTTGGAGTGATCGGGTTCTTACAACCAGATGACATCCATATAGCTGTTATGCTTCTTTATAACTCTTTTCAAATAACACACACATAGACTTAAAGAAATAAATCTCTCTATATATGGCTAACCCCATATTTCATCTTCTTTTACCAGAATGCGTTTCTTGCTCTTACATATCGGAGTCAACATGTTTCAACCTCGCCGTTGGAATGGATGGATATTCGTAGACGTTTGGAATGATCTTCAAGCAGTTGGTCCTGCCGAACGATGGCCGATTGGTTAAGATGCTGGCCTTCGGTACCGGAGTTCGTGGGTTCGAATCCCACTGTGGCATAGATGTTCGTAGCCATTTGGAATCGGCTTTAATCTGTAGGTCCCGGTGTCATTAGAAATCCTGTTGCAAAAAGTAGACCGTAGCACTCCAAACCAAACCAAACCTTAAGCAGTAGGTCCCAGTCTTATTAGACCTCGTTTAGTAAAAAAATAGACCATGGTTCTCCAAAACAAACCAAAAATCATTCTTGCAAATGATTGTCGAATTCGTAGGGCGTTGCTCTTCGGTACCGGAGTTCGCAGGTTTGAATTTTGCTGCTGGTATCGATGTTCGAAACCGTTCAGAACTGGCTTTAAGCAGAATGTCCCAGCGTTATGAGCCGTTGTGCTCCAAAACCCAAACCAAATCCACGACTTCAAGCGTCGCTGACCTACGTATAGTTATACAAGCTGATGTGGAGATAAATTTCCTTATTCTTGATCGTTGAAATTCGAATGATCCTGTTTAATTCTTAGATGTCTTTTACGGCATGGAACATTTTCGTTCTTTCTAATTGACATGTCGTAGCAGTCTCACATCTTTACTACACCCATCCTTGGGCTGTCTTCCCCATGATATGCAAGCTGAACACCAAAACCTCACAAGGCTGTAAGAAATGCATCGTATGTGGACTGGGCGGTACATGTGAGTTAGTTCATTGCAGAACATGGCTGAAAGTCATAGGGTTAAAGATATTTTAATAGTTACAGGTACATAGTCAATCATAATTCTTATAGTGTCGTATAAGAGTGAGCGTGTTTTCTAACTCACAGACAGTCGTGTACTCATGCACATAACCAAATTTTATTTACTTTAAGCAACGCAGTTATAAGTGATCGATGTACTCAATGACGCAGGAAAAGATACAGCTACGAGATTGAAACAAATATCATCCATTGTGTATTTAAGTGATAATAATTATACACGAGAAAACAGATACACATACACACAAACACGTACTCACTTAGATTATATCTATTTACGTTATAGCGTAATTGCGTGATTGTGTACAGTCATGGGACAAATATAAGGAGACAAGTAAACGTTACCCGTGTTGTTCGTGTATTTAAGTGATAATGTTCATACATAAGACAGTCACACACACTCAATCAGACATGTACACAAGCAGATTACATCCATTTACGCTATCGCGTTATT
>CM063510.1:147777265-147779765 GCA_032207245.1 Pardosa pseudoannulata
TATATGTATATATATATGTATATATATGTAATATGTATATATATATATGTATATATATATATGTATATATATATGTATATATATATATGTATATATATATATATGATATGTATATATATATATATAGTATATATATATATATATATATGTATATATATATATATGACATTTATATATATGTATATATATGTATATATATTATATATATATATATATATGTATAACATGCTCAGAGACGGATAAAAAAATAAGAAAGACATTCATTTCAGGCAATAAAGTTTTATTCGAATATCAAAGCCGCATCAGGCATTTTGTTTTCAACAAACCCAACAGCAGGTTACCAGCATCAAGATTTACACGTTCTCTCGAGGAACTTGGCACGTTTTGCTTTTAGTACATTGTATGCGGGTCACGTACTAGTACGTTTTCTGACGACTGACACTTGAACGCGGGACACGTACTAGTACGTTTTCTGAGAATTGACACTTGATCGCGGGACACGTACTAATACGTTTTCTGACGATTGATTCTTGAGAGCGGGACACGTATTAGTACATTTTATGATCATTGATACTTGAACGCGGGTCACGTACAGTACATTTTCTGACGATTGATTCTTGAGCGCGGGTCACATACTAGTACGGTTTAGTGTAACAACATGGTTTGTCTGTGGGTACAAAAATAATGGTACATATAGGAAAACGAAGCTGAATGTTCTTGTCTACTACATACATTGTAGAAAAATTTAAACAAATACAAACTAGTTTTTACATCAGTCGAAGCGGAACCACAGAACGGGAAAAAAATAAAAGTATATACTATTATTTCTATTGATTTTTCATATTTACGGTACAATTATAAATTTATTCACTAAAAAATATTTTTTGTTTACAAAAATCTTATGGTTGTTATTTATATATTTCTATTTATACATTTATTTATACATTTCAATATAAAATATTAAAAGTTGGTTAAAAATAAAATACTTTTCGATCTATTCAGATTTAACTGAGTAAATAAATTAACGCGCAAAACGCCTGTTCCCTTTACAATTCCGCTGCGAAATGTACCCGCACACAGTGTGTTAAGTAGTGTAGTTTTACCCCCATATTCTTCCACTTCACAAAGAATTCACTTCATTTTTATTAATAAATGCTTTAATTTCTTACTTTAAAATTCCAAACCTTACATGCATACACAAGTATGTGAACATCCTGAATAAACACTTAGATTTTTAAATATAGATGCACCTAGTACGTAGGTGTATATCCCTGTTTTTATGGGCTACCACAGTTTGAGATTTATGTTTATTAATAAATAATAAAATAGAAAAAATGGTGTGTATCTCATAATCTTAAAAAAAAAATCAAACATTTTATACAATTTTTTGCAAATGAAAATAAAGAGAAATGTAACATTTGAAACACAAAAACACTATTGCAGTAAGGATCTTGGTCTATATATCGCTACTTGGCGAAACCTGAAAATCGCCAAATTTGGAGAGAATAAACGCAGAGTTTAAGTGCATCTGCAATACAATTAATTTGTTTGCAGATCAAAAATTAAATTACTACAATAATTAGAGTACTTAGAAATAAATTAAGCATGTTGAAGTCAGAACACGCGTCACAACGTCTATTTTGAATTGATCACAGCATGTTTAGGAAATGAAAAAAGGTCTTTAAAAATTGAAAAGGCAAAAGATTAAATTGTAAATCTGACACAGGAACTGATAAACGTGAAAAAACCAAGACTTGGTATTCAAGTTGAAATAAGAAGTAAAAATGGAACTTTTATACGAATGTAAAATGAAATGAGTGGAAAAAAGCTGGCAGAGTAAAATTTCGACGCGTCAATCGCGATTCACTTTGTGAGAAATAAAAAAAAAACTATAATAAATGTAAAATCGGAATGCAGCAGATTCATTCTATCGCAGTGATTCTGCGGTTGTGTTCCTTAAACAGCGATCCTACTGTCCTGTAAAAACATTCGTGTCTAAGTCATTGCATACAATGTCATAATGATAGCAATGATCTGCGCTTTTCCTGGAAGAATTAACATCTGGCTGAAGAAAAGGAAATGAAAGGTTACATGTAGGATCTGTTAATCCAGGCTTTATTTTGAGATATGCAGAAGAAATGCTATCTAAATGAAGAACTTCTTGATTTTAAAGTGGATTACTCAGAAAGTAAAGATTACAAAAATAGAAAGTGGAGAGAATTTTGAAGAAATTTAAGGGCAATACTATTTTATAGCGTACACACCGCGTATTTGCAGCTACATGTGTTTCGACATGCTTTTGAGAGTACAGGTGTGCATATATATATATATATATATATATATATATATATATATATATATATATATATATATATATATATATATATATATATATATATATGTAATAAATCAAAATTATTTCACTTTAATATTTCCTTAAAAACCTCATCTCTCCCATTCTGATTCCTTAAAATCTTATTCCCAGCCTCTAAATATCTTA
>CM063510.1:147787265-147794765 GCA_032207245.1 Pardosa pseudoannulata
ACTACATGACTGGCATAATCTGTATTGAGCAGATTCCGCTATTTACTAAGGGACGGTCTCACCAAAGTAGTTTAATGGCTAACCACGATTAAGCCATGGAGCCAAACAACGGTGGAATGAAATTCTACTATTAAACAAAGAGTAATTACGGTTAGCCATTAAACGACTTTGGGGAGACCGTCCTATAATCTAACCGAGCTGCCGTTATATTCAGTTAACCGCTTTTCATTTATGGCTGGTCTCACCGAAGTCGTATAATGGCAAAGCGCGATTAACCCATAGTTCCAATCACTGGTAGGACGCAATTCCCCGTTTAAACAGAGATTAATCACGGTTAGCGGTTAAACGACTATAGTGAGAGCCGAAAAATTATGGCCATTTTAGTGTTTCTAAACTGTAAGGCGGTTAGATCAGTTACCTGGTCTAATTGGCGATTTATCGCTTTATGTGATCATTACATCGGCTAATGTTATCAGTTTTCGAACCTCATTTTAATTGGCAAAGGAATATTGACATTGTATTCAGAAGGAACGCAATCTTTTCTTTCCCTACGTTCTTGTTTTAATCTCCGAGAATTCTTTCTCTTCCTCCTAGGGAAAAGTAGAAAAAAAGGATGGGGTATTACACGTTCCTGGAATTTTTCAGAAATACGCACACCCTGCTGGTGGTCAATAGTTATCAGATAAGCAGAAGGTAGCTCATTCTTATAAGAACTGAGAAGGAGTGTATTCACATTTTATGCCTTGCTCGCTTACATGCAACTTGTCGATACGGAAGCCAGAAAGCGAAACGATTTAACATTAAAACTAAATATCGAAATTTTAAATCGTTACGACAGGTTACCAAATAGAAGTCAGCGCAATGCTTTAGAGCAGTAAAACATTTCTCAGCTTCTGAATTGAATTGAAAGTGTTGAAACGTAGAGTACAACACCGCTCCGATGATTTTAAAAAACATTATGATTACGATGATTTATCATTGAACGTTTAAGAATTGTAGACAGTCAACAATTTATCAATTATTTTTAAAATTTAAGAAATTCTTTTGTCTTAAAGGATATTATACAGTACATAAATATAAGGTGAGTATTTTCATTTTATTTTGAAATGTCGTACGTGTGAATTAAAGGGGGGGGGTGAATTTATCTAATTTTGTGTATCGGTTATTATTATCAAAATCATGGTGACCCAAACTGATCACATTAAGAGGAGCCATCTATATCAGTTCTTCCTTGAGTAATAAAACTTTAAAAAAAATTAATAATTTTATGAACACACTATTCAAAATATTTCAAGCTATAAAACTTGCATTTTTATTGTATGACCACTACCTATTTGACTACTCCTCTCACTAGGGATTGGCATTTCAAGTTCCTCAGACCAGACCTGGAGGGTTCCTGGGCTGATCAGCTAAATTGGGACAAAAACCTCTCATACAAACTATGTAAACTGTTTGTTTGGCTAATGGAAAATTCGGAGAATCTGCAGGCCCAATAACAAGGCTGATTCAGAATATGTAACTTTCACTGTAAAGAGCTATTGTATGTATTTTCATGCTATTCTCTTGTAGATATTAGTATTGTTATTATTTTTATTTTATTTTTTATTTTATTATTACATTTTTTTTGTATTTCTAAGTGTTATTTTGTTTGTTCTGTATTTGTATGTGTAGGTTTGTAATATTTTTACTGTATTTATACTGCATTGTACATTATGAGCTGCTGTGGATTGTAAAACCGGGGACAATCAAAACAACTTAAACCTTTGTTTTAAGGTAAATGGTACTCTTTGGTGCAGACGATTAAGTATGGTGGTTATGTATGGATTACTTATAATCTTTTCTATACATCTATAAATTTCTATGAGGTGTATCCCACGATTGTTGAATTTAAAAAAAGGAGTGATTAGTCAGTGTGGTGAGGGAGAATGTAGTAACTTAAGTAAAAGTTGGTAATTGTTAGTTACAGCTGTCTTTAACCCCTTCCTTTTTTGCCCGTACGCCGTACGTGTACAGATTTCGAGCCTTTACTGATTTGCCAGTATATCGTACGGTCAATCTGATTTCTATTTCACTTGCACTGTTCCGGCCGTATTTTTTCCAATTTTAGTACCAAATTATTCGCACAGATGTCCAGTAAATGATAGTTTGCAGTTTATTGCATTTTCTACTCTGACTGGTTCAAAAGCGCGAGTTTTTTCGCATTTTTTGTATCAGAAGACGAATTGTTATCTCTCCGTGTATAGTTTTTTGGTTATATTTTACTAACCGCCTGATAATTTTATTGGTGTAAGAGTTGAATAATATATTTTTACTTTTAAATAATGGATAATTCAGAGCGTATGGAGCTAATTTCTTGTGATTCGAACTGTGACTCGGAATCAGAAACTAAATTATCTGTAAATGATAGTAGCGAAAGTTTACTAGATGACCTGGATAGTAATGACTCTGATAGTAGTACAGATGGAATCAGTCAAGCAAGACAATTTTTTTAAATTAATTGTGATAATCCTTCGGATCCGCCTCCTAGATTTGCTTTCACTGGAATTCCAAAAATTAACTTGGATGTCGATGAGACTAAAGGTAAACTTCAGTTCTATGATGCTTTCATAGAAAGAAAAAAGTTGTAATAAATGCTTAAAAATATTAGAAATGTTAATTTTAATAACATATCTTTAATTAAAAATGTAAAATGAAGAAAAAATGCAATAAAAAAGATGTGACAGTTTTTGAGTGAATCCTGGAAAAAAATGAAACTGTCAAAGGATTAGGGCATCAAACAGAGAATAAAACGTTGTTAACTTTAAGTTGCTGTTTTTTCTTTAAAAAAAAACGGTAATAATAGTGCAGATTTAATTTACGAAGAGTGACGGTAGAGAGAACGTTACAAGATATTTAATTGAATTTTTTTTCCAATTCAGGTAGCAATATTACAAATATATTTACGGATGTTATGCAATTTCTTATTTAGCACCACCCGGGGAGTACGTCTAGATTAAGGATTAATACGGAAGTGAGAATCATCACCCCCTCTGGGTCCTCATTTGGCAACAGGGACCGAGACGAACACCCTCAGGTTCCGACTGCTTTCAGCAGAAGGAGTGGTTGAACTTATAAATACATTACGACCATGAACTTATTTTAAGTGCCATTAATTAAAACGATGGATCTTTGGTGGGCTCGAACTCACAATCATCCAATTATGACACCGACCTCTTTCTCGACTGAATTAGCCGAACGATGGCCGAATGGTTAGGGTGCTGGCCTTCGGAACCGGAGTTCGTGGGTTCGAATCCCACTATGGCATGAATGTTCGTAGCCGTTCGTAATCGGCTTTAAGCAGTAGGTCCCGGTCTCATTAGCCCTCGTGTTGCAAAATGTAGACCGTAGCTCTCCAGACCAGACCAAACCAAACCTATTCTCGACTGAATTATCTCGGTCTGATTCTAAAATATAATTGGTTATACAACAATATACAATCCAATATGGATGCCTTATATTCCAGGTACAACAGCTTCTTAAAATCCAGGACAGATGGACAGATAGCTTAGGCTATTATTATATAGGGAATGTACCTAAATGAATAAATTCTGTTGAATTGTCTAGACAGATGCCTTATATTCAACACTCCGATGAACGCTTATTTTTCTTAACCCCTTCCGGTAAAATGACGAGTCTAGCTCGTCATTAGTTTTTCATTCCATACCGCACAATGACGAGCTACACTCGTCATGCGATTAAAGTTACTGTTAAATATGCTAATTTAGTTTAAAATTTCTAGTGTACTGAATTTGGCAACACCTTTATCACTTGTGAAAATCACAAGTCACTATTGCATATTGTGTACTTGGTACAAGTCATTGCCAAATAAATGAGTCAGAATAAAAGAAAACCTACTAAGAAATGCCGTGTGTGTTACAAGAATTAAATTAAAAGTGAGACTACTTGGCGGTGTAAACAATTAAGAATTCCTTTGCACTTTGTTTTGAAAAGTACCACTAGCTTGAAGACTATTATCTGTATACCTTATTAATGATTTGCTTTGATATTTTCTTAATTTTACTGTTTCTAATATTATTTAACACTATGTAAAAAGTGGATTTTAATTAAGAATATGTAAGAATTGTAAAATGAAACACGTTTTTTAAATAAAAATTAAATGGTTATTCCATGCACAGTTTTTCATTATTAAATCATACCAGAAGGGGTTATGTACATCATTCTAACATCGAAATTCTAAGATAAGACATTAAACACGTCATTTAGAAAAGACAAAAAATGTGACGCGTTTAAGACAAAAAATTGCGTAGGGAGGGTGCCGAGGAACGATAAGGAAAAAATACAACCGAACGCGGTAACGAAGGTGGTTTTAATCCCCATTCGTTCCGCTATAAAAGTTGAAGGAAAAAAACTGTTGCTTGACAATTGACGCGATTGTTTCTTTAAACCTCGAAAAGAATTTTTTTTTCGATAAACAACAGATTTAAAACGTTTGCTTGTTCGAAAGAAAATTACTTTAAATATTTTAGAGAGGGAGTTTTTTTCTGAGTCAGAGACTTAAAATCGTTAACAACAATTTTTTTCTTAAAAGTAAATCTGAAGCTATGTTCTACCTGTTGATAAATATTTGTTCTGTATATATAAATGGGTAATGATTCAGAATTTTGAAAAGATACTGAATTTCAGAAAGATGATTGAAGATAAAGTTTGCTAGATTTGAATTTTTTTAATCCAATTTGTTAATTTGAATTACTTTTGGTCGTTATGAAACACAGAAATTAATTAAAACCATGTTATCAAAATAAACACTTTTAATATTCATATAATGAAAACAAAGTCATTTTAATTTTACCAGATTCGCTACCCGTGTTCACACCATACACGAGTAGATAAGGGAAGATAAGGGTATTGGTCTCACAGACTCCAGTTTATAGACTCCTGACATATTTCATGATTAACACGTTGACGGACTCTTTCGTCTATAGCCGTCAAAACAAAGTCTGCTTACTTTAGTAGTCTAGTTACTTTTGATCATTATTAAACACAGAAATTAATTAAAACCAGGTTATAGACTCCAATAGATGAGGGAAGATAAGGGTATTGGTCTCACAGACTCCAGTTTATAAACTCCTGACATATTTCGTACATAGTCGATTCAGAACGGCTATGAACATCCATGCCATAGAGGGATTCGAACCCACGAACTCCGGTACCGACGATCAGTGCCCTAACCAATCGGCCAGTGTTCGGCAGAAATTAATTAAAAGAAGGTTATAGACTCCAATAGATGAGGGAAGATAAGGGTATTGGTCTCAAAGACTCAAGTTTATAGACTCCTGGCATATTTCATGATTAATACGTTGATCGACACTTGCGTCTATGACCATCAAAGCGAAGTCTACTTACTTTAGTAGTCTAGTTACTTTTGATCATTATTAAACACAGAAATTAATTAAAACTAGGTTATCAAAATAAACAAGTTTAATATTCAGATAATGACGGCTATAGACACTTGCGTCTATAGCCGTCAAAGGAAGTTCACTATGTGGCATGACGGAAATAGCCGTCCAAAACGAAACGGTTGTTTTTAGACACTACGGCTATATCGGCACAAATGTGCATTTACCGGCGTACAAGTAGAAATATAGCGTCATGTTTTGGAAATAATTTTTTAGGTTGAATTTCGTTTTCCACACTAAAAATAAAGTGTAATAATTATAAAATTATGATAGTTTTTTTTGTCATTTATTTTTGTTTTATTATGAATTACATTTAGTTAAACCCAAAATTTATTAACTCCCAAAAATACTTTGTTGCACACAAAAAAAGCCTGTCATTTACGTTTTTAAATTTTTGCCGTTTAACTTCTAAAAAAAATGCGTTTGAAATAGCAGAAGTGTAATCTATCCAACAGTGAAATTTCGTAAGGAGTGTCACATATCCAGCGTTACGCAGTTATATCTTTTAATGTGTCAAACTATGGTGTAAAATCTGTAACGAATTTTAATTAAATTTAATATATTTAAGGCATAAGTCTTAAAAATGCGTTTGAAATTGTAGAAGTGTAATCCATCCAAGACTCGAATATTTCAAGAGAGTGGAACACATCGAACTGTTACGCAGTTATATCTGTTTAATATATTAAAAAATGGTGTGCAATCTGTAACTAATTAAAACTAAATTTATAATATTTGTAGCATAAACCTTAAAAAATGCGTTTGAAATAGCAGAAGTGTAATCTATCCAACAGTGAAATTTCGTAAGGAGTGTCACATATCCAGCGTTACGCAGTTATATCTGTTTAATATGTGAAACTATGGGGTGCACTCTGTAACGAATTTGAACTAAATTTATACTATTTGGAGCATAAGCCTTAAAAATGCGTTTTAAATAGCAGAAGTGTAATCTATCCAACAGTGGAATTTCGCAAGGGAGTATCACGTATCGAGCCATTACGCAGTTAAATTCATTTAATATGTCACACTATGGGGTGCACGCTGTAACGAATTTGAAATAAATTTAATATATTTAAGGCATAGGTCTTAAAAATGCGTATGAAACTGTAGAAATGTACTCCATCCAAGACTCGAATATCGCAATTGAATGGAACACATCGAACCATTACGTAGTTATATCTGTTTAATATGTCAAACTAAGGTGTGCAATCTGTAACTAATTATAACTAAATTTATATTATTTGTAGCATAAACATTAAAAATTGAGTTTGAAATAGTTGGAGTGTAATTTATCCAACAGTCGAATATCGCCAGGGAATGTCACACTTCCAGCAGTTATGCAGTTATATCTCTCCATACGATATTCTATACCAATGATTACAAATAAAGGGAGGCCTGGTTTCCCTCCACGGTAACGATATTAAAGGGATATAGACACTGTATAGAATCGATCGCCGTTTGAATTAGGTCGAGAATATATGCTGACTTACTTAAAATTTAAACGATCCGTTTTCGCACTGTCAGGTGTTAACCTCCATTGCAGTTTCAGCATGAATAAGCAAATTCGCGTTTCCATTGTAGATGTTTACTTGAATTACGGTATCTATTATTCTTTAGTTATTTCGTAACTGCTTAATACTTTCGACTCATACATCCGTACAGTATCGACTTCTGTAAAGATCGAAGGTAAATTTTTATGGGTCTACAGATATTCATACATATATATATATATATATATATATATATATATATATATATATATATATATATATATTATATATATATATATATATATACATACATATATATATATACATATATACATATATATATATATATATATATATATATATATACATATATATATATATATATATATATATTTATATATATATATGTATATATATGTATACATACACTCATGTAAATAAATTAAGGATAATGAAGTTCAGACAATGAAAGAGACAAAAGCAAAACAAATTTGAATTATTTGTAAAGTCTATTTATTAAACAAAAGGTAAAGAGCAAAAAAGATGCTATATGTTTG
>CM063510.1:147799765-147807265 GCA_032207245.1 Pardosa pseudoannulata
TCTTTAATCTGTTTTAAAACTCGGATTAACTTCCTTGCGCGTCTCCGACAAATATTTTAAGATTAATATTTACGTTGCCATTTCGGGCGCTCGTCTTTAGAATCGGAGAAGTTTGCCTAAAAATTCAATTAATCGATTCAGCGGAAGGATGGACCATCGTATCAGTTGTAATGTCGATAAAGTAATTTTTATCTATAACTTTTAAGTAAATATATGTCAAGAAAATATTTTTTATCAATATATCTATTCTTTTCTTAGATAAGATTGTGAATGTATTGTTAACTTCCTGAGTATATATTTAAGTTTTCATTTGAAGTCTATTCTAGTATTTTCTTATTGTATCTGAAAGAAAAGATAGTGATATATGTATATATATATGCATATATATATATATATATATATATATATATATATATATATATATATATACATATGCATGTATGTATATATGTATATATATATGCATGTATGTATATATATATGCATATATATATATATATATATATATATATATATATATATATATATACTGTCTACCAATAAGTATTTGGACACATGTGATAGAAAATAATAACTAACATTATTCAAAATCAATAGTTGGTAGAGCCTCCACGAGAAGCAATTACAGCTTGAAACCTCCGCGGTATACTTTCCACAAGTCTTTGTATTACAGCTAGTGGTATTGTCTTCCACTTAGCTTCGATTAGACATACAAGTTCCTTCACCGATTTTGGACGGGTAGTGCACCCCTTAATTCGGTGATCCAACTCGTCCCAGAGGTTCTCGACAGAGTTCAGGTCTGGGCTCTGGGCAGGCCAGTAAATTCGATGAACTGCATTAGCACCATGCCAAGAATTGGATAACCTCGAAACATGACAAGTGTCACTGTCGTCCTGAAAGTAACAGGAATCCAACTCGAAAAACTGCCACAACGGAGGAAGCACATTGTCATCCAAAATAGTGCAGTCGGCATCAGCGTTGAGCTTACCATTAATGGGGACCAAGTGTTTCAGTCCATACTAGGAGAAAAAGCCCAGACCATAATTCCACCTACGCCGAACTTGACTGTTGGCACAATGCATTTTGGCAGGAGACATTCTCCATGCAGACGCAGGCCCAGACCCTGCCATTCAAACGGTAAAGGGTGAACCTTGACTCGTCACTCCAACGAACCCGTTTCCACTAATCTACGGTCCAATTTCGATGTGCTTTGCACCACATTAACCGAGCAGCGATGTTGGACTTTGTGATCAAAGGCTTATGGGCTGCAGCACGACCATGAAAACCAATCAGATGTGCTTTCTTACTGATGGTATTCATTGAAACAATGCTCTCGGATGCCTGTTGAAACTCCTCGCGGATGAGGGCCATCTGTTGGGTGCGGTTCTTCCGAATTTCTCTGGACAGCACTCGTCGGCTCTATCTCCCAGTTGCGTTGGTCTGCCGACTCCGGGCATATTCCGACAATCACCGCTCACATTCTACTTCTTAATCACATAGGCCACTGTCGATTTTGTGTATTTCAGATTACTAGATATGTTCCTTAAGTTTCGGCCACATTTGTGATACCCGATACTTATACCTTTCTCGAAATCAGAGAGCTCCGAACTGCGCGGCATCTTGCATGCGACTAATGCCGATGCTGTTTCCTACACGATGTATACCAGCGGAGGCCGTGAAGTACCTCAGGACCATAGATATCGTTATTTGCATAAGTGTCGAAATACTTATTGGTAGACAGTGTATATAGATATATATATACATATGGGTGTAAATATATATATATATATATATATATATGTATATATATATATATATATATATATGTATATATATATATATATATATATATGTATATATATATATATATATATATATATATATATGTATATATATATATATATATATATATATATATATATATATATATATATATATATATGTGTGTGTGTGTGTGTGTGTGTGTGTGATAGTGTACTTTGCATGTGCCCAGTCACAAATTATTTATTTCGTAACACATACTTTAAACAATACACAAGTATAAGGGGTTGCGCGTGGAAAACGGTAGCTTTTTACTATATATATTTCTTTACATAGCAACAGAACTCGACAAAAACCGATAGATTTAGTAAATGCAAACTTCGCTTCAAACGTCAACTTGTATGTGTTGGAAAAGTAACTCTCTGATTCCTTCCGGCAAAGGAATGAGTGTAAAAACCTACAGGGTGAGGTCTTTATTTTTTAAGGGGTGTGTCGGAAGAGTTCGTAGATATTTATACATCTATACGCGTTAATAATTATGGGAGGAGGTGTTTCGCTTTAATGATGGTCACTTTAAGTGGTCGTTAGAATGCAATATTGAATCCTCTGCAAAATGTATGACCTCGGCCGACGTCATGTGTCCACCCCGAGAGACCGATGTTGGGTCACGTGATGAGACGTAATGAGACACGAGGCGATCATCTCTTTTGCTCCCCTCTCTCTGCTTTCAGCTTACATAACTTATTCTGTTTCATGTAGATATATATAATTTATATATCTCTCCCTATATATAGTTGTGTATGTGTGTCTAATATCAAAATTATCAACCTTAAAACACATATCTAAAATTATACTTTCTTCCATTTATATCTTAAATATTTAATATTCAAATGTCAGATAAAAGAGTATTCTTTTTAACCGTCTCTTAAAACTAAGGATATAATAAATGCTCGATTTCAGTCCGCTGACCATATTTTTCAGCTGTCCCCTGAAAATGGTATTCAATAACTAAATTTTTTCCAGTGTGGTTTTCGAACTTGAATAAATAATGAATCTTCACTCCTACCTCCCAACAATTGCTGAACAATATTTAGTCACATGGGAACTAAATATCATGATTCGCTCACTCTAGGGTTCATTATTTTTGAAACATCTTTATTGGGGCATTCTAAGAAGAGCTTTTACAGTGTAACGACCAATGCTTTTAGATTGTAAAAAAACATAAAATTCATAAAATTCCGTGAAGTCAGATAAAAGAGCGTTCTCTGACTTGAATTCTTTTTGACCGTCTCTTAAAACTAACGATGTAATAAATGCTCAGTTTAGTCCACTGACCATATTTTTCAATTGTCCTCTTAAAATGGTATTCAATAACTAAATTTTTACCTGTATGGTTTTTGAGCTAGATTAAATATTATTGGTTCACTCTTTCCTTCCAACAATTGCTGAACAATCTTTAGTCTCATGGGAACAAAATATTGTGATTCGCTATCTCTAAGATCCGTTATTGTACAAAGATTTTTATTGGAACATTCTAAGAAGAGTTTTTGCAGTGTAAAGACCTATGCTTTTCGATTGTGAATAAACATAAAATTAGTAAATTTCCGTGAAGTCAGATGTCCCATGTCAGATAAAAGAGCATTCTTTGACTTGAATTCTTTTTGACCGTTTCTCAAAACTAACGATGTAATAAATGCTCAGTTTATTCCACTGACTATATATTTCAACTGTCCCCTTAAAATGATATTCAATAACTAAATTTTTGCCTGTGTGGTTTTCAGGCTAGATTAAATAATGAAAGTTCACTCTTTCCTCCCAACAATTGCTGAACAATCTTTAGTCTCATGGGAACAAAATACCGTGATTCCCTCGCTCTAGGGTCGTTGAAAGATTTTTATTGGGACTTTCTAAAAAGAGGTTTTGCAGTGTAACGACCGATGCTTTTCGATTGTGAATAAACATAAAATTCCACAGCGCTGCACTTGTTTTTCTGATGGTTTCGCGGTTACAGAATAATTATAAGTTCTTTTTGCCTAGCAAGTCCAGGAAAACTAAATAATACGAGTTAATCTACCGCGTATTCCGTGAGAAATATTTTCACTGGTTACAAACACACAATCACACATATATAATGCATTTGTGCAAATGTTAATAACCTTGCAACGATAAATCTGCCCTTTAAAGCGTGGACGTGCCGTAATTACCTGGTTGAGATTTGATGGGGATAATCGTCCTCCCCCCCTATTCGATAGGGAAGGAGGGAGGGGGTTGACTGACGAACCAATTAGTCGGGAACATGGCGTCTGTGTTCTATGAGATCCGGTGATTGCGTGATGTGTGGTAAAGGGTGATCTCTACCTTTACAAGGCTCCTTTAATTATTTTTATAATTTTTGGTGGTGTTCCATTTGCCTAACAATCGCACGATCCTCTTGTTTCTGCTTAATGGAATAAATCGGGACACCACTCGAAAGGGAGTTACGGTTGCGGTTTGTTCAACTGACAACACTGGAAAAGTTTTTTTAGAAAGGCAATAAATGATTGGTTATTCTCATCGTCTTGCTTAATATACAAAATTTGACCTTACTGTTGTTCTTTAGGGAATAATCCATTATCCAATTGGTTCTGCTATGCATATATACACAAACATTATGTTGTCGTTACTCAGGTAGGGGTTAGAGGAAAATCATGTAACCAGATATATCGTCCAGGTGCAGTCGTTGACATAAGTCAAATGCAATAGGACTAGATCATTTTTCAATAAAATGTGTTGACTGGTTTGGGTTTGGTTTATAGCACAACGGTTGTAACGTATCCGGTCCCTGTTTTAGGTGACACAAGGAATAATCAGGTGTATCTTGATTAATGAATTTATTTACACTTCTGCTATATACATCATTTCACAATTACACAAAAAAAAAACAATTTCCGATCACAGGTAAGGGATTAGTACACTTAGGCCTGAGTAGAGACGGGTACCTAAACTAAAATCAGTCTCTGCCGAAATATTGGTGATTCGACGGAAGACACAATTCGGTAGCTCTCGCGAAAGTTCACTGAAGTACTGGTAGAATATCAAAGCACATTTAGAGTTCGGAATGAAAAATGCAAACAGTCCTGAAGAGGATTATATTAGAAAAGGAAACCCAATGCACAGGGTATCGTTTCAATCTCAGCAAGAGATATATGCCAAGACGGGATTTCGCTAAATAAAACTCTCCGATGGAGAGACTGGTCGAGGCGACCTCCGAGTTAGCCGATGCGGGCTACTCTTTAAAGAAAAGATCCCAAGGTGGAATTATAAAAAAAAAAAAAAATTCTCCGGTAGAGAGACTGGTCAAGGCGGCCTCTGAATTAGCTGGTTGCTAGCTAACTAACTTCTCTCGAAAAACAAATTTCTCTCGTCTCTTTCTAGGGGAGGGGCCTCTAAGAGAGGCGCCTCACCCCCAATTTCATTATTGGATCACCTAGAGATGACCTCACCTTCGAACAACTCGATTGGTCAGGGTTAAACAATCATCGGCCGCAAACCCAGGGGTCCCTGGAATTCTTAGCGGCTACATCTGAGTCGCGGCAAATCCTTTGTCGTTCTAATGATCATATTTTTGGCTGTCAGTGAAGGTGCCGGGTTGTCTCGTATATTGTTCCTCTACTATAGGGCAGAACAGTGTAGACATCGTGGTGCTGGGGAAAACAATCATTTTGTGTCCACACAAGCGAAGTCCACCTCTCAAAGCAAAGTTCTTTGATGTCGACACACCGCTAAATCACGCTGTTACACAGTCTACTTTTCCAACAGTCTACTTTACGGCTTCAAGCCGATTCTTGAAGCCGTTTCCGTACGACGACGAACCACCATGTCACAGGGGGATTCGATCCACCAATTCCTGTACCTAAGATCAACATCCTGACCATTCGTCCGTCGTTCTACGATATGTTGGCTGGAAGTCCATCTCTGCTCAGACTTCCTTTATAACGAAGTTCCTTCTGATTTAAAATAGGCTCAGCTTGAACTAACTCCTTTAGATGCATGGAACAATCTAACTTTTTTCTTCGTAGAAGCATCAGATGGAACATTTGTTTGGCTCTTCGTTGGAAAAGGATTTATTTCTTAAAACCGTTTTCTTCCATTGATTCCGAAGGACTGAGGGTCTTTTAGCTTGGTTTTGACTTCCGTCTATTTGTCATTCCTTTAATGATATCTTATTTTAAATTTTCAAATATCGTCTGAATTATTTTCATACGTTTTATCCCTGAACTTAGATATTACGTAAATAATTTTCTTTTATATTTGGCTTAAATAATATATTAGGTACATTAGATAATTTTAAATTTAATCATCGATTATCTTTTATTGTAATGAAAATTTTATCACCGGTATTAGCAACAAATTCTATCTACATCCAGGATGTAGTGGAAATGATAGTTTCATTCCTTTACTTCAATTAATTAATTTGGCAAAAAAATTGGGAAGAACTTAACGATAATTTCGACGTAGCTAAGAAAACTTTGAATTATCTTTCTAAATGAATTCAACTTGATTCTAATCTGCATTCACAATATCGGGAGACTTTAGAGGAGTATGATGATAAACAAATTATTGAGCTTGTACCAGATAATTCTCAGCCAGAAAACAAACCATTTTTTTACCTGCCTCGTACGTTGCTTTACAATTCTTTAAAATTAAAAATTTTACTGATCCGTCATATGACGAGCTACATGCTAGTATAATATATAATATTACATTTCAGAAGTACCCACAAACATATATATATGTTTTCGGTAACTTCGGAATTATACAGACATACTGATTATGTAATATTCTGAATAAAAAAAGACGTTCTACTGAATTATATTTCCAAATTTATATACATACATACATACACACGTATGTGTGCATGTGTGTACGGAATTATACAGACATACTGATTTTGTATTATTCTGAATCATACAGACATACTACTGAATTATAATTCGGAATTATACATATATACACACTCATATGTGTGTATGTATGTATAATATATGAAATCTATATAAAAGTATATCGTTCAATAACCGCTATTCCAATTATGACATCTAATTACAATTATGACTGCGTAGCCAAAAATATATAGCTCTTGAATTTAATTCGATTTAAAATATCGAATATACCATTCGAATAATTAGATAGTTTATATTTTTTTCTGGGTTATACCTAGATTCATTTTCACATGTAAGTATAAAAATAAAACGAAAATACCGAATGACGAGCATTTTGAATTTATATACATAAAAAAAGGAATTTAATGACCTTCCGACATAACATTAAATAAGGGATTGACATGACAGAAACATCGCGATAAGTCTATAGACACAAGAAGAGGGGGTTAATATTTGCATAGAGAAACTGGAAGTTGTAGTTAATGAAAACAAGGAAAGGTGGAGGGGGGAGAAAGAAAAAAAAATCCTGTCAGTTTCGGATACAGTGATTTTTTTTCTCTCGTCAAATGCTCTGTTTTATTTCGAGGTTCTTTAAGTCATGATTTGAAAGTGGACGTTTTCCTTGACGATAAAATAATTTAAAACTCTGGAGACAAAAATCAGTGTCGAAATGTTTATGCCTCTTCATTGTATGAGAGTAAATGAGTGTTTGAAATTTATAATTTACTTTTTTACTCTTTTCAAGTTTTTGAAAGCATATGAACATTTTTTTCTGATGTTTGTTTCACAGTGAGGACTGAAATGATCCGCTATGCAT
>CM063510.1:147819765-147822265 GCA_032207245.1 Pardosa pseudoannulata
TACTATTAGTCTGTTACTTTTATTGTTCACTTTGTATTTTATTTTCCAATTATGATATTAGTTCTAATCATTATCAATAACTCTCTGTCGGGGACTATCTTAATTACAGTGACAATAAAGATTTTCTAGTTATTGCCGTTACTTTACTAATATTAACATTTTTGTATCCTTATCTACTCCTTATTATCAATAACGCAAATATATATATATATATATATAATAACATTTTTATTTTTAATAACGCCCTCTATCTGTGGCTGTCTGAACTGCAATGCCGATAAAGATTTCACAGACATTGACAATACTTTATTAAAATCTGCTTTTTGGTATCCTCATGTGTTCTATTTTTATGAACTTTCAAAATCAAACGAACTTTTTTCTCCCCCGACTATGCGTGTCTTTAAAGTATTTAAAATATCATTATAAATACGTATATAAATTCCAAATAGATGTCATAGCTTCCTCCTCGTGGGATCACGTGATAAAAAAAATAAACCCCTCCCTCTTTCTCCAATAAAACAAATACTCTGAACCGCTCGCCATCTTCCTACTTCATCATTCCCCAGCCCCCGTACTCGTGCAATCATGTTCTTTCTTTACCCTCACTTCCTCCCACCTCAGTCCCTTGCAGTGTATATTTCAGCGATTTCCTCGGTAAACAGGGGAGCCAGCCTTCCGCCACCCCTCTCTCTTCAAAATCCCAGTCCATATTTGTAGAGGACGGTTATTAAATTCCCCTTTTCTTACTCCTTCAATTTGTCTTCTACAATAGTCTTCGAATGTGCTCAACTGAAATAACCTAGCGAATGTTTCTTATAACTAGTAAATGAATAGAATGCATTATGACATTATTAGTATTTGATAAGGCTGATTTCTACAGCTTACAGGACTCGAATCTTAAGAAATATACTATTAGTCTGTTACTTTTATTGTTCACTTTGTATTTTATTTTCCAATTATGATATTGGTTCTAATCATTATTTATAACTCTCTGTCGTGGACTATCTTAATTATAATGACAATAAAGATTTTCTAGTTATTGCCGATACTTTACTAATATTAACATTTTTATATCCTTATCTACTCCTTATTATTATTAACGTCCATATATATATAATAACATCCTTATTTTTAATAACGCCCTGCATCTGTGGCTGTCTGAACTGCAATGCCGATAAAGATTTCACAGACATTGACAATACTTTATTAAAATCTGCTTTTTTGTATCCTCATGTGTTCTATTTTTATGAACTTTCAAAATCAAACGAACTTTTTTCTCCCCCGACTATGCGTGTCTTTAAAGTACTTAAAATATCATTATAAATACGTATATAAATTCCAAATAGATGTCATAACTTCTTCCTCGTGGGATCACGTGATAAAAAAATAAACCCCTCCCTCTTTCTCCAATAAAACAAATACTCTGAACCGCTCGCCATCTTCCTACTTCATCATTCCCCAGCCCCCGTACTCGTGCAATCATGTTCTTTCTTTACCCTCACTTCCTCCCACCTCAGTCCCTTGCAGTGTATATTTCAGCGATTTCCTCGGTAAACAGGGGAGCCAACTTTCCACCACCCCTCTCTCTTCAAAATCCCAGTCCATATTTGTAGAGGACGGTTATTAAATTCCCCTTCCCCCTATCTTCTTGTTTTCCGAAGATATTTTCCCGCCGCCAGGGGGCGTAGCTCGCGTCCTTTCTTCGTTTCGTTGTGTGCTCGTTAGCCGTTTTATTCCGTGTCTTTTAATAAATGTGTGTTTTTTCTTATCTGGTGTATGAAGTAGAAGAGATATAAAATATTGCCGTCCAACTCTAAATTGACCTGGACGTCAACGTCTTAGAAATGTCTGAGCTCGAAGAAACAATTCGGAAATGATGTGTACTTTTTTTTTCTCGAAAAAGGAAAATGGTTTGATGAAGTGTAACATTGTCTGGCAAAGAACCCGAAAAGTCAGAAAAAGAGCATAAAAATTTTAACTTTGTCTATGCGTGTGTGCATAGTATTTCTCCTGGAGTGAACTTGGTATCTACAAAATGAAAAGATTTGGGTGAATGCAATATCGTAATGTCTATGCACGTTTATCCTCTTATATTTTACACACAATCAAAATCTCTCAGATCTGCAGTAATGCAGTCTGCTTAGCTCAATGTGAATGTGGAGAAAAGACCAGTCCAAAAAGAAGCAGACTATATGGGATATATTTAGCAATTATTGCAAGTTATGTCTGTGCGAGTGAAAGATCACTCTAAAAAACAGGACAATACAGGGATGAAAGTCGATTTTGGATATTCTTGTGGGAGTATACCTTCTCCAAAAGTGAATAGTTGAACGATGGCCGATTGGTTAGTGTGCTGGACTTCGCTACCTGAGTTCGTGGGTTCAAATCCCACACTCGCATGGATATACGTAGCTGTTCGGAATCGGCTTTTAGCTGTAGGTCTCGGTCTCATTAGCCCTCGTGTTGTAAAACTAGATCGTAGCACTCCAAACCAAACCAA
>CM063510.1:147827265-147844765 GCA_032207245.1 Pardosa pseudoannulata
AAGTCAAGTATTTTTAAAATATTTTTTTCCTTACTTTTTCAGTTTACCTTCATTTCAATTTATAATTTATTTAAAAACATTTTTTTAATTTTTGGATTAAGTGTGTTAAAACAGAACGTGACTACTTAAGAATTGGGTTACCCTTAGCAAGTTTGGCTAAAATATTGGCGATGTTTACTAAATCACAAAGGTAACCCATCCAAACATTGTTGACTTTATTTAATGCACAGAGCGCCATCGTAATAGAATTATATACTCTTACTTAATTAAAGAAAACGACTTGGAATCTGGACATTAATATTTATGGATAATTAATCCATTAACAGTTTACAAATGAAACAGGTCTAAATTATTAAAAATCAGCCAGAGTGAACCATTAATGGTTTGTTATATCTAATTTTTTTAAGCATTGCGTACTTTTAATATATAAGAAAAGAGTTACTCAAGGAAAGTTGGATGAAAATATCATATAAATTATAATACATATACAGATTGTTTGGTCACGGTGAGATCAGGAGAAAAAGTTTGACCATGCTTAAGCCATTATCGCCAAGTTGACTGGGGAACCCAGTTCTTTAGTAAAGCCAACAGGACAACATCTGTCCGGTATAAGTATAACAAAAGATACAATTGTAGAAGCTGATAATGACAAGCTAATTGATCGAATGAATTCCTTCATCATCATCACTCTTCTGCTTTGAAACTTTTTATCATAATTTAATGATTTTTTCATGTGATTCATTAAAATCTATATCATCGAAGCACAAAGAAATGTAGATGTCGCATTTTGTATCAAGTAAACAAGAGTACAGTACTCGGAGTGATGGCATTGCACTTACGTAGGATCACTGGAGTTCTGACGTCAATCCCGACAAAAAAGAAAGAGGGTTGGAATCATTGCTCATGCAAACGGGTTTGTGACTCTACAAGTTAAATTGCTACAGAGACTGTTTACACAATTTTTAGACGGTTTTGGTTAGCGGTATTAAAAAGACGTTGTTGCAAAATAAATAACCACAATTGTACTATGTTTTAAAAAGTCAAAATTATCGTCTGCGAGTTGAGAGGTTTGTTTTTATTTAAAATGGCGTTTTTAACGAAGCAGTGGTTTGAAGGCTATATTTACGCTCTCTCCGAAGAGAAGTATTCATAATCTGTTATCCGAAAACGATGTGAGAGTCATAGTTTTGTAATACCTAAGGCGTCCATAGGTAGTATCGTGAAAAAGGAAGAATAAAAACGTCAAATCGGAATGGGACAAAAATTAAAAACAAGTATCCTAGGACAAAACGAACATCTTCTACTATTACAAAGGAACGTTGTTTAATATTAAAAGAAAATCCCCCTAGTTAAAGGACTGTTGTAAAATCATTAAAATGCTGAGTGTCCACTGTTAACAAAATGATAAACGTTGTTTTAAATCTTAAGAAATCGAAAAAACGCAGTGTGCATCGTCTTTCTCTAAAGCATAACGCTGAAAGCAGGACAGGCAAGCTGTTCAGAAGGAATGGGATAGAATACCTCTTCTGACACTTCAAAAGGCATTATTGTCATGGAAATTACGGTGTCGTAAGATAGTTCAGAATAAGAGCTATCAAATAGAGCATTTCAAGCACAAGAATTTTATGTAGTTTAGTTTTGTGACTACAATATACATCGTCTAAGAAATGTACGAACAGCCTCTGTATATCCCGATAAAATGATTGTAACTTTACTGTCTCTTGTAGCAGGAACATTAATTATATTTGATTAGAAAAAAGTGGCAAACTAGTTTCTGGTGATAAACTGGCTGCAATGACAGAGTAGCAAATAGGACAAATCCTATTTCGTGAAGTACACGAAGAACTGTTTAAAAACTGAACAACTCTTGAGGTGTGCGTTAAAGATACAAGCACATGTGTGTCATTTTATATCTATAAACGTACGCATGCATTTGTGCTTTGAGTACTTCTGTTATTGATGACCTATCATGCAGAAAGGGAAGAGGGGATCAAAATACAGAACATCTACCTGTGCATGAGACGCTATCAATTTTGTCAATCGCGGAACAGAAGACCTAAAAATCGGGGGCCCCCTCTCGCGTGAGGGTTATCTTTCCAAGAAGACTGGATAGTCCGGCCTGTTTTATCAGCCCTGCCCATCACAGGTGGATTGCCTACCTTCCGTAGCCTTATCGCAGATTTACCTCCGGTTGAAGGAAAAAAAAAGCTCGTACAACACGATAAGCAGAGACTCTCTGTCTCAGCGTTGCCTTGAAATCCTTTTTAAAAACACTCAATGGCTTCAAGAGCCGAGCATAGACACGGAAAGCACTTTGCGTGTTGCCATCTCCCGTTTCACTTTCCGCGAAAAATGCGTTCCCGACGAAGCCCTATTGCGAAGTCGTCGAAGAGTTGAGATGCGGTTCCGCGAGTGTCGTCGTTGCTCACGCGACGACGCTGATAAAAGTCGGTGTTGCATTTGCATAGATAGATACACCCGATCCGCAGAGGGGGTGGCGTTTCTTGGGAACTTGTACTGAAACTGCACGCGGAAATGAATCGAAACGGGGCCGGTCGCACGGAAAAGAAGGTTTGTTCGCGTGTCAGGTCTGCGTTCCAAAAACAAGTCTGGAAACGATTTAAAACTTTTCTCACAAAGATCGACTTTCACTGGAACAAATCTTCCACCACGTCTGTTGTTAGCACTAGAACCACGGGATGAGTTATTTTGATCCAAAATCTATTTTGTGTCCAATTTTATAAAAGGGTTACTTACAAAATTGAACTAATTTATTTTATTTCTCTTAATTTTAACTATAGTGTTAATAATCCAAGCACTTAGTTGCGAGTATCAAAGCTATTATTTAAAACTATCAAATAGACCGTCATATGATGGAATCAGTAAATTTTTTAATTTTCCAGAATTGTAAAGTATCCTATGAGGCAGGTAAAAAAGATGGTTTGTTTTTAGGCTGAGAAATATCTGGTACACTCTTAATAATTTGTTTATCTTCATACTCCTTTAAAGTGTATCCGGATACTGTGAATGCAGTTTAGAATCACGTTGAATTTCTTAAGTCAAACCATGTGGTTATGCATAAAAACAAACACTCAGACGAACAAACTTCGTAATTTTCAAAGATATATAACTTAAACACTAGATATTTATTTTTCCTTGAAATAGACTCCTAGACTTTTATGAAAAGAATTTGTTGTTAGAACCGGTGATAAAATTTTTATTGCAACAAAAAATAATCGATGGTTAAATTTAAAATTATCACATATGTACAAAATAAAATGATACATTTCTAACAATACTATACACAAATACACAAAATGATACACACACACGGATAATGTGCCAAAATGGAAGTGACATTTCTTAAAATAAAAGCGTAATCCTCACAAGTGTTTCTCAAAGGTAGTATGCTAGAGAAAGTAGTTTAGCTTTTTTCTACCTTGGTTTCGACGTTTATTTCGTTTTAAAACGAAAGGAATTTGTTTTGTTTCCTTATTAAACGATCCAATCCCCTATATAATAATATCGAAAGTTATTTGTCTGTCTGTCCTAGAATTTATAAAGTAATTGGACCTAAAATGGATGGAGGCATCCTTATTGGATTCTTAATGAGTTAAGGTTAGCAAAATTCAAATCGAGTAAAGTGTATCGCCTCCCAAATTATCCATCCGATTCTAAAATAAATTGGTATAAATCTGCTTCATATCACAGTGAAATCTACTGTCGCCTTTAAAACGTTCGATATCTACACCTTCCCCCCTTTTTAAGACTTTAATGCTATTATTTCAAGACCTATTTTCCCTAGTTAAGAACAGGCAATTAAATTTATCACATAATAAATAGGTAAAAATGACATTTTTTCTAGCATTATGACGTCATTCCTTTAACCATCTCATCTAGTTATTTCTTATTTTACGTTATTTAAATATCGTCTGCATTATTTTCATACGTTTTAATCACTGAACTTTGATATTACGTCAATAACTTTATTTTATATTTGGATTAAATAATAAATTAGGTATATATGTGATAATTTAACATTTAATCATTGATTATTTTTTGTTGCAAGATAATTCTCAGCCAAAAAACAAACCATTTTTTTACCTGCCTCTTAGAGTACTTTACAATTCTGGAAAATTAAGAATTTTACTGATCCCCTCATATAACGGGCTGTATGCTAATTATTATTATGTTTCAGTATAACTTGATGGGTAAACTATCTTTGTTTAAAACGACATTTCGTGCTAAGCAATTTCGTTTTAACGAGGTTGGACTGCAGTACGTAGAGTAACTGAAACTTTAACTGTCTTTAAGTCGGCATCGATTTCCGATCACGAAAGATCTTCATTTTCCGAAGACGATCGTTTGCTAAAAAAGAGAGAGAGACAGAGAGAGAGAAGGGAAGTGAAATGATTTTATATATGCATGACAATGGCGACAGCTGCGAAGCCTGCCTTTGCACCGATTCCGGAACTTTTGTTCTTTTTGTCTTTCTTTCTTATTGACAGCCTTGCTTCTCTAATGACACCCGGAAGGGGGTTAAAAAGAGAACGATCGATTTTCGAAAAACACCGGAACCGAGTAATCAAGTTTCGAATGCACATGGATGCATCCAGTTCGCGCCGTTGAATGCATTTATCTGTATGTGTGTATTTATCCAAAGAGATACTTCGAGATATCTGTCCGGAAAGCTAATAGATTGATACGCATTTTGTGAATTATGGTGTCCTTTTAGATATGTATAAATATACTTAACCTAACACTTTTTCCGGTAACTTCCTATGATGTCCCCATTGTGGGAGTTGTGTATATGGGGAAAATAAACAAATGTACGTTTCACAGAATATAAAAAGCATGAAATGATGAATAACTATAGGGTAAAAAACAACTAACAACTGATAATATTGACATAAATGTATGAAAAACATCGATGCACATGAATACAGGAAAATACAGGGATTCTTTGATTTTGTTTGATTCGGAGTACTACGGTTTACTGTTTCACTGGCTTCACGAGAGCTAGAGGTACCGTGACCTATTGCTTAACCCCTTGAGGACCAGCACTATCAAATATCATCCTATGTCAAGTAACTGTTCTCCAAATGAGCGCCAGCCGAACGATGGCCGATTGGTTAGGGTGCTGGCCTTCGGTACCTGAATTCGTGGGTTCGAAACAAACAGTGACATGGATGTTCGTAGCCGTTCGGAATCAGCTTTAAGCTGTAGGTTCCGGTCTCATTAACCCTCGTGCTGCAAAAAGTTGTACGCTCCGAAGGGTTCCCTCTGTAATTGCCTCTCGTAGACGCTCTATCAGCAATTGATTTTGAATAAAGTTAGTTTTTCTTTAACATCACAGGTGTCCAAATACTTATTATTAGTAGTGTATATAAACATATCTAATATATATATACAGTGTGTAGTGCCAGAACATTATGTTGGTGAATAATTAAATTCGAATTGCATCGGCTTTGTACGTCTGAAACCCCTTAATTAACAAATTCATTATTTTTTTCCACTTTTGGAGTACACTGAAAATAGAAGAGAACTTTATTTTTTCATTCAATTCCTAATAAAGGTAACCCCCTTAAAATCGAAATTTAAAACATCACTTCTTTTTGCACATATGGGGTTAAAAAGTAATCCCAATATATAATTTTTACCTCTTTTTTTTTCAGGATACAGCTATTAGCGTGGTATTTAATTTTTGGTATTTTAATTATGTATATATTTGTGATATTTTCTATCATTTCATTTGCACAAATCTAATAATTGTCTTTTCTATCTTTATAGGTAAGTGTTTCAAAAGGTTTTACGGTTTCGAAAAGTGCGTCGCTGTCGACGTAAGTTAAAAATTACTTTTTTAACACATTGTGTGCGAGTACATTTAGCACCGGAAATGTACCGGGAGCAGGAAATTTATTTATTCAGTTAAATCTCAATAGTTCGAAAATTATTTAATTTTTTAACTAACTTTTCTTATTTTATATTGAAATATGTAAACAAATATATATTTCTATTAATAGAGATATATAAATAACAACCAATATATTTTTGTAAACAAAAACATATTTCTTAGTGTACAAATTTATAATAGCATCGTAAATATGAAAAATAAAATAGAAATAGTAGTATATAGTTTAAATATTTTCGAATTATCTTAAATATAATCATTTTTACATTATTAAATAATGAAAATAGCAATAATAAAACAAATAACGTAAAAACTATTTTTTGTTTGTCTAAATTAATCTATGTAGTAGACGAGAACATTCGGCTTCGTTTTCCTGTATAGACCGTTATTTTTGTACCCACAAACAAACCAAGTTGTTACACTAACCCGTACTAGTACGTGACCTGCGCTCAAGTAACAAATGTCAGGAAATGTAATAGTACTTGTCCCGCATACAATATGTTAATATTTATCACTTGCAATCTATGAATACATTAAAACATTGTGTTTATAATTTAATCAACACTATCAATTTCAATACAAAATGTCCGTACCCTTATCATAATATCAATTTATATATATATATATATATATATATATATATATATATATATATATATATATATATATATATATATATATATATATATATATATATATAAACGTATCTCTCTTAACAGGCTTATCTATGTATTATATGATTATTTATATGATAAATGTGGTGTATATGTACGTATGCATATTTATGTGCATACGTGTGCAGCATACCTTGTCTCATAGAATTAAAAATAAGATTAATAAAGGTCTGTGATTTAGGAGGCCTTGCTTTTTTGCAGTAGTTCGCAGCATGGAGTTATATATAATGCGTGTGTGCATATATATATATGTATATGTACTTATGTATATACACTCAACAGCCAAAATATGACCACCTGTCATTGATGAGTTGGCCCACCTTTGGCGAGCAACACAGCTTCAACCCGCCTTGGCATGGATTCCACAAGTCTTTAGTAGATGGCCGGAGACAGATTGTACCAGATGTTTAAAGGGAAGGTTACGGAAATCCGAGATATTGCGAATTGGTAGTTTTTGAACTCTGAGCTGTCGTCCCATAACATCCCAAATGTGTTCTATGAAATTGAGATCTGATGTGTTAAGCGGCCAGGACATTAACTAGAATTCAGCATTATTTTCCTGGAACCACTGCACAAATTTTAGTCTTGTGACACGGGGTGTTGTCCTTTTGGATCATTACATTTCCAGCTGGAAAAACAGAAGCCATGTAAGTGTGCAACTGGTCGCCAATGTTGTCCAGATGCTCTGTAGCTTTCATGGTCTGCTCTATTACAACCATGAGTCCCAGAGACGCCCAAGAGAACTCCCCAGAAACATAATACTGCCACCATTGGCCTGTGTATGACTTACTGTACATTGAGGGAGCCACTGTTCGCCTGTAAGACGGGGTATCCTGACACGGCCATCGGCGTGATGAATGGCAAACCGTGATTCATTTGACCAGGCAACTCTCTATCCATGGACCAGTCGTGATGTTTCCGAGCTCAGCGTAGGCTCAGTTGGCTATGACGCTAGTTCAGCAAAGGCACACTAGTGGGAAGATTGCTGCGTAGTCCTATATTCAACAGTGTCCGCTGAACAGTGTGCTCCAATACTATTCTACTTGGCCCTGCATTGTATTGTGTTGTCAGCTGAGCCACTGTCTGGCTTCGGTTTTGCTTCACCATGCGAGACTGTCTCCGACGACCTTTTTCTTTGATAGCGTGTGGACGTCCAACACCACGTCGTCTACTGCTGGTTTCACCGTCATTCATCCACTTTACATTAGTACTAACAACTGTAGATGCGAACAACCCAAGAGTCGTGCAGTTTCGGAAAAACTTGTTCCGAGTCTTCGAGCCATTACAATCTGTCCTCTATCAAAATCGCTTAGATTCGCAGCCTTTCCCACCACACACAGAAGTAAGTGAAAGAAGGATTCTTCAGACCCTCTAGCAGCTGATAAATACCACTTCCATCTGATCACGTGCCTTCCAAGTTATCCAGGCTACCTCATTGCAAAATGTAGTTGTGGTCATAATGTTTTAGCTCTTGAGTGTATATGAATAAGTATGTACATATATGTGTGGGTGTGTGGGTGTGTATTAGACGACTCGGCAGACATTTTCCTGTTTTAACGCTGTAAATTCAAAAATTGTAAAATGTTTTTAAATAAATTATAAATTGGACAGTTTTGATGATAAAGTAAATAAATAATATGTCACTAATCGCACAGGCATCACAAACATATTTAACAAACATACAAATATATTTTAATAAGCGTGCGAGAGGTGTCGTCTGAAATGACGTTTAAACCCTTAATGCAATTGTAAGCGAAAAATGAGTTCTGAAACAGCTCAATAACCAAATAAACGATTTCCCTTTTTTTTCTCTCCTATGTCACGAACGGGGCAAATCACCAGTTTTCGTGAAGGAGTAACTAATTCGTTTTCTCTACACGAAAAACTAGTTTAGCGTATTGGAATTTGAATTTCCTTTTACTCTGTTACTTCCATCAGTCTTATGATAATGCATACTCAGGTAAACATATACACTGTCTCCCAATAAGTATTTGGACACCTGTGATAGAAAAGAAAAACTAACTTTATTCAAAATCAATAGTTGGTAGAACCTCTACGAGAGGCAATTACAGCGTGATTCCTCCGGGGCATACTTTCAACAAGTCTTTCTATTACAGCTAGTGGTATTGTCTTCCACTCGGTTTGGAGCAGACATACAAGTTCCTTCACCGATTTTGGACGGGTAGTGCATATCTGAATTTGGCGATCCATCTCGTCCCAGAGGTTCACGATAGGGTTCAGGTCTCGGCTCTGGGCAGGACATTCCATTCGATGAACTCCATTGGCACCACACTAAGCCTTGGTAAACCTCGAAACATGACAACTGGCATTGTCGTCCTGAAAGTAAAAGGTGTCCAACCCGTAAAACTGCTACAACGTACATTGTCATCCAAAATAGTGCTCTAAGCATCGACATTTAGCTTACCATGTATGGGGACCAAGGGTCTCAACCAGGAGAAACACCCCTAGACGATAATTCTACCTCCACCGAACTTAACTGTTTGCACAATGCGTTCCGAATACTTGTTGAAACTCCTCGCTGATGAGGGCCGTTTCTGGGCGGTTTTTCGGAATTTCTCTGGACAGCACTCTTCGGTCTCTATTTTCGAGTGTCGTTGGTCTGCCGACTCGGGGCACCTTCCGACAATCGTCGCTCACCTTCCACTTCTTAATCACATAGGCTATTGTAGATTTTGGGTACTTCAGATCGCTAGATATATCCCTTAAGGATCGACCACATTTGTGATACCCGATAATTATACCTTTCTCGAAATCAGAGAGCTCCGAACTGCACTGCATCTTGCATGCGACTAATGTCGATGCTGTTTCCTACACGATGTATACCGGTGGAGGCTGTGACGTACCTCAGGACCGCATCTATCGTCATTTGCATAGGTGTTTAAATACTTATTGGTAGATAGTGTATACATACATACATAATATGTACGCATACAGGGTGTTTAAAAAATGACCAGTATATTTGAAAAATCAATAAAAAAAAAACTAAACTGACAGTAATAGAAATACACAGTTTATTGCAATATGTTTGGGACAATATTAAATTTTTAGGCAGACAAACTTTCAAAATTAGTTACAATGTTCCACAACAGATGACACTGCAGTCTGGACAAATCTAAACTACGATATTTTCCAGATATCCACCATGCGCAGCAATAATATGGCGTATTCTCAGAACGAAATTATCAGAAATCCGTTTAAACGTCTCAGGCGGGATGGCTTCACATGCAGAAATGATTTATTGTTCCAGTTATTCAATACTTTCTGGATAGTGGCGGTACACCTGGTCTTTTAAGAGTTCCCACAGACAAATATTGTAGTTTAGATTATTTAGACTGCAGCGCCATCTGTTGTGGAATATTGTAACTAATTTTTAAAGTTTGTCAGCCTGAAAATTTACTACTGCCCCAAGCATATTGCAAATAAACTGTGAATTTCTATCGCTGTCAGTTTAATTTTTATTGATTTTTCAAATATACCAGTCATTTTTGAAACACCCTGTATATACATGTATGTGTAACCATTTAAAAATTTTGATATTGAGTAGTAGAAGAAGAGAAGATAGAATAAAATTTGTATGACACGTTTATGAGTAGGCCAATTAACGTAATAACTGAGAATGAAGGTAGTTGAGTCCAAATAATTTTTATTTTTTAAACATAAAAATTATTCACCAACGATCTAAGCGCATAAGTTAGAACTAGATCGATGCACATGTAAGAAGGGACGAAAGATTTCTCATGGCGCTATTAGAGATTCCAAAAACCTACAATTAGTGAGTGATACACAAGCGTATATAGAACTAGTGTGTATCATTTGTGAATTACAGGACAGGCAAAGAGTTTTAATGTGTATCACATGATACACAAGCGTATAAAGCATTAGATGTATAAACTCAAGAGCCAAAACATTATGACCACCCCTACATTTTGCAATGAACCCGCCTGAATGACGTGGAAGGCACGTGATCAGGTGGAAGTGATATTAAACTGCTGCTGGAGAGTCTGAAGAATCATTCTTTCACTTACTTCTGTGTGTGATGGGAATGGCTGCGGATCTAAGCGATTTTTATAGAGGGCATATTGTAATGATTCGAAGGCTCGGAACAAGTACTTCCGAAACTGCACGACTCGTGGGTTGTTCGCGATCTACAGTTGTTAGTACTTATGCAAAGTGGATGAATGAAGGTGAAACCAGCAAAAGACGAAATGGTGTACTACGTCCACACGCTATCAAAGAAAAAGGTCGCCGGGGACTGTCTCGCATAATGAAGCAAAACCGGAACCAGACAGTGGTTCAGCTGATAACCCAATGCAATGCAGGGTCAAGTAGAATAGTATATCAGACACAGGCCGGTAGTGGCGGTATTATGCTTTGAGGGACGTTCTCTTGGGCGTCTCTGTGACCGGTGGTTCTGGTAGAGCAGAGAATGAATGATACAGGGTATCTGAACATCATTGCTGACCAGTTGCACCCTTACATGATCTCTGCTTTTCCAGCAGGAAACTGAATGTCACAACAGGACATCGCCCCGTGTCACAAGGATAAAATTGTGTTGGAGTGGTTCCAGAAACATGATTCTGAATTCCAGTTAATATCCTGGCCGCCTAACTCACCGGATATCAATCTGATAGACACATTTGGGATGTCATGGGATGGCAGCTCAGAGCTCAAAGACCACCCATTCGCAATAGCTCGGATTTGCTTGACCGTTGCTTAAACATTTGGTACAATCCGTCTCCGACCATCTACCAAGGACTTGTAGCATCCATGCCAGGGCGGGTTGCTCGCTAAAGGTGGGCCAATTCGTTATTGACAGGTAGTCATAATGTTTTGTCGATTGTGTGTACATCAAATGTAATGTATAGGATAAGCAATGAGTTAAATATTAAAATATCATCTTTTCACCCAGCTGTGTGCTATCACCTATAATGGATGCGTCTTTGTTGGTTAATGGAAAGCAGACATGATTGGGATTTTATTTATTTATTAGATATCTGTTTAAATAGGAAATAAATTTATTTCCTTTACTCGCGCACACACACATATCTATAAATAGACTTATATAGATACTGGGATAAGTAAATAATGTGTTTTATTTCATATAAAAACTGTAAACCTGTTGTAAAACTCTGTTACAGCTAGTGTGGGCATAAAAATGGAAATTGAAGAAAATCCTTTATATCTCTATAAAAAGCCCGGCATTTACATATACGTGTATGTGCTGCCGCGATTTTTATAAAGACGTAAAGGGTTTTCTTCCATTTCCATATTTCCCTTATGAATACGAAAAATTCTAACTAAACTTTGTGTTCGCCAACAACACGCGATACATTTTTCCTTCTGCTCCTGCCCCCTCCCTCCAATCTACCTGTTCCCCTCGACATTTCGCTCGCAACACCCCCGTCTGAAGGATTTCCTTTTTAGGGGAAAACATCTGAGCTCGCGGCTAAATTGACGGCATAAATATACAGGGTTTTCTATTTTTTTCTCGCGGCCTGTCTCCACTTGTGTGCGCATTGTGTTCTCAGAGGCGCGGAGCTGTTGCCAACCTAGAAAACAGGAATTTTTTCCACCTTTGTCCAGGATAGTGTGTTCCCAAAGTGGCGAAATTTTTCTCTCGGCGAGGAAAGCTTATTTTCCACGAAATGAAGGTTTGTGTTGCGATTTTTAACTTCTGCAGAATGTTGTTGTTTGCGGCATCGTCTCCTTTTACTTCCGGCGTCAGAACGGCCGCTTTTCTCTTCCTCGAATCAATCTTTTTCTAAATTAATAGCTTTTTTTTTCTTCTGTTGAAAGCAGTTTACAACATTTTTAGAAATTTATACTTGAATGGGAGAACGGGACATAATTTTTCTTAACCATCCATGCATTTATACACACACACACACACACACACACACACACATATATATATATATATATACATATATACATATATATACATATATACATATATATACATATATATATATACATATATATATATATATATATATATATATATATATATATATATATATATATATATATATATATATATACGTGTGTGTGTGTAAAATATCAATAATCCCCTAGTTCTTAAAAATTCTTCCAATCCACGCTCTAATTTTCTTAATCTTAACTTTCCCTGTTACCCATAATCAAGGACATAAATCAATTTACATTCTTTTCACACTTCCCAACATAAATATAGAATTAAAAATTGCCATGCGTGGCCCCTTCTTTCTTCTCTGCAACCCAGCTTTCCAATTTCCCAAGAAAAACTGAAGATCTTTACAATTTTAATGCCGTAAATTGTAGTTTCACCATTAACCTTTCAACAAGCCACAAATAAATGCTAATGTAAAACTACTTCTCGTGAGAAATCATCTGCGTGATTTTCCCCTCTTCAAGATGGCATGTTCATAGATCAAACAGATGCAAGTTAGTTATTCTCCGTTATTAACCTGAAAATGAAGGATTTTAACGAAGTGCTTTGCTTTGTTGTCAGCTTTGAGGTAAATCCTTTCTTTCCACGTTGACTACATCAGAGTTACATTGCCAAGCAAGCACTGTCAAATAAGAATGTAGGCTATTTCTCCTATATAATTGGTAAAGAATATTTTTACTGGTTACATATGTATAAACACATACTGCGTGGACAAAAAATTACAGACATTCTTTAACAATGAGTTAGTTCCCCTTTAGGTCACATTGCAACCGATATACTTTTTAGCAGGAACTCAAAAAATTGCTGACGCCATTATTGAGTAATGTTGACTATTGGGGGGGGGGTAGAATGGCAGCTCTAAGTTGGGCTCAAATTGATAATGACATTTCTAAGTTTTAGAGTTCTTTTGTCCTCAAATCCCAAATAGGATTCAGGACAAGGGAATGAGGTAATTAAAAGAAGGTTCAACTGAGATTGCTGTTCTTCAAGCTCATTTAAGACCAATAGAACACGATGACTTGGTGCATTGTCCTGCTGAAAGAGTCCACCACCAGTGGAAAGAATTATAGCCATAGACAAGTCTACGTGACCAGCAAGGTTGTTTAGGTAACTTATGCTGTTCAGAGTTGCGTCCAGATATATCTAAGGACAATGTGTACCACAAGAAAACAGTCCCCAGGGTCGTAGCCAGAAATCGTATTCGGAAGGGGACATTGTTTTTTGTGAAGGATACATCAATAAAACTACAGGTTTTCTTATGTGTGTATACTCCTAATGAGTATCATAATACAATGGGATTTTAAAATATCAAAATAATTAAAAAAAGATATAATGAATAAATTTATAGCCTTGAATCAGTAATGTAGTGCCTACACAATGAATTTAATAACAAAATTAATATTGGAAATATATAAACTATACTATATAAATTCTAATTTTGGAAACAGAAGTATAACCAAAGAAAAAGAATATCTTTTAAATAAAATGAAAATGTTCACCTGTATATTATGAAATAGCCTCTGTTTGAAATTTTCTTCTAAAAAGTTTCACAATTTCTTCTGATTGTGCAACAATATTGTGATGAGTAGCCAAAAGTGCTATTCAATCTGTTCATACATGTTGAATCCAATTTGCACCTACTCCTTAACGTCACTGTTCTAAGCCCATTTTTGTCTATGCACAGCTAGGCAGATGACACATCCAATTACATGGTCCATCTTCTTTCCACGGAGCGGTCTTTAAGAATTTCGGAGGGGGACTGTTCCTCTAAATCCGCCCCCTTGCCTACAACTTAATACCGACAACTTAAAACTACCACATCTAGAAGCCTGAAGAATTATCATTGGCAAGAAGGGGTCTAGTAATTCAGGTTTCTTGCACCGTGTTTCGATTCAGATAGATAGATATAGACGTACACTCTGATACCATCAAATTTTATACAACTAATTGTTAAATGATTCTTTTTTTAATAAAATGGACAATTAGACATTAAACACATAGATGTAATCACACTTCATTTGAAATGCTTGCTGTATTTTTCGAATTTATGCCTATGGATTTGTTGTCTTTGTCATATGTCACTTGGTCAAACAAAGCATGATTTAGCTGCAGGCTGCTCGTATTAAGGCGAAGAGGTGTGCCTTTCGTTTTAATGAGCACCATTAAGGTGAAGGAACAACTTTGCTCAAGTAGGTCCTCGTAATTTTGAAGCAGGGACCAAGCAGAAGACCCATAGACTTGGACTGCCACCCCCAGGTGTATTAATTGAAAACTTGGAGGACATTGTGACCACGAACATGTTTTACGTTACCTTTACCCTCTTCCCAGTTTTTCCAGAGTTGAACTCGGGCAGGCGAAATGTACCATCCTGGCTCATCCCGAATGTAGCTCGGGCACTGTGAAATTTTACACTGTGCAATCAGTCTTTCCTGAATTATCTCACATGTGCATTTTATGGTTTCGAATGCTTTTGTTTACTTTTCTGGCTACTAGATTATTTACTGCTCAAAGAGAGACAGCAGGGAGAAACGAGGTTTAACTATCCAGATTGCGATGTTGGACTCTACAGTACCGTATTTTCAATTATACTATATACGATCAAATTTTGATTAATAATTTCATGATCATTTATGTAAATGCAAAGGATATAAATAAAATTTAATTTAAGATAAAAGCTAGGTATTCTAAGCTTTATATTTATAATTAGTGTGAATTGACTCCAAAGTCTAATGATTTCTGTCGTACAGAAATCCAACTATACATATAAATTACTCATTTATTTAAATTGATTTTTTTTACATTAATATTTAGAAATTTTGTATGCGAATGATGCTATTATGTTTAAAAAGTTATGTATGTATAAAATTTAAGCATAAAAAATTGACATTTTTTTACCCATAATCCTGAAATAAAATGAACCTGGAAGGGGTTAACGAACAAGGAGGATCTTAGGTCGGCTAGGGTTCCGAACGCGCAACCTCTCAGTTATATCTCAGTTACCTTTGCCTGTATGCCTATGGATAGACACATGCAGGCATAATTGGACAAGTGGGACTTTGGTTACTGTCTTCCTTTTTCCAACTAGGCGTCACGTACGGGACGTTGGTGTTAGATTTCAAGCGCTTCTTTATAACAATCAAGGCACACCGCCATTATTCTAAACGGGATCCCCCCCAAGAGTAACTTGTAGTGGGATAATGGCTCGCTTGCTTCCCCTACTCTAAAAATTTCATTTTCGAAGCCACTCAACACGTTACGACCTAATCTGCTCCAATGAAACGTTTTCATTTTCGGCCTGGGAACACAAATTAGAATTTACTGCCACTTCCCGAGAAGAGCGTTGCCATTTCCAGATTTTTCCACAAAAGTGAAGGGGAAAAAAGGTTCTGCTATTTTTTCATCCTTTCGAACATCCCGCTCTACGCTCCACCTATAACTTTTATAATATTTTTTTTCTGGGAGAAAAGTTTATGTATTTTTGAGGGGGGGGGGCTTTATCCCGAAAACAGTTCTCCCGGGCATTCTATCTCCCCCATTTTCGAGGGCCCTGAATGAGGGAAAATTTCGAACGGCGCGAGGAGTTCGAGTGAAGGGAAATTAGTTTTGCCGAAAAGTTTTTCCCGCGAGGACTTAATTAAAATTCGGTGAACTTTTCAAAAGGCTCCGAACTTCTTTTTTTACTATTTCTCTCTTTTTATTTTCGACTTTTCTTTACACGAATTTTTTTCACCATAGCGATAAAGAGAAGCCGTTTAAAAAGAAGAATGGGAAAAGATAAACTGAGGAGGTTCTTCTCTCTATGTAAACTTATGTGTGTTTATGTGTATACACACATGTGCTTACTTATATATTTATATATGTGTGTATACATATATATGTATTTATATATGCATATATATATATGTATATATATATGTATATATGTATATATATATGTATATATATATATGTATATATGTATATATATATGTATATATATATATATATATATATATATATATATATGTATGTGTGTGTGTGTGTATGTATATATGTACATGTGTTTTAGATTCCGGTAGCTGGCGATTGAATTGGAAAACTTTCTACTCTTATACCACACTTCATATGTCTTAAGTAAATTTATTTAACAGCAAAAAACTATTATGTTAATTGCTTTAGATGAAATAAAATTGTAATTTACATGCCTAGGAAATTGGCAGTGTAATTGCCATAGTCTATACTAAACCGAAGTATTTTTTCTCATAAATAAGTTAATTTCGATTGTAACAGGACACGATAGGATTCCTTACTCAGCTATGCCCTGGATTCAAGGATTGCACCGATTCCATTTGTAGATAACGAGCTTGCATTCCGTCGTTTATTTTTCGATTTATTGCACAGTTCTTTACAGACTGGCAGTGCACTAATTCCCCTTCTTGTAGAAACACAGCAAACAGACGTTTATTCCGATGCTGGAGTCCAGTCATAACATACTTCTTTACAGGCTAGCAATGCACTAATTCCCCTTCTTGTAGAAACACAACAAACAGACGTTCATTCCGTAGCTGGAGTACAGTCATTAGACATTTCATTACAGACTTGGAAAACACGAATTCTCCTTGTAGAAACAAAGCAAGCAGATGTTCATTCCGATGCTGGTGTCCAGTCATTACACACTTCTTTACAGGCTGGTAATGCACTAATTCCGCTTCTTGTAGAAACACAGCAAACATACGTCTATTACAACGATGACATTATGCCATTGCACAGTTCTTAACAGACTGGCAATACACTAATTCCCTTTCTTGAAGAAACACAGTAGACATTCATTTTGATACTTTCCATTACAAAATCCGCGACCCAAAGCTAGAGTACTATATATAGAGCATAGGGTTGACACTGTAAGAACAATATAGCTCTCGGTAAATTACTGTGCCAAAAATTGCCAGCACAATATGGCGCATAGCCAGAAAGGATTAACAACAG
>CM063510.1:147847265-147852265 GCA_032207245.1 Pardosa pseudoannulata
ATTATATCTTCTCCCTCTCATTAAATTCTAATAAAGTCCTTCGATGAAAGGCGAACCGCACCATCTCGTGGATTCCGCGAAATTAAAATTCAGTCGCTGGCGGTTCAGTTGACAAAACGCTGAATTATTATAACCGTGTTTTGAACTTTTAGTTGTACATGCTCTTAAGACTGGGATCGTGTGAAGGGTGTCTTGATGGGTAGGTTTGGATCTATTTACGGTTTTCAATACATATATATTTCCTGATGCAGATTGCTTTAGAAAATATTTACTGGTAAATATATTGTAAGGAGCTCAAAGGTTCACGGATATAATACTATTTTGGAGACTAAAATTCTTAAAGAGGTGATCTGTATTACTAATCAGGAAACTGTCCTCGTTTAATACAGTCACACAGTAGGTTACATTGCAATGGGCGTGGTATACAATCACACATCTACCAGAAATCTTCACAACATGTAATATCTCTGGGTAACTCTATGACTACAAGTGAATTGAAAGCCTGAAGATGGCCGAATGGACAGGGTGCTGCTCTTTTTGGTAAAGGAGTTCGTGTGATCAAATCCCACTGCAGTCATTTCCTAGTCCGGAATCGGCTTGAATTTCTAGGTCCCAGTTTTATTATTCCACAGTTAGAAAAACAGTAAATCTTAGACCTACAAACCAAGCAACAAACCAGCTTAACTAGCTTGCACCACATTTTATAGTACATAGTATAGAATCATTGGGAGTATACCAGACCTAAAAAGTTGACCAAACCAACGCCAACTTGGCAATCTTAGTGACAAATTTGGCTGTCAAGGCTAGACGTAAAAAAGCAAAATATTATCAAGGAACTAATATCTCAACAATATAGCGAGTTCCCATAAAAATCCTACGCAAAAATTCGATCTATTGGATATCCTGTAATTGAAATATCTTTCTTCTCAATTCGTAAGAATATCAAAACATGTCATAGTTGAACAAACATAGTCGAAACATGTTAGAGTAGACTAACGGCTATAGTGTCCACAACTTTAATAAATCACTTACCTACTGTTTTAATGTAATTTGTCGTTTTATAGCTAACCTTCGAAATAGGTTTTATCAATTTTTTTCCAATTATCAATAAGGTGGGAGTTTTTTTTCGTGTTTAATTTTTCGTTTTAGAAAATTATTTACGGCATACTTAAGTTCAGTGATAAAACTACGAAAATAATGCAGACGGTATTTAAATAATTTAAAATAAGAAATAATTAAATGAGACGGTTAAAGGAATGACATCATAATGCTGGAAAAATTGTTATTTTTACCTATTTATTACGGAACAAACTGATAAATTTAATAGACTGCTTTTAACCGGGGAAAATAGGGCTTGAAATAATGACATTCAATGCTAGAAAAGGGGAGGAAGGGATGAATTTTGAACGTTACTAACCCTAATTCATCAAGAATCCAATATGGATACCTCTATCCATTTCAGGTCCAACCGCTTCATAAATTCGAGGACAGATGAATAGGTAACTTGGGCTCTTATTAATTAGGGGATTTTTTTTAGTTCATAATATTTCGTATGTCTACATACTCAACCCACGATGGATGATCAAAGGTACAGGAGAAATGATAAACATCAATAAAAAACGTTACTTTAGGAAATATGTCTATCATCTTTAATCCCTTGACAGTTTTGCACGTACATCGTACGGGTGTGGTTACTGCGTCTTTAATGATTTGCCCGTACGGCGTACGGGCAATCTGATTTCTTTGTCGTCCTCACTGTTTTGGTTGTATCTTCTGTTTTTTAAGGTTAAATTAGTAGTACAGATGCCCACAAGATGTTAGTTTTCGAAGTGTATTCTGTTTCGTTTGAAAGCTCGGGCTTTGTGATAGGTTTTGCATTTCACCGCAAGTTTTTATCTTTGAGTTTTGGGCTTGAGATTTTGGGAGACTGACCGAGAGAAACTTCTTAGAGGTAATTCTACTTACAGATAAAAAACTAAGACCTACAAACAAGTGCTATGTGTGTTCATTGAAGAAAAAGGACAGCAGCAAAAGAATTCGAAAAAAAAACTAGGTATTTTTATCCGGGGCTGAGACGTTGGACTACGCTTCTTACCCTATTTCAAGATTTATCGCACTAAATCTGATCTTTGAAAAAAAACCCGTTAAATAAATGTATTTGTAGTATTTGCATTCGAAAATAATTGTGTAGTAATTGTAATCGAAAATATTTGTTATGTGCATAATTGTAAATGTCACTTCCCTGTCCAGTGTACAAGAGTGAGAAAAGAAACTGTAATTTCCTGTAAATAAGTTGTTATAAATGCTTAAAATAATTAGAAATATTAATTTTAATAACATTTTCCAGCTTACAAAAAAAGGAAAAAAAGTATGCAATAAAACAATGTGACATTTTTTGGATCAAATTCGGGAAGAAAATGAAACTGTTAAGGGGTTAACGAGTGTCACCAGCTTCGAGCCATTTGCATGATCCAACCCTCCCCCGAAATGTCTTCCTAGTTTATTACTTACGCACTCATGCACAATCACGAAAAGAAAATGGGATGACTTTTCGGATAAATGAAATTAAACATCGCTAGTCTTCCGAAATGGTGACTCAATTTCTAAATTTTGGAAGCCGTTTATATAAAAAGAATCTTCTGCGGCCGCGAGAGGCTGCCGTGGAATGCAGAGGGAGTTATGTTGAGTCGAGTCCTTCTTTTGAAAGAATGGAATTAAGAGCACTTAATGACATCGTCCATCATTCGATGGGGACCCTCAAAGATTAGCGAGTTTTCTTCTCCTTAAGAGTTTTCTGTCGAGGAAAATTTCGCGAAAAGTAATCATTTTTGAATCGAACTCTTTTGCGCGCGAGGAAAAGTTAAGCTTTTTAAAGTGGCTCCCGTTTTAAAAGGGGGGGAGACCCGATTTTCGGCGGAGACAAGGCTCTCGATAATGAATTAAACCCCTTCGAGATCCCTCCCCGGCCGGTGATTCTATTAATTCAATAACATTTTTAGAACATCGTTTGAGCGTTCGGAGGGAGGGGGGGGGTTGAGAGAAGGAAGGATAACGTAATGGCTGGAAAATGGTGAAAGAATTCGATGAACTTCTTAATTTGAGGAAAACTAGATGTCTTTGATGAACGAATGGAGAATCGAGGACGAATAATCTGATGCTTTGATAGTAGGGACGAATGGCATCTAAGGTTTCTATCCAGATATACTTTAACCCTTTTTATCCTGACGATACTTATAAGTACCGATTCAATCGAACACCTATATATTCCTAATAAAGCCGTTTTTCCTGACGGTACTCACAAGGACATGAACGATGCAGTTCCTGGAATTCTTTTTATTCGCATAGTAGGGATTTTATAATTGGCGTGCTGCATTCGAAGGTTATTTTGTGGTAGAGTTGATACACGTAATATACATATATATCTATACATATATAATATAATATTATATATATATATATATATATACATATATGCATATATACATATATATATATATATATATACATATATATACACACACACACACACATATATATATATATATATATACATATATATATGCATACATATATATATATATATATATATATATATATATATATATATATATGCATATATATATATATATATATATATATATATATATATATATATATATATATATATATATATATATATATATATATATATATATATATATATATATATATATTATACATATATATATATATATATATATATATATATATATATATATACATATATATATATATATATATATATACATATATATATATATATATATATATACATATATATATATATATATATACATATATATATATATATATATATATATACATATATATATATATAATATATATATATATATATACATATATATATATATATATATATATATATATATACATATATATATATATATATATATATGTATAGAGATATATATACATAATATATATATATATATTTATACATATTATATATATATATATACATGCATATATATATATATACACATATTTATATGTACACATATATATATATATATACATATATATGTATATATATGTATATATACACACACACACATATATATATATATATATACATACATATATATGTATATATATATGTACACACACACACACACATATATATATATATATATATATAATGTATGCAAACTTGAAAAATTTTAGAGTTTTTTATAGATTCGATTTTATATTAACATGTTTTACAATCCGGTATTAGCTATTCATGAACCAGTTGTTTGGTCAACCAGGGGCCGACTATTTGAAAACTTACCAGAGAGTTCCATGTCTACGCTCGGTTTTGACACCCGTTGGGCATTTAATTCATTTAAAACGAAAAGGCTCTCCATGAAATCATCGTGCCGCCTGTAAAATCCCTCGGTTTGTCGAGTGGAGATGATTTGGGGAGATTCTTTTATGGGCCCATCTGTATGCAAATCGGCGCCAAGAAGTTCCCCATCTTGGCGAGATTTATGAGATGTAAAAATTGTGCGGCTGGCTGACTCTTTCGTTTTAATTGCGAGGCCCCGATTAAGTGGTCTGGCATTGTCGACCCCGCTTCGGCTCTTCACTGCCCACTACCCCATGCATATATCGATTCCTGCGCATCTCGCTCCGGGCGATAATCGAATGAGTTCCGTTTCATTTTTATGGTAACAGAATAAGTTTTGCGATCAGTTTTTTTTAACGGGCCAAATGACTTTATTTATCTAAAGTATATTTTAGCACTCTTTCCTTCGCTGTGTATTTATTGGGGCAGTAGTTGAAACTGTCGAAACATAAGTTTTTAGTATTTGGATAAGTTTTAGAACGCAAGACTTCTACCTTTGAGAAAAGGAACATTTATATGTAATGACGTGTATGTTCATTTATTCATATTTTTGTGAACATCCTTAGTCAATTAAATGGTAAAAGAAGGGGGGGGGCACCGTGGCTCAGGTGGT
>CM063510.1:147859765-147867265 GCA_032207245.1 Pardosa pseudoannulata
CGTTTAAAAAAGACTCGATACTTTCTGTATTTAAAATCGATTTTTAGACGTTTTTTCAGTTTGTCTCATCGGTTCCAATCGGACGTTGATAATCGTTTGGATTCTATTTATAGAATCAAAAATGATTCCACGAGTTCGGATTCTGAGGAGATTACTTTTGATCAGAACGAGAGTTATTTGTCGATTGCGAAGCATATTTCCAGAGTCAAAATATTCAAGTTTGCCTCAAAAAAAATGGATAATTTGGTGTATTTATCCCACTTAAAATTCCTATGTACTGTGAAAGGAATAAATCATTTTTAGACATATCTAAGATTTATTTATATATTTCGAATTAAACACGAATGTATGTAATATTTTTTTTATTTATATATTATATATATATTTAGTATATATATATAATATATATATATATATATATAATATAAAAAATAAATATATATAGATAGATAATATATTGATATAGATAGATTGCGCCTTATTTTATTTATCAAAAACTATATATCAGCTGATATATATATTGTATATATGTGAACGTCTGTATCTTACTATGTTTATCTATTTAATATATTATAAATATATTATATATATATTTATATTTATATATATATGTTTTATATATATATATAAAAATTTTTTATATATATACCAGGTATTGGTATACTTATATCCTTTAAAATTTTAATCTCTCTTCTTTGTTGATTCATTGTAACTGGGGTTTATAAACGCTGTACTTAGTCTCTATAAAATGTCATTGGACGCTTTCTTAGCCCATGGACTCCAGAGTCCATTACTGACAGTACAGTCAGTATAGACTCCCAATCATTGAAGCAGTACAGTCTACATTTGTACCATACAACCATCATTATTCCGAACGATGGCTGGATGGTAGAGAGCTGCTATTTGGTACCGGAGTCTGAGGAAGCAAATTCCGCTGAGGGCATAGACGTTCGTAGAATTTGAAATTGTCATAAAGCAGTAAGTCCCGATCTCATTAGACGTCGTGTTGCAAGTCTTAAGACCGTAGTAAACCGAACCAAAACTAGAGTTTGTTATAAAAGATAAAAGCAAGACAAACCGAATTGCTCTTCTCTACTAGAAAAGCTACTGAGTAAATATTCCACCTACCTTTTTTTAATGGTTGTTAATGTATAAATATCTTGCGTTACAGCGAAAAATTCTAAGCTAGTTAGTTTTAGTTAAGGTTTATTTGTGATAAGGAAATTAATCGGCTTAAAAGTTTTCACCATCACAAGAGAAATATTATATTCTTCAACATGAAAAAATATCCTAAACTGAATCTGTTGATATTTCAGCAAGTACTTGTAGTGTGAAGAAGCATTAAGAGAAATAAAGCCACGTTTTAAGTTTGCCTTTTTAAATGATCACTTGAATACACACTCTTATATCACCCAATTTTACCTTACCCTCTTTCAGACTTTAAAAGAACAAACTCGTGTACATTCAAATAGAAAAACCGCACTAACGCAAACATAATTTTTAAATGTTTCTTTTTCGGACACAAAGCAATTTTTACAATTCGTTCAAATTTCAAGGTGAATTTTTTTCCGTCTTCAATTATTACCCTATAAATATTTAGCGTATATAATAAAGAATGGGGAAAAACACACTTGAGGCAAATGAGGTCATCTGGACCAAACGGGCCATTAAAAAAACGGATTGCCAACTTATTCAGTTTTCATAAAAATAGAACGAAACACGTTCGATTATCGCCCGAAGCGAGATGAGGAGGAATCGATCTATCTATCTTTGGGGGGGGGGCTTCGACAATGCCAACCACTTAATCGGTGGAAGTCGCAATTAAAAGGATGGGATAGTCGCTCGCACATTTTTATATTCCATAAATCTCGCCAAGATTTAAAGACTGTTGGCGCCGCTCCCACATTTGCATACGGATGGACCATAAAAGGGATTCCCAAGTAATCTCCACTTGACGAGTTGGGGGAAATTTTTGCAGCAGACACAGCGACTTCGGCAAATGATCGTTTTCCAATTTTGAATGAATGGGGGCTTACGTTGGGGTCGAATCCCATCGTGGGAAGGGACGCTTGGGGCCTATTTTCGTCATTTCTGATCGATACCGTCAGTATTTGTGCAGACAAAAGGAAAGAATAGATCGTAGTAATAGATTATTGAAAATGTATAGGACCATTTCATATATCCGATTCCATACGTGTTTGTTCTCATATAAGTATCATCAGCTGAAACCTTTACAAATACTTAAAAAGGTTTCAGAAATTTAAAATTTGTTTCCAACGTGGTTTAAAATTATTTACAGACAGAATATCTGGGTTTTAGAAGTTAATCTCCTTTAAAATTGTTGTAATTCTTACATAAGAAGAGGAAATATGTGAAAGTATATTTATATATAAACGCATGATATATGGATTAAAACTATAGTTATTTACAGGATGAATAGTGATAGATGAAATTCTAAAATACTAATTAAGGCTTTAAACCTTTCACCTAAAATATAGAGGCTCTTCGTAACGGTCGACATATAAACTATTTTTCCAATTCAGCTGGCAATACAGGCACATATACCTTTATACCAATACAAGATTACGAAGCTGTTACCCATTTAGTAACACCAGAGAAGAAATTGTAAAGTTATGCTTCGGAATCAAGTAATATTACCCAGGTTGGATCCTCGTAATTTAGAAGAAGGAACCAAACAGAAGACCCCCAGGCTTGACCAGTCACTCCCAGAGGTACTGTTTGAAAACTTGGAGGACATTGTGACCATGAACCTATTTTAAGTGCCCTAGTCACCTTTGACGAACACTAAGCCAGCTCGAGCCCCGATGCCACAACCTTTCAATTACAAGATCGCTGCCTTTACCAACTGAGCTACCATATATATTAACTATAGTTAATATGTAGGGTAGCATATGTTGGTAGTAATTTAAACAGGTAAATTTCTAAAATTCCTGAACTTCGACGGAGAGCAGAAAGAGCGATGAAATTTAGTTAAGGACATATTTGTGAGTAGAACCATACACTTCGTAACAATAATTTAGTTTGGAATGAATGGCGGGGCTGTAAATTTTTACAAGGCATGGCCAATTAGCACCCTAAAACGAGATGAAAGGATCTTTAAAATATTTAAGGATTTTTCCCGCTTTTCCCTCAGATGTTTAAAATGTGCATAAGTAATGGGTTTTTTTTTAACTTAGGTTATCCATGCTGGTGAAAGTGTAGTCGTCAGGCCGTAAAAGAATACAGAAAAATATGAAGGTTAAAAAAATGTTCAGTATATTTATAAAAACCATCTCTGGAACATGATGATGGTACGTAGTGAAACTAAGTTACGTAAAGCAGATTTATAAGAACAGTTCAGCTAAGCAGAAATTAATGATTTGGTTTTCTCGTTGTCACCAACTTGTATCATAATTAAAACAGGAAAGGAGACATTTTGACAAACAGTGTTATTTAAAGGATACAATAGCAAGAAATTTATTTAAGAATATAGCTAAAATTCATTTGGGTAGTTTTGTTAAACTATCATTACTTATATTACCGTTGAAGTGAAAAATCCACTGTTGTTGTTGCCTTATGCTACTTGGTCAAACCAAGAAACGATTGATCCATACGCTATTCATATTAAAGAAAAGTTGTGCGCCTTTCGTTTTATAAAGACTAGGCGAAAGTACTTTTCTTGCTCAAGTGGTGTCTCGTAATTTTTGTTTCAAGCATGCGCAGAAGTTTATTGCTGCCATCCCAGAGGTATTGTTGAAACCCACAGTACCAATCGAATCATTTTTATGTATTTATCTATCAGTGTTAAAAATTATAGAAATTACAAACTACATTTAATTTTGAACAGACTCATATGAAATAGGTTAGAAAAAGTTTTGAATAGATAAATATTTTAATGATAATTAATAGTCATATTAAGAACAATCTTAAGCTCCGAAAACATATAGTCTTGTTTAAATATAATTATAAAGTTTTTTTAATAAAAATGAGTATTCATGAACTAAAAATTAAATGGTAAATTAAAGTATTAAATTATAATCTCTTTCTAGGTATTTATTAGATAAACCATTATACTATTTAAAGTATGAAAATAGCACTGGAGATTTTTGAATAGTGTAACAGTATTTTGAAGCTTTTAATATTTTCAAAACCTTTTTATGTGTGAGACTTCATTATTAATTTTAGTGTAGAAGAAATTATTTTTATATTTGATAGGAAATTAAAACAAAATATTTTGATCCTGGTTCTCAAGAAATGACTTACTTAAAATTCTTTTTAATTATTGTTTTAAATTATATACAATATTGAGATAAAATGTATTTTTTAATATTGTAGTTTGGACCATTCATTTTAAAATAAATTTTAAAATTTTTAGTATTATCTGCTCTAATTTCTTATACATAGTTTGGTTTTAATAATACTGCTTTTTTAAAATAGTGTTATACAAAAATTATATGATCTGTTTAATAATAATTTTATTTCAATAATATTAAAATTATTTAAAAAACGATTGATCAATAGTTAGTGACTGTTAAAAAAAGAAAATTAGAATTCAAATAAAGTCTGCTCAATGAAATAAATTATTATATAAATTTAAACAAATTTTTAAGAAGATACAAACATATAGCATTTAAAAAGTTTAATAACTAATACAATTAAAATTACCTAAATTTTAATGTTTTTAAAATTAGTATACAAAAATATAATGGTGAAATAAGTAAACTAATAATAGTTTTATTGAAAACTCATCCATAGTTGAGTGATTATTTCACAAAACATTTTTATTAGAACTTATTAATAATAAAGTCTGCTCAATGAAATAAATTATTATATAAATTTAAACAAATTTTTAATAAGATACAAACACATAGCATTTAAAAAGTTGAATGACTAATACAACAAAAATTACCTAAATTTTAATGTTTTTAAAATTAGTATACAAAAATATAATGATAAAATAAGTAAACTAATAATAGTTTTATTGAAAACTCATCCAAAGTTGAGGGATTGTTTCACAAAACTTTTTTATTAGAACTCATTAATAATAAAGTCTGCTCAATGAAATAAATTATTATATAAATTTAAACAAATTTTTAAGAAGATACAAACATATAGCATTTAAAAAGTTTTTTCTAATTTTTAAATTATGTAAATTTTTTAATTTTTATGTTTCTATAGAATAAGATTACTTACAAAGCACTATAAGTGATTGAGTTTATTTTTATGCATTTATCTACTTTTCTTTTTGATTTATATCATCCTGAAAGTAGTTTTATATTTTTTTTTTTTAATAAACAAAATATTTCTGCATCAATTTATAAATCTGTTTATAATTTAAATTTTTTTAAGGACACTTATTTATGTTTTCCAATTTAATTAAAATTTTTAAAAAGTTTGTTTTTAGCTGTAATAAGTTTAGTTATAATTCATTTTGGTTTCCTCAAGGCAAGCTAATAATTTGAAAAAAAAAATTAATGAAACCGTAATTATATGTCTATTAATCTTTATTAATTAATAAAGTCTTTAAATTCCAAGTATATTTTATTCTGGTATTTAAATTAAACAAATATTTTTAATAAAATAAATAATTATATAAATTTAAACAAATTCTTAATAAGATACAAACGTTTAGCATTTAAAAGACTATTACAATTAAAATTGATTAAATTTCAATATTTTTAAAACTATTATAGGAAAATATAATGATAAAATAAGTAAACTAATAATATTTTTATTAAAAACTCATCCAAAATAGAGTGACTGTTTAACAAAAGATTTTAATTAGAATTTATTAATAATAAAGTCTGCTCAATGAAATTTAAATGAAACCGGAACCTACTGCTTAAAGCCGTGTACTACCTGTACCCAGCTACCCACCAGAAGTTGGGTGTAGGGTGTTGAATTGCTGGTTCGGTTTGACCGCCCGGCAACAATGCTTTACGCAGGGGTCAAGTCAGCATTCCGTCCATAAAATTTAAAATAACAACAAAAAAAATGTAGACGATCAAGACAAATAAGTACAACTAATGCAATTTTCGAAAGTTCGGGGGATACTGCACTGGAGTCCTGCCTAGATTAAAAGTCCGGTTGGCCCGGTGTACTACATGATACTTTCTGACATGATAGCAGGTGTTGGTGATGGAAGCAATATCTGCACAAGGCAGTTGTGATGGCTATAGGTGAAGGGGTACTTTGACACTTGCGGTGTGGTTTTAGGTTAAATTCGTGGCAGCACGATGGCGCCTAGATTAGCGGTGAGCCAGTGAATCAGGACCACACAGGAAGATTCAACAACAGTACTCGCTGAGTCAAGTCCTCTAGTACTGAGTGTGCTATTATTGGTAATGCATCCATATATGAATACTTTGTTGGCATAAAAATTACAAAATCAAATAGTATATGGGAATGGGGAGACGGGAGAGAATGCTTGAGTTTAGACTGACAATTAAATACAAAAGGTGATAAAATAAAAAGAGATCAGGTAGTAAAGACTTGTGCTACTAGGAGCGCAAAACTACACTATTAGGTTATTGTACAGTAGCCCAATTTTTTTTAATAAACACTGAAAAAAACATTGAGAGGAGCAAGAAAGGTCCCGTAACTGCAAAACAGTTATTATCCAAATTTCTAAAAGAATTTAACCAATAGAATTCTTGTAGTGAACGCCCAATGCCAATCTTAAGATTTGACCTTCCAAAATGGGAGCCCAAGTAAGCGCTGCTGCAGCCTAAGCTGGCAGTGAGTAAAGAAGGTGGGGGAAAACACACTTTCAGTGCGGGAGGATTGTGACCTTGTGGCCAGAAGTCAATCAGGGTCTGTCAGAGGGTTTACTGCTTAAAGCCGATTCCGAACAGCTACGAACATCCGTATGACATTCGGATTTAAACCCACAAATTCCAATACCGATGGACAGCATCTTAACCATTTAGCCATCGTTCGGCTAGTTATTTCATAGAATAACTAGGCAAAGTATGAAATTTTTCCTTTATTATATATTTTAACTGATTTGTCTAGTTATTTCATGAAATACCTAGTTATTCTATGAAATAGCTGATGTATACCCATATACATCATTTAAATGTAGTTATAGAGTTTACGGAGAATACATTTTTTACGGGAACTGCTAGTTTGGAATACTATATTAAGATTTTTTTTCTTTAGAAGATTGGCAGTACAGACATCTTCAGAACTCCCTTCCGACCGCTATTAAACCGCGAGATTAGCCTTCCTCTCTCTTTCCTTCGCCAGAAACATTCATTTTTCTTTCAAATGAAGAAGGTCGCTGAATTCTTTCGCCATTTTCCACCTACTACCGGAATCTCTTTCCTCTCCCGCCACCCCTCCTAAACCGATGTTCGAAAAATGTTATTGAATTAATAGAATGAGTTGGAGGGGGGTTTTAATTCATTATCGAGAGCCTTGTCTCCGCAGAAAATTGGGTCTTCCTTTTAAAACGGGAGTTACTTTAAAAAGCTTAACTTTCCGCTGAGCGCCGAGGAG
>CM063510.1:147882265-147884765 GCA_032207245.1 Pardosa pseudoannulata
ATCGGCGCCTGTGGAACAGCTTCGAAATTCACCTCCATTTCGAAAGAAATTTTTATCGATTTAGATAATGAATTCGGCAATTAAGAATCCAAATTAAACGTAATATACTTCATTATGTTTTGTAGAGAGTTTTAAATAAATAAAGAAACGAATGTGTTTTGGAAATTCTATTTAATAGCGTGCATGCAGGAAATTTCTGCAGTGGTCTGATATTTGATAAATTAATTTTTTTTATATTACACTATCAATTCTCTTATTTTAAAAATTTGTATAAGAATTTGTAGAAGAATTTCGTTTTTATCTAATAATAAGTAAATATTTAGTTATTTATTTAACGTATTATTGAACATTGCAAAAAATTTTGCTACTTTTCATTTATACTAAGTAAATATTCCTTTATGAAATGTAATTTAAGGGGTAATTAAATACGTATAAATTATTTAAATGTGTTTTTCCATTATCTATCTATCTATCTATCTATCTATCTATCTATCTATCTATCTATCTATCTATATATATATATATATATATATATATATATATATATATATATATATATATATATATATATATATATATATATATATATATATATATGTATATATATATATATATATATATATATATGTATATATATGTATATATATATATATATATATATTTATATATATATATATATATATATATATATGTATTATATATATATATATATATATATATATATATGTATATATATATATATATATTGTATATATATATATATATATGTATGTAAAACCCAGACCAATTCAATATATTCTGTGTGGATTTTTATGACAATTATTATGTGGATTTATGACATAAATACAAAGGGTTTTCGGTTCGACACGGCTTAAGATGTCTGAGGTTATTCTAGAAGGTAGGACGCCACGCGGAAATGTCAGACTGGCAAGTGCCAACTAAAGGACCAATCGGTGGCTGGCAAGACGTATATACGGGATAAAAAATGCCAATGGGAAGAGGTGAATAAGGTGACACCAGAAAGCGTGAGTTACCAACATAATAATAAGTGAAAAATAATATAATTTTTGGGTAATTCTATCCTTTTCTGGCAAAACTTAGCTAATATATTTGGTTCTTTGTATCGAGTGTCTGAGTACAAATTCACCAAAATTAATTTTTTTACATAAGATGTTGACTCTTAAACTACGTCACAAATCGTCCCCCAAAATAAGAAAATAAGTTATATTTATTTTTGAACGGGCGTTTCTTAAATGATACTAAGGGATTAATATTAGTTAATTGGGGACATCTCATTAAGGAAAAAATAACAAACAAGCGTTTACAAATGAAGGGTCTTTCGAATTCGGTGCCTGTGGAACAGCTTCGAAATTCACCTCCATTTCGAAAGAAAATTTTTATCGATTTAGTTAATGAATTCGGCAATTAAGAATGCAAATTAAACGTAATATACTTCATTATGTTTTGTAGAGAGTTGTAAATAAATAAAGAAATTAATATTTTTTCGAAATTCTATTTAATAGCATGCATGCAGGAAAATTCTGTCACTGGTCTGATATTTGAGAAATTATTACGAAGATTTTTATATTACAGTATCAATTCTCATGGTTTAAACATTTATTAATTTATAGAAAAATTCCGTTTTTTTATCTAATAATAAATAAATATTTAGTTATTTATTTAATCGTATTATTGAACATTGCAAATAATTTTGTTACTTTTCATTTATAAAATGTAAACATTCCGATAATGTATATGAAATGTAATTTGACGGGCAAAAAGTAATTTAATATTTAAGTATTTCAATTATATATATATATATATATATATATATATATATATATATATATATATATATATATATATATATATATATATATATATATATATATATATATATATATATATATATATATATATATATGTATATATATATATATATATATATATATATATATATATATATACATATATATACATATATATATATATACACATATATATATATATATTTATATATAGATATTTGTATATATATATATATATATATATATATATATATATTGTAAAAACCCAGACCTATTCTATATTCTGTGTGAATTTTTGACAATACAGTGTGGATTTTTGACATAAACTACAAAGGGTTTTCGGTTCGACACGGCTTGAGATGTCTGAGGTTATTAGAAGGTAGGACGCCACGCGGAAATGTCAGACTGGCATGTGCCACAGAAAGGACCAATCGGTGGCTGGCAAGACGGTGACGCTGAACGGAAATGCCAATGGGAAGAGGTGAAAGGTGAAGCCAGAAAGCGTGAGTTTTCGCCTCAGAAAGATTAACTAAGAGAAAAAAGGAGAGAACAAAAAATTGCGGGTTTTTTTTTTTTTTTTTTTTTTTTTTGTAGGATTAAAGAGTCCAAGTTGTAAACCTGTACAACCGGATATATGTCGGGCACCTGACCACAGATTGCTTTATATGTTCGTCTCGAACCTGGTACTTTTC
>CM063510.1:147892265-147894765 GCA_032207245.1 Pardosa pseudoannulata
ATTTCTTGTGATTCGAACTGTGACTTGGAGTCAGAAACTGAATTATCTGTAAATGATAGTAGCGAAAGTTTACTAGATGACCTGGATAGTAGTGACTCTGATAGTAGCACAGATGGAATAAGTCAAGCAAGACCATTTTTTGAAATTAATTGTGATAATCCTTCGGATCCGCCTCCTAAATTTGCTTTCACTGGAATTCCAAAAATTAACTTGGATATCGATGAGACTGAAGGTAAACTTTAGTTCAATTATGCTTTCATAAAAAGAAACAAAAGTTGTAATAAATGATTAAAAATATTAGAAATTTTAATTTTAATAACATATCTTTACATAAAAAATGTAAAATGAACAAAAAAATGCAATAAAAATGTATGACATATTTTTAACCGAATTCTGAAATAAAAGGAAACTGTCAAAGGGTTTATGATAATAAAATTAAAGAATTATTATAAAATATGGTACAGTAAAAGGTAAATTATATCAAACAGATTGTTAACTAAGAGATAGATCTAAAAATTAGGAATTACTTATTCTGACTCGTAATATAAGACATTACTTGTACCGTACAACAAACTCGTGTTTTGCAAAGTCCCATCAGATTTAAATGGAGCAATTTTTAATTTTCCGGGTGATCCAAAAGTCATGACGAAATTTATAAATGAATAATTCGGAGACGAATAATGATACAAAGATACGGTTTGCACCAAACAGATGGAAAAAAACCGGATTTTGGGTGTCAACGAAAAAAAAAATAGTTCTCCTGGTGATCAACAGATGGCGCTTTAGTGTTTTATTGCAGTAAAGGATGATTTACAAATGAAAAAAATGTGTACAACTTACAAGTTAACTTAATGACAGTTAATTAGTAGTACAGTAAACGTTCAGTGGGCTGTCCATCATTCAGTAGTACAGCTGCGAAACGAGTCACCACACTGTCATACCCTTTATGTAGCGATAGTCTCGCAATGCCTCAATGCTACTTTCAGAATACAGTTAACTAAGAGGGCTTTCACAACAGTGGATAGTATTTCGACGTATACACGCTTCGTCTACCATTACTTGCTTTAGTTTCTCCTTTTTATATCGTTTGTTGCTTTCCATAATCTTACATCAATAATTCGACAGCCCTCTATGTTGGTCGCCAACCTAACTATTTTTTCATTCACACACAAATCCGGTTTCGTTCCATCCGTTTGATACAAACCGTATTTTTTTATCTTCATTCGCTTTCAAATTATTCAATTTTAAAATTCTTTCTGAATTTTGGATCACCCTGTATATAAACATATATATCTATAGATATAACATTTTTTCTATGCCTGGCATAGAAAAATTTCTTAATTGACTGTCTTTTAAATTCCGTATTTTTTCTACAGATCCCCAGGGTACCATATAACCGACTAGGGGTACGGTGGATAATGAAAATGAAATTTGGGGTACGTGAGAAGCAATCGGGGAATGAGAAAAAGTGTAGCCCATTTCCATTTTTACGAGAGTAAAAAAAATAGCAATAAATAAACTAGCAGCTATTTTTCTGCTGTTCCCTTAAAGAGATGAGAAATTGCTCTCTTTTTGTCAAGACTTAGCTTTTTAGAAAGATTCGAAGACATTCTTTAGTTACGATATCTCCATTTGCTGTTAGACAGTTCTGCATGTAAAAGGACAAACATAATAATTTTGTAATAATTTTGATATTTTAATATATATACACTGTCTACCAATAAGTATTTGGACACCTGTGATAGAAAAGAAAAACTAACTTTATTCAAAATTAGTAGTTGGTAGAGATTAGACGGGAGGCAATTACAGCGTGAACCCTATGGGGAATACTTTTCACAAGTCTTTGTATTACAGCTAGTAGTATTGTCCTCCACTTTTCTTGGAGTAGACACACAAGTTCCTTCACCGATTTTGGATGGGTAGTGCACCCCTTAATCTGGCGATCCAACTCGTCCCAGAGGTTCTCGATAGGGTTGAGGTCTGGGCTCTGGGCAGGCCAGTCCATTCGATGAATTGCATTGCCACCATACCAAGCCTTGATTAACCTCGAAACATGCCAACTGGCATTGTCGTTCTGAAAGTAACAGGGGTAAAACCCGTAAAACTGCCACAACGTAGGAAGCACATTGTCATCTAAAATAGTGCAGTAGGCATCGGCGTTTAGCTTACCATGAATGGGGTCCCAGTCTGTATCAGGAGAAACACCTCCAGACCATAATTCCACCTCCACCGAACTTGACTTTCGCACAATGCATTCGGGCAGGAGACGTTCCCCAGAGAGACACCAGACCCAGATCTTGCCATTCGAACGGTAAAGGATGAACCTTGATTTATCGCTCCAAAGAACCGGTTTCACTGATCTACGGTCCAATTTCGATGTTCTTTGCACCACATTAACCCAACAGCGCGGTTGGACTTTGTGATCAAAGGCTTATGGGTAGCAGCACGATCATGAAAATCAAGCAGATGTGTTTCCTTACGGGTGGTATTCATTGAAACA
>CM063510.1:147912265-147917265 GCA_032207245.1 Pardosa pseudoannulata
TTATATATTTCAATATAAAATACGAAAAACTGGTTAAAAAATGAAATAATTGTCGATCTATTGAGATTTAACTGAATAACTAAATTTACCCGCAAAACACTCGCTCCCGGTACAATTCCGCCGCGAAATGTGCCCGCACACAATGTGTTAAGCTCTATGAACTAGTTTTTAAACCAGCATTTTTCTATCGGTTGTTGGAACTGCAAAGCCTGTAAGACAAATGCACACACACACGCGTTAATAATTTATGTGAATGTTTCACTTTCAGTTTATATTTAACATTAAAACTACATACTACTATTTCTATTTGATTTTTCATATTTACGATACTATTATAAATTTATCCACTAAAAAATATATTTTTTGTTTACAAAAATCTTATGGTTGTTATTTATATATTTCTATTTATATATTTGTTTATATATTTCAATATAAAATACGAAAAGCTGGTTAAAAAATGAAATAATTGTCGATCTATTGAGATTTAACTGAATAACTAAATTTACGCGTAAAACGTCCGCTCCCGGTACAGCTCCACTGCAAAATGTAAAGTTTTTAACTGATATGGTAAGTGCCCCTTCTCATCATAATCTTTCTTAAAACAGACTGGTAATAATCACCTTGATTATCTTTAAAACCATTGTATCGTACATTGTTTCTTGAATAATTTTTATACCCAGGTTATTACTTGTCTAACTTACCTAACTTTTTCTTACATTTCTATTTGTAATTTTTTGTAACATTTGCTTTAAAATTCTCTATTGGTGCTAGTCTTTTTACTTGTATGCAAAGAATGTGGTCCAAATACACACACATGCTCATTTATAATCATGAGAATGTGCACTTCCAGTGAGAATCGAGTGATTTGTGTTATAAGCCTGTAGACAGGAACCTGGTAAATTAAATTTTTGGTTTGGTTCGGAGCGCTACGGTCTACTTTTTGCACACGAGGGAAAATGAGACCGGGACCTACTGCTTAAAGCCGATTCCGAACAACTACGAACATCCCTGCCACTTTGGGATTCGAACCCACAAACTCCGGTTCCAAAGGCCAGCACTCTGACCAATCGGCCATCGGTCGGCAAATTCAATTTTTGAAAAACAGATTGTGAATTTAAAAAAAAAATTTGGTAACATTAGATGCAATAATTTTTTATATATTACATGCATATACATACACACACACGTACTTGGTATATTCTTAAATGGTGAGAAAGAGATAAAGAAAGAGTGTTTCGTTTATGCTATCACTCGAATTCTTTTAAAGACTCCAGATATCGATCAAAAGTAAAACATTTACGGTTGGAGGGGAAAAAATAGTAGCGAAGGAATTCCTTCAAACGCAGGAATGGGGGTGGGTCTGGGTGAGCGGGGGTGGACGAAAAAAAAAAGTAGTTGGTGGTTAGTTTTCTCTGCGGCAGGGGGACTTTTAAATGGCTTTTCGGGGGTAATTGAGATTTTAATAATGTTCCCCAGAGTGTCGAAACTCTGCGGGGACTACGCGCGACAGCCTCGAATACCCGAACATTTATCAGATGAGAGGGGGGATATATCTGAAAGGGGGAGGAAAGGGAAGATAGCAGGAAATGGAAGATAAAAGATGGAGGGAAAACTGTTCTCTTCCTTTTCCTTCGGTTCTGGAGTCGTTCTGGTCAAGGTGCCGCGTCTCACCATTAGTAGTATGGGACTTGATGTCCGTTGCTTCCGTCGAAATGCCTCGTTTAATAGCCCCATACGGATGTCACCTACCAATGGACAGTTTCGAATGCGATTAAGTAATAACGTTCTTTTACGTCAGTCTAATATTCTCGACAAAAATAGCATTTCTCTTTTTTACCTGCTGAAATACTATCAAACTTTTAAATCTAATGAGGCCAACTCTGACATTTGCGCTCTTATCACACGGACGTCTTCCTGCTCTCTTGGTTTGTAATTTTTTGTAACATTTGCTTTAAAATTCTCTATTGGTGCTAGTCTTTTTACTTGTATGCAAAGAATGTGATCCATATGCACACACATGCTCATTTATAATCATGAGAATGTGCACTTCCAGTGAGAATCGAGTGATTTGTGTTATAAGCCTGTAGACAGGCAGATGGTAAATTAAATTTTTGAAAAACAGAATTGTGAATTTAAAAAAATTTTGGAAACATTAAATGCAATAATTTTTGATATGCATATACATACACACACACGTACTTGGTATATTCTTAAATGGTGAGAAAGAGATAAAGAAAGAGTGTTTCATTTATGCTATCACTCGAATTCTTTTAAATACTCCAGATATCGATCAAAAGTAAAACATTTACGGTTGGAGGGAAAAAAATAGCAGCGAAGGAATTCCTTCAAACGCAGGAATGGGGGGGGTCTGGGTGAGCGGGGGTGGACGAAAAAAAAAAGTAGTTGGTGGTTAGTTTTCTCTGCGGCAGGGGGACTTTTAAATGGCTTTTCGGGGGTAATTGAGATTTTAATAATGTTCCCCAGAGTGTCGAAACTCTGCGGGGACTGCGCGCGACAGCCTCGAATACCCGAACATTTATCAGATGAGAGGGGGGATATATCTGAAAGGGGGAGGAAAGGGAAGATAGCAGGAAATGGAAGATAAAAGATGGAGGGAAAACTGTTCTTTTCCTTTTCCTTCGGCAAGTCGTTCTGGTCAAGGTGCCGCGTCTCACCATTAGTAGGATGGGACTTGATGTCCGTTGCTTCCGTCGAAATGCCTCGTTTAATAGCCCCATACGGATGTCACCTACCAATGGACAGTTTCGAATACGATTAAGTAATAACGTTCTTTTACGTCAGTCAAATATTCTCGACAAAAATAGCATTTCTCTTTTTTACCTGCTGAAATACTATGAAACTTTTAAATCTAATGAGGCCAACTCTGACATTTGTGAGCGGACGTCCTTGGAAATTAATATTACCCGTATTATATTTAAGGAGTCCAAACGAAAGCTAGTAGAATGATGGCTGAATGGTAGGGTGCTGCTCTTCGGTACCATATTTTGAATCCCACTGCTGACATAGGTAGCAATCGAAATTGGCGGCTTGACTGAAGAACATGTTGCCCCCGCCAACTGGGCGATAAAGCTCTGAGCATGTTAGTCTAACATTTTCTCCTGATTTCACCGTGTCTAAACAATCTGCATCTGTATTTTAATTTATATTATATTTGTATCCAGCTTTTCTTGTGGTAAACATTTTTGCATATATTAACCTCTTCCCTGTTTAGCCCGTACACCGTACTGGCACAACTTTCGGGCCTTTACTGATTTGCCCGTACGGCGTACGGGCAATGTGATTTCTATTTCGCTTGCATTGTTTCGGCCGTATTTTTTCCAGTTTTAGTAACAAATTATTCGTATAGTAATTTATTCGTCCAGTAAATAATGGTTTGCAGTTTATTGTATTTTCTAGTCTGATTGGTTCAAAAGCTCGAGTTTTTTTGCATGTTTTGTGTAAGAAGACGAATTGTTGTCTTTCAGTGTATAGCTTTCTGGTTATATTTCACTAACCGCCTGATAATTTTATTGATGTAAGAGTTGAATAATATATTTTTACTTTTAAATAATGGATAATTCAGAGCGTATGGAGCTAATTTCTTGTGATTCGAACTGTGACTCGGAATCAGAAACTGAATTATCTGTAAATGATAGTAGCGAATGTTTACTAGATGACCTGGATAGTAGTGACTCTGATAGTAGTACAGATGGAATCAGTCAAGCAAGACAATTTTTTAAAAATTAATTGTGATAATCCTTCGGATCCTAGATTTGCTTTCACTGGAATTCCAAAAATTAACTTGGATATCGATGAGACTAAAGGTAAACTTCAGTTCTATGATGCCTTCCTAAAAAGAAAAAATGTTGTAATAAATGCTTAAAAATATTAGAAATGTTAATTTTAATAACATATCTTTACTTAAATATGTAAAATGAACAAAAAAAAAGGCAATAAAAATTGTGACTTTTTTTGACCGAAATTTGGAAAAAATGAAACTGCCAAAGAGTTAACACTAAACATACCATATAACGGGTCAAATGACCCATAAGGTATATATAAAAAATGTGATGGGAAATGAATTAAAAATTCTTATTTTTTGTGTTTGCAATGCATAAAAATTGACAATATACAATTTTGTTTAATTATAGTAAAGTTTATTTGTCTATTTCCTTCCAATTTTCATATTTCATACATTTATAATCAGAAAAAATAAAGTCCGGTCATTTGACCGGCTATGGTTGAAATAGGTATATATTAAGTGTTGGTTTGTTTAGTCTTAAATGCGCGTAATGCTTAAAATATTAGATATAATGAATCATTAAAGGTTCACTATGACTAATTTTTAATAATTTGGAGCTGTTGACTTTGTAAACGCTCAAGGGATTAATTGCCCATAAATATAAATGTCTGCTTTCAAAGTGGTTTTGGTGAATTAATAAAATGTATATAATTCTATTACAATGGCGCAATCTAAATCAATTAAAGTCACCCAAATAGCAAGAGATACAATGTTGTTCGGATGAAATACCTTTGTGATTTAGTAAACATCGCCAATAATTTCACCAAATTTGCCAAGGGGTACCCTATTCTTCAGTAGTACTGGAACTGGCTTTAAGCAGTAGGTTCCGTTCTTATTAGCCCTCTTGTGTAATACAGTATACCGTAGTGTCATTCCATAGTTACGGGTGTGACACATTGATCTAGTTTTTTATCACTGTGCGGTCAGTTATTTTCTTAATAGAATTAAAATTTTAGTGAACTGTAAGAATCCATCAAGCAAAGAATAATACTTCAATGGTTTACCTTAAAATGCATTTAATAACTGCCCTTACTTGTTCTAAAATTTTGAGTTATTCATATGCAAAGTAGGGGGTTAAAGTTTAATTCGTTTCTATTTTATAAATTTTAAATGCTCTAATCTAAAATTTTGAGTTATTCATATGCAAAGTAGGGGGTTAAAGTTCAATTCGTTTCTATTTTATAAATTTTAAATGCTC
>CM063510.1:147939765-147942265 GCA_032207245.1 Pardosa pseudoannulata
AGTTTGTAATGAAGTGCCGTTAATAATAGTTAAGACTGTTCTAGAACGATAGTGGGAGCGGCGCGATAATGACCAAGATCTAATAAGTCACAAAGTGCGTCTAAGCATTGAAATATATATATATATATATATATATATATATATATATATATATATATATATATATATATATATATATATATATATATATATATATATATATATATATATATATATATATATATATATATATACATATATATATACATATATATATATATATATATACATATATATATATATATATATATATATATATATATATATATATATATATACATATATATATACATATATATATACATATATATATACATATATATATATATATATATATATATATATATATATATATATATATATATATATATATATATATATATATATATATATATATATATATATATATATACATATATATATATATATATATATATATATATATATATATACATAAATATATATATATATATATATATATATATATATACATACATATATATATATATATATATATATATATATATATATATACATATATATATATATATATATATATATATATATATATATATACATATATATATATATATATATATATATATATATATATATATATATATATATATATATATATATATATATATATATATATATATATATATATATATATATATACATATATATATATATATATATATATATAATATATATATATATATATATATATATATATATATATATATATATATATATATATATATAATATATATATATATATATATATATATATATATATATATATATATATAAAATATATATATATATATATATATATATATATATATACATATATATATATATATATATATATATATATATGTATATATATACATATATATATACATATACATATATATATATGTATATATATATATATATATATATATATATATATATATATATATATATATATATATATATATATATATATATATATATATATATAGGCTGTCTATAATGGTTCTGTAGGTCCTAAAAAATTGTTAGGTTATAATTAGATACATTTTAATAATTTTTCATCCAATGTTTCTATGCACGTAGTGTCAAATATTTTGGATTTAATTGGTATATAATTGAATTAGATAATTTAAACTGCATATATTTATGACACAGTTATTAACCTCTTGTTGATTTTACAAGGAATAAGTGAATGAACCCGTGGGAATAAAGAAAATATTCTTTTAGGGATATCATACATACACTGCGTCATATACACATACATACACTGTGTCAAAATGTATATTACTGTTATACTGTTCTAACTGCATATATTGCTTTATATTACCGTACGTATCTGTGTAATTACATATTGTCTTGCCTCCCTTTTCTGTATGATACAATGTATCTTCTGTATTCACTTTTGTAATCGAGACTACATGACTAGGGGCATACTCAGTATCGAGCAGACTCCGCTGTATCTCTTTTCTGCATGATAAAATGTATCTTTCTGTATTCACTTTTGTAATCGCGACTACATGACTAGGGGCATACTCAGTATCGAGCAGACTCCGCTGTATCCGTTTTTTGCATGATACAATGTATCTTCTGTATTCACTTTTGTAATCGAGACTACATGACTAGGGGCATACTCAGTATCGAGCAGACTCCATTGTATCCCTTTTCTGCATGATACAATGTATATTTCTGTATTCATTTTTGTAACCGTGACTACACGACAAGGGGCATACTCAGTATCGAGCATATTCCGCTATCTATTAAGGTCCTGTCTCATCAAAGTCGTTTAATGGCTAACTACGTTTAACCATGGCACCAACCAATGGTGGGATTCAATTCTCCGGTTAAACAGAGATTAATCCCGGTTAGCATTTAAACGACGTTGTTGAGACCGTCCCTTAATCTAACCGAGCTGCCGTTAAATTAAGTTAGCCGCTTTTCATCTATGGCCACTCTTACCAAAGTCGTTTAATGGATAACCGCGATTAACCCATGGCTCCATCTAATGGTGGCACTCAATTTTCCGTTTAAACAGAGATTAATCGCGGTTAGCCTTTAAACGACATTGGTGAGACCGGCCCTTATTCAACTAATACTTCGCCACGAGTCTCCACTCGTTCCGGGTACTACCATCTCGTGTGCATTCATTCCAATACCATTTCTCCAGTCGTGAAATCAGTAACGCAGAAGACTGAAGATGCAGACTCAGAGCTACAGTGATGTGTGTGGGGAAATTCAGGGTTATTTGGATTTTAATAAATTTTGTTATTGTTAGTCAACCTTTCAACAGTGATTTCCGTCCAACTATACTGATAATCCTTCAACCGAATGAACTGATCTGGGTTAGAAAAAGGTAGGCAGGGCCGGCCATTGCATATTTATTTTTAATGTAGCCTAACTTTTATGAGAATGAATTAAATCACTGTCGGTTAATTTCTTTCTT
>CM063510.1:147967265-147974765 GCA_032207245.1 Pardosa pseudoannulata
TATATATTGTTACCAGTTTATGAAGCGTAGTGTTCGTGGATTGAGTAGACTTTGAATTAAGACAGCAAAGATAACAGCACTTTATTCGTAATGCAGGGAAAACACGAATACAGCAGCCAACACCGCGAGAACTGGCTAGCACAGGCGATACTTCACTAAAACTCTTAGCGCCAAACAACGTAGGTCTTTACCTCTAAAATTTCTCAGCTAACTGAACCTCGATCAGGATCGGACCCCGGTATTTATATCCTCGGGAGAAACTGGAATATTCTAGGAAGTACTAGGTACAAACGGTCGCCAAGAAAGTCGCCAAATTTGGCGATAAATCGTCAAACTTAGCGCCAAAAATTAGTCGCCAAAAACATCGCCTACGAGCCAATATCTCGCCAAATACATGATTTACCCATTATAATACACAGTATACGGCAAAAATACATGCCAACTTGCGAAATTCGTAACAATATATACATATATATACACACACATATGGGTTGGACGATATCAGGCATTTGATATCGTGATATATTTCCAATCCGATATTGATACTACTGGTATATCGCGATAATACTTTAAAGTAGTGGGGAATATTACTATTTTTTATATTACTATTTAAGATATTACTATTTTTAATATTACTGTTTAAGATACTACTATTTTTGAATAACGTTGGCTTTCTTTCAATTCAAACCTTTTGTTTTAAATACTTTGAATTACAATTTGATTCAAAAATTTAGGATTTCTTAAATGTAAACACAATTTTTTAAGAGTAATTTATTTTAACCCTTTAAGATATATGTATATATATATATATATATATTGTTCAGAAGTAATTTGTTTCGAATTCAACAGAATTGTTCATTTAAATGGAAACTGTTGTTAGTTTACATTGCCTAAAAATATTTAAATGAATACTTTTGAAAAAAAATTATTACATTATATTGAAACATGTGGAATATTCAAGAACTCTTTTGGCGATCCACGATACAGCTCGAGGAGGAAAAACAATATCGCTGTGAATCAGCGGTGATATATCAGCAGAGCAGAATTTTAATATTGTATTTCGATATTTTAAGTATATTAATTCTTGACAATATATTGATAAACAATCCAGCCCTAATATACATATGTTTCTGTGTATGCGCGTGTGCGTATACATGTACTTGAGAAGAAATCTCTCTTTAAACATACTATCGAAACATAAGGATCAATACATGATAAAATTTACTTAAGCGTAAAAAATTACAAATTTGTAACCCATGACTACCTTAAACTGTTAGTAACAACTGGTAGCTAACAATTATCCGTGGTAGTTACTTTCTTTTTCGGAAGGAGGGATAAAAATCGAGGGAAGTCAAACTTCCGATTTTTTTTTTCTTCGACATTGGGTTGAACTGGAGAGAGCGTGTGCCCTTAAGTAACTTAGAATGAGGCTCAGTTAGCTATCTTCAATTAAGAGAAGTCCCCTAACTAATTCAATTATCGCGCCAAAGACTTCTTCTATTTCGGCCACTCATTAAAACAGTGAAAACACATCTCTCAGAGGCACACAGTGTTGTCAAATTATCATTAGGCCGGCAAAAAATGTCACGTGATATGAACGCCGTCTTATCGCGGGAAAGAAACGGAGAAGGGAGGGATTTTTTTTTTTAAGAGGGAGGATAGTTCCGCCCCCGAAAGGTCTTGTTCCCCCCCCCGCGTAACGTAACATTGTGTAATGAAATTTAATTTTTCACGCTCGCGTTGTTTTACTAAGCGTTCATTAGAGGGAAAAGAGGAAATTGTTCTGCGAAGAGAGAGGGATTAAAGTTGGCGGAAACGCGCGCAGACCCCACTACGCTATACTTTTCTCTTTTATTTTTTACCTTTTCTCCCTATTATTCTTTCGGTTCCACTTGTTTTTCCCTATCTCTCTGTCGCAGGTTGATTCTGAGATCATATTATAAATGAGCAACAGAATGCTTTATACAAAAATCGTAAAAAAAAAGAATAATACGTTTCTCAAAATTTCTGTATGAATGCTATAAATTAATATGTGTGTATATGTATATGTGTATATGTATATATATATGTGTATGTGTATATGTATATATATATATGTGTATGTGTATATGTATATATATATGTGTATATGTATATGTATATATATATATATATGTGTGTATATGTATATATATATATGTATATATATATGTATATGTATATGTATATATATATATATATATATATGTATATTTTATATATATATATGTGTGTGTGTGTGTGTATGTGTGTGTGTGTGTGTGTGTGTGTAAGGAAAATTCTCAGGGGTTTTCAAAACTTAAATCGAGGGCTAAAAATTCCCTCGTCATTTTGCATTCCCCCTTTTAACCCCTAACCTAAATTGACCACTTTGGCTACAGTTTACGTCCTCAGAGAAGGGGCCTGACTAATTATAACTGTATATGGGCCTACTGGGCAATTTAGGAAATTTCTAAATAAATACACGCTGTCGGAGGCAGATTTTTTCCCACAGATGTTTATTTAGGTGTTAATGGTTTTGTACATACAACTTCATGCGAACTGACCTTTCAGTTTGTCCTGTCCCTATGATGAAGTGGGAACCCTACCTCCAAGGTTATCTTAATAAATGTCTTTAGCTAAAACAGTGTCATTTTTATGGCCATGACTGCAACCACACATCGAGAAATCCGTCTCATTACAACGAATTAGTGATATTATAATAACAATACATCGCCAACAAGACGTTCAGTAAACCAAAGTGGATACTTTTTTTCTGCTCTTTCCCTTATCAGAAATAAAGTCAATCTTTTTTCTACAGCAAACGAATCGAGACACATATTGCATGTTGAAAAACATCCAAATTTGTTATAAAAACATTAACAAGACTCAAGCGGTGTTTGAAATTGCTATTAAATTCCTCCTTTTTTTTCAATGTAGAAAAATCTTTGCAACTGTTTTTATTTATGTGAAAGGGCTTTTTTTTAATATGAAATTAACGAAAGTAATTTTATTGTTGCTTTTTCTCCCTTAGGCATATTATTGCAAATTATTAATATTATTAATACTAAAACCATTCGATAATAAGTTACGATTTATTTTCTATAATATCTGTTTATTTCAAATATAGTACATTTGATTGTTATATCAATCTTTATTTTGACGTGATATTATCGTTTGTAGTTATTCGGAATTAGCTTTAAGGAGTAGTTCCCGATCTCATTTAAGGTTAAAAAAAAACAGACCACAGCCCTCTAAACCAAGCTTAACTATGATACAGCTGTTGTTATCCTACTTTTTTTCCGCACTCATAATCAGCTTTTAGCAGTATATTACGGTCTCATTAAAGGCAAAAAAGGTGACTACAGCGCTTAAAATAAAGCTAAACTGTGACACAGTGTAAACTTTTGTTATCCTACTTTTTTACCCATATTCGTAATCAGCTTTAACCAGTAGATTCCCATGTCTTTAAAGGCGAAAAAGGAGACTACAGCTCTCCAAGTCAAACTAAATCCAGGCACAGTGTGAGTCTTTGTTATCCTACTTTTTTATCCGCATTTTGTAATCAGTTTTAACCAGTAGATTACCGTCTCTTTAAAGGGGAGAAAGGAGACTACAGCTCTCTAAGTCAAACTAAATCCAGACACAATGAAAACTGCTGTTATCCTACTTTTTATCCATATTCGTAATCAATTTTAAGTAGTAGATTCCGGTTTCCTTAAAGGTGAAAAAGGAGACTACAGCAGTCCAAGTGAAACTAAATAGAGATACAGTGTGAACTGTTGTTATTCCACTTTTTTACCCATATTCGTAATCAGCTTTAACCAGTAGATTCCCATGTCTTTAAAGGCGAAAAAGGAGACTACAGCTCCAACCAAACTAAAACGATGAAGTGTGCTGTAGGCATTGTTTCGATCCCACTTCTTTTTAGCCGTTGTAATCTTTTAAGCAGTAGCCCGGTCTCATTACCCTCGTGTTAAAAAAGGAGAATAGGAGCTAAAAACCAAAACCAAACCGAACCAAGCTAAATCCAGACAAAATGAAAACTATTGTTATACTACTATTTTATCTGTATTCGTAATAAGTTTTAAGTAGTAGATTCCATTTTCCTTAAAGGTGAAAAAGGAGACTACAGCAGTCCAAGTGAAACTAAATAGAGATACAGTGTGAACTGTTGTTATTCCCCTTTTTTACCCATATCCGTAATTAACTTTAACCAGTAGATTCTAATATCTTTAAAGGCAAAGAAGGAGACTACAGCGTTTCAAATAAAACTAAACTATGACACAGTGTAAACTGTTGTTATCCTACTTTTTTAACCATATCCGTAATCAGCTTTAGCCAGTAGATTCCGATGTCTTTAAAGGCGAAAAGGGAGACTACAGCGCTTCAAACCAAGCTAAATCCAGACACAATGGGAACAGTTGTTATCCTACTTTTTTTCCGTATTCGTATCAGCTTTAAGTAGTAGATTTCGGTTTCCTTAAAGGTGAAAAATTAAATTACAGCGGTACAAGTCAAACTAAATCGAGATATAGTGTGAACTGTTGTTTTTCCACTTTTTTGTCCGTATTCGTAATCAGCTTTAACCGGTAGATTGCCGTCTCATTGAAGGCGTAAAAGGAGACTACAGCGTTCCAAGTCAAACTAAACCCAGGCGTAGTGTGAACCGTAGTTATCTTGCTATTTTATCAGCGTTAATTATCAGCTTTAACCAGTCGATTCCGGCCTCATTAAAGGCGAGAAAGGAGACTTCCGCTCTCCAAACCAAGCTAAACTGTGACACAGTAGGAACTGTTGCTATTCTACTTTTTTATCCGTATTCGTAATCAGCTTCATTAATAGTTTCCTGTTTTTTTAACCCCTTAATGCACAGTTTTTTTTAAAAGGCCGGTAAAAAAATCAATTTTTTAATGTAAAATACACAATTTAGAACGCTGAATTTAGAAAAAAAATACATATTTTATAGTTGAATAAGTAAGTTTTTAGCTTACAATTCCATGTAAATGATAAATATCGATAAAACCTTTTTTTTCTTTCTTTCAAATTGATATTTTCAATTCTCGATTTCATTCGAGTGTGAAAAATTATAGCAACGTAAAGAACAACGTCGTTCGAATTATCTCGAATGTGCACAGTTTGGCCAGTTTAGAGTGCTCAAATTAACTCGAGCGTGCACATTAAAGGGTTAAAGGCGAAAAAGGAGACTACAGCTGTTCAAATCAAACTAAATCCAGACACGGTATGAACCTACCTTTTTATCCGCATTTGTAATTAGCTTTAAGTAGTAGATTCCAGTTTCCTTAAAGGCGAAAAATGACACTTCAGCTCTCCAAACCAAGCTAAACTGTTACACAGTGGGAACTGTTGCTATCTTACTTTTTTATCCGTATTCGTAATCAGCTTTAAGTAGTAGATTCTGGTTTCCTTAATGGCGAAAAGGGAGACTACAGCGGTCCAAGTCAAACTAAATGGATATATATTGTGAACTGTTGCTATTTCACTTTTTTATCCGTAGTCGTCATCAGCTTTAAGTAGTAGATTCCAGTTTCCTTAAAGGCGAAAAAGGAGACTACAGTGCTCCAAACCAAGCGAAAACTATGGCACAGTGAGAACTGTTGCTATCCTACTTTTTTATCCGTATTCGTAAACAGCTTTAAGTAGTAGATTCCGGTTTTCTTAAAGGCGAAAAAGGAGACTGCAGCTGTGCAAGTCAAACTAAATCGAGATACAGATTGCGATACAACTCGTATTCGTGAACTGTTGTTATTCCACTTTTTTCAATTCTTATTCGTAATCAGCTTTAAGCAGTAGATTAGTCTCATTAAGAACAAAAAACTCTACAGAGTTACAAAAAAAAAAAGCAAAACTGTAATACAGTATCAAACATTTGCCGAATGTGTCTTGGTAGCACGGTCATAGAAGGCACACAGGCCATAGGGATGGCCGTTTTGAAGGTGTAAATCGTTTTATCGTTTTAATCAAATATTTCTTTACAGAATTTTTTGCTGGACTAAAATATAATATACAATTATATAAATATAATACAAATATTGAACAAAAATAGTCTTTCATTTGGTAGACCCCGAAATATCGAGAGCAAAGTATGTATACGAAGCGGCTATTTTATCATATATCTGCAGGTCCCAAAAGTATAGAAAATCTGAGAGTGTCATCCGTGAAGATGATTTGCTTCGATATATATCCACTGCGTTCTTTTAATCGTGGCTCGTTATCCATCCAGTAATAGCTGTCACCCAGTGAGAGGCGGCTAATTTAGAGATTTATTTCGGATGCCATAAAAAAGGAGAGAACTTTTTTCTGGTGCAACAATAACGTTATTTCTCAATCGATGACTGGCAGATGGAGGGTATGCATTATCGCTAAAATTGGAAGGGTTTTCGGATAATCGGGAATAATCTGAATCCGAAGAATCGTTCTTTTATACACATAGTCCTCTGTGTACTGAATGTTCGAAAAAGAAATACTATTTTCTCAATACAGAGTTGGAAATCAACTTTATTGAGTTTTGGTAAACTAAATGTTCCAACGGGCAATTTGGTTTTGCAATACGGGGTTGGTACAGTGCTGGAAAATATTTTAAACATTTTATTTTAAATATGTAATTATATAAAAAGGATTCTCTGGTTATCTTTTCCTTTTTTGAATCTATTATCTCCCATTGTTATAATAGTATAATTATCAAAGCTATTTGATAATTCATTGCAATTTATATTCTATACAAGTACTTTTAAGCATTGGATCTTTTTAACAGGAAAATAAAAGATTAAAAAAATATTATCAATTTTGATATTAAAAAAAATTATTATTTTATATTAAAAACGCAGAATTGACGCGGCTAATTGCTTTAAAGGGGAAAACATCGGGAAACATCGGACTTTCTGAATGCGCCTCATATATGTACAAAATGTATTTTTTTAATAAATCATTAATAAATAATTTATTTTTTAATAAATTCATTTTAGAATAAAAGCGTTAGAAAGTACACTAAAAATTTTGAGTTTTTAGTTATCCTGCTTGCACGTACATGGCGATACTAGTATAATATCTCTGCCATTGGGGTTTCAAGTACATTGAACAGTTTTTAGCATTTGTTGAACTGATATACTTTTTCTCCAGTCTAATTTTTTATGATTTAATATTTTATTCTCACCAGAGTTAGACCTATGGGCAAAATTTCAAACCCCTATCTAGTGAGGAAGATAGTTTAAAATTGAATTAAAAATATCAACAAACATACAAATTAAGTTAAGTAAAAGCGATTACAAACACTTTTGGTTTATTTTCCTCGAAACAATGTGGGTAAGTGAGTTTGTATAAACGAAATTCTGTTGAAATATTGGATTTTTGAATATATGCTCTTAGGTATCTGTAAATTTATGTTTGTATATACCGGGAGTTTCAAAACTGACTGGTATATTTGAAGAATCAATAAAAACTGAACGAACAGTGATAGAAATAGTTTATTGAAATATGCTTGGG